>OU015493.1:216926400-217265200 GCA_907164885.2 Dolomedes plantarius
AAAATAAGCAAGTTTAGGATAAGGTGGCCCTCAGCAAAAGGGAAAAAAAAGGCCCTGCATGGTGGCTCATGTAAGGCCCTAGGTACTAAGAAAGCTAAAAAATCCAGAAGGGGCATAAGGCGCCCAAAATTAAGAAATAAATATAAATCTAAAAACCCTTATTTAATGTTGGATTGGGGTCATTAAATTATAGGGTTATCTCCTCAAAGAAATGAAAACACTTTACTACTGAAGTTATGTATTCCGTTGTGAAGCACGGGTATTTAGTTTTAGGTATATATAGAAGAAAAAGAAAAAGGTAAGTAAATATATACAGGACAGATATACGAAAACTTTCTTTCAAGTTCATCTTCAAAGTATAAGAAATATTAAGAACGAATCAATGGAGTTTTGAATGTATTGAAAAATTTCATGAATGCATTAAACACCGTTGTCTGAGGCCTAAACTATATCAACTAGTTTGAAAGAATTTGCTATTATTAGTTACTATTATATTTTATCGTTATTTGTTGATAATTTCGTATTTTTACTCTGCCTCATTTTGGCGCCTCTTTCAATGTCTTATCCATGGGACCCACCATATTTAGAATAACTTACAACAAAAACAATCTACCGTTTAATTATTCTAGAATTTCTACATTTGTGTCATGTGAAAACTTTTCAATAATCATGCACAGTTATTTATAGTACTTTTATATATATAACTTATATAT
Organism: Dolomedes plantarius; assembly: GCA_907164885.2. NCBI lineage: Eukaryota > Metazoa > Arthropoda > Arachnida > Araneae > Dolomedidae > Dolomedes > Dolomedes plantarius. Next base: position 216,927,114 of record OU015493.1, read on the forward strand.
ATAGTACTTTTATATATATGTACTTTTATTATACCTATATTAGACAATTTTCTCAAGATATCGAACCTTTTCTGAAGTTTATGTGCAAGAAGTCAGTGTTTGTTTACTTTAACGCACACAAAGACGACGTCAGGAAGAATGTTTTTTAATTAAATACATATAAATTAAAGGAAAAAATGTAGTTCTGACTATGTTTAGATAAAATAATTCAAAAGATGTTTTAATGGCTCTCAAATTTTAGAAAATACAGATACGTTATCGCATTAAAGTTCCGAATATTATAATACACAAAAGATAAGCAGTTTTCTTTTAGACAACAAATTACTAACTTCAACAGAAGGATAAAGTAAGATGTGGCAGTTTTCGACCTGTATTCGCTTGAATTGGAATAGATTGAAATTTGTGATAGTTGAACATAAAATATCTAAAATTGTTATTACAGTCATGTTTTATAATACATACACAGGATACTTATTAGCAGCAAATGACTGATGATTTCCAAATGATTAAATCGAAGTTACAATTAAAGATCGCACGTCGGGGAGATATTGCAGATATCTTTAATTTATCGGAATCCTATGAGCAATTCCTTGAAGATTCAAAGTTTTCTGAGATTATTTCTTTTAAACCTAATTTCATTTTCACAGACAAATCCCAATTTTTCTGTATTAAAATCCTTAATTTACTATTGTCTGTAATGAACTCATATTAATAAATAGTTTCAAAGTACTAACTTTCTCTCTGTAGATAAGGATAATTTACAACATTGTTTCAAGACACAAAATCAGAACTTTCTTTCAGTAAAATTTATATTTTGTATATTTTGCTTTGTTTAATTTCTCGTTGATTTTGTGAAAGTCAGTCTTAATTTTACATTTATGCTTATGGCGGGACCAATCGTATCCGTGAGTAAACTCATGGCAAAATCAAGCGTAGAACCGTTTAAATTTTCGCCCGCTACAACCAGCAGTTTGCGATTTCTTTGGTTTTCTTTCGGGGATTATTTGGAAAGGCAAGGATATCGCATGACCCCCTTTGGAAAGCGCATGGCCCCCTATAGAGAGATGGTCATTACAATCCCTCAAACTGTCAACCCTAAGGGGGGTGGAATTCTCGAAATTGTCAACTGGACTCCTCCCACCACAAGAGTCGGGAAGGACTGGAAATGGGAAAGGAGATATTTTTTTTTAGTACATAGCCACCTTAAGAGAAAATATATAACTTTAAATGTGTATCACTGAAGAAGAAGAATCTCCTAGTATGTATAACCCCAGATAATATATTATACTACGTTATCTAAAATTAAACATATTAAAAAGCAATACAGATTTACCTTAATCATAAAATGAAGCAGAAGATATGCAGTAGAAAGTAAACTTTAATTAAAAATATGAATTACACGTTGGAGAAAAACTGTAAAATGGATGTTTGGTTCTGTTTATGATGCCTACATTGTTCAGCCAGCTTCTCGATTTGAAGGAAACACTTCAATTCATTTTCAGAGGAAGGTTCCATCTGAATAAATGCTTTCAGAGTTTTAATAGAGTCCATTATGGCTGCATTAAAAATATCTTTCGGCAGGTAAGTAGAAAAAAGCCCTGGCAGTTTCCTATCGAAATTAGTGCATATGTCTTCGTTTATATCAGATCTTTGGCCACATACAGTTTGATAAGAAATATTGTGCTTGACTTAAATCGAGAAAGCCATCCATCACTGCCTTTAAAATCTTCAATACCCATTCGACTTGCCAATTCAGCCTTCGTCAGCAATAGGGGTCCATTTATCGGAAAATTTCGAGATCTAACATCCTGGAACCATAGCAGTAGAGCTTTTTCTAGAACTTCTTGGGGCGCATTTCCCATGTGTTTCCTTCCTCTAGCAAATTTTGATTTTTCCCATGAATCTAAAATTGACTCCTTGTTTTTCAAATTAGTTGACAAGGCATTTTTTTAAATTCTACCTTTGTCTCCAAAGTTAGGGTTTTGTACTTTCCACGTGTAGACATCCTGAATTTTTACACGTTCACACCACACAATGAGGAAGAAAAACTAGACCACATTAACTTGTTTGCACTGCTGGTATAACTGACGCAGCTCCCTAGAATCTGTAGTAAAGACTGGTTTTTCTGAAATTCTAAGAAAATCGATACAAATAAAGGAAAATTGCTTTTTCCGTTTAGCACTAATAAGAAGGACAATAGCCACTAACGTACAGCGGACATGCAATAGTCTAGGAATGCAGGCATGTGCCTCTTTACACAAAAAAGAAATACAGATGATTTTGACACACAAAATAATACATACAGTGTGTATTTTCTCCAATAAACGAGGAAAAAGAATTTTCTTTTCGTCAAATTTTTAGTTCGAATTAACCGAAGTGATAAAAATTTAGTTCGAATTAATGAGATATTTTTAACATTAATTCCAATACAAGTTTTTTGGGGCCTATGGATTAGTTCGAATTAACCGAAAGTTCGAATTAACGAGCGTCCACTGTACATACGTTATATAAATGAACCTCGAAGGGTTCACGGAAATAACTCCAGGAAAGGCTTTGGACCCAAATAAATCGATGTGCCCAGTGGCGCACCCAGGGGGGGGCCCAGGGGGCCCTGGCCCCCCCCCCCAAAGAAGTAGAAATATTGATTTTGCATTATAAATATTTTTATTCGTTCATCTCGGCCCCCCCCCCCATGCATTATAAATATTTTTATCCATTCATCTCGGCCCCCCCCAAGAAAAATCCTGGGTGCGCCACTGGATGTGCCTTCCCCAAATCGGAGTCATACCGCTGTTGTGCGGAAGTGGAACATGCTGTGGCATCTATAGAAAGACATATTCATACATAACTACATCATTGAAAACCACAATCACATTAAAAAACCAACACTTCATCATTATCCTATTTACAAATTTTTGGAATGAAGGAAAAAAAGGAAACAATTTTAAATACCTTATATAAAAATAATTTTATTTACTGTAAGTAAGCAGTACATATTTTATTTCAAACTTTTTATATAGCAAGCACTAAATCAGCTACTTTTTGAAAACTATATAAAATTTTATTCATATACATACCTTATATAAATGAACCTCGAAGGGTTCACGGAAATAACTCCAGGAAAGGCTTTGGACCCAAATAAATCGATGTGCCTTCCCCAAATCGGAGTCATACTGCTGTTGTTGTGCGGAAGTCGATCGTGCTGTGGCATCTATAGAAAGACATATTCATACATAACTACTTCATTGAAAACTGTTGAACTTGATTAAAAGCCATAGAAAACATAAGGTAAATATATATATAGTAGAATGTAGCAGTGGGCTGAAGCAGGAATAAAATAAGAAGCAGTACTTTAAAATCAGGAAACACAGGTTTATTCATCACAAAAGTAAACTCGAGCTAACATTTAGCGTTGGCGATAGCATTCGGTCTAATACAATGTGTTACGGAATTGAGCCGCTAGAACCTGGCGGCTCTTCCAACCAAAGTTAGTTAAGATTTGGGGGCAGGAATGCCCCAAACTTTACTGATAGCTAATAGTGCAGAGTCGTACTGGCTAGCAGGGAAGGTTGGACTCTTAATCTTTAGATATAGTCAGAGCAACGCTAGCTAGCTTTGTTGTGTGATATGCAAGATGTTAAAAAGACGTACGAAGGTTTAGGTAAAATAACAAATACATTTATTTAGTAAAACGACATTAAAGGGTCTTGTTTACAGACGCACTACACAGCTCGTAGTGTTATCCTGAAAAGTTGGCTTTGTCGTGTTCTTACCGAGGTGTAGAAAAATAAAAGAAAAATAACTCACAGGTGGTCGAGGCAAAGCTTTGCTATCGTGGTAAGAAAACACTTAAGGTAGATAGCGCCTTCCTGGCACAAAAACTATCCCGTGGCTACCTGCGGGCATGCAAGGTCGAGACGACTAGAGCATCAGTGCTGTTAGCAATAGCGGCGGCATTGGTTATTTTGTTTACCGTGCGTTCTCGTATCTGCGAATCTTTCCCGAAGCAATCGCCGCGGGGTTAAACGTCATTAATTATGCATGCGTTTTTCTGGGCACGCGTAACCTGCGGCGCATGCTCCGTGGGAGCGACTCATAGTATAAATGGAATGAGTTTTTCAGCTTTCCAGTCAGACCAGAGCAGAGCAGTTCGACGACGTGCCGGAGCTACGGACGCGCCTGTTAATTATGTTAAAGGCAACAAATCTTGTCTCCAGTTTTAAACGATTTTAAATAAAAGGAGTTAGATGCTCATTCGCCTGGTCTTCATTTCCCGTACTCACCTGAGCTTTGCTACACCCATTTTTTATTTTTAGAGGAAGGCAGTTACACCTTATGTAACAGATGGTTATGGGCCCAGTTATGCCCTTCCCTTATTTAAAACAATGGTGAGACAGGAGGACCAGCGTCAAGCAATATGGTAAAGCCGATCCACTGACTTCCAAATTAAAGTCATTTGGCAACCAGCCAAGGTTTGAAGCAGCAAGAATCTATCGGAGCTCAGCGACGGGGGGTCATGGAATCGACGATAAAGAAGCTGAATAGTAACAACTATTCGAAATGGTCCGAACAAATGAAAGTAGTTCTTATGGACCGAGGGTGCTGGAAATTCATCTTGGGGACCGAACCTGCTCTAGAGGAGGGGGCGACGTCTAAACAAACCCGTGAGTATGAGATGCGTAAAGATAAAGCGTTCACGACTATCTACTTGAATGTGGAGGAGGAGTATCAAGACTTACTGGCTGAGATTACTGACGGTAAAGAAGCTTGGAAGAAGTTGAAGGATCACTTCAGACCAGACACAAGATGTCGAGTCATTGAATTATTGGATGATTTTTTTGAAGAGCATTATCAAGAGGGAGAAGAGATAGGCCTTTATGCCGCTCGCCTCAAGAAAATTATTTTGCAGTTGTCAGAAGCCGGACGGCCGCTAGAGATGATCTTTCAAGCATTCCAGTTGATACGCCACTTGCCGCGGGATTTTACAGGTATTGTGCAATCTATTTATCGTTGGTCCGATGAGGAATTTACTTTTAGTAAAGTTCTAGATGAACTCTTAGTCGAAGAACGTAGGCTTAAGCAAAGTAAGCGTGATTTCGAAAAAACTGAGAACTCTGCTTATAAAGCAAAGTTAGAGGCGCCTAAAAAGGAAAAACCTAAAGTTAAGAGTGAAACCACGCGAGATAAATCCCCTAGGGGAAGGAAAGTAGGCCCTTGTTATAGGTGCGGTAGGCCTGGCCACCTCATAAAAGATTGCAGAGTTAAATTTAAATTTAAAAGAGAAAAAATTGAGAAAGAAACTCCCAATAGAAAGGCAAATTTTATTACTGAAGCTAATATTACTGAAGATATACAAGCAGAAAAGTGTTCGTTGATTTTTGATACCGCCGCGTCTAGTCATTTCAGTAATAATAGAGCTTTATTTACTGACTTTAAGAGAGTTAATAATACTAACTTATCACTAGCAATTGGTGATGTTAAAGGCAGTATTGAAGGAGAGGGTACAGTAAAAATGTATTTTCAAACAGAAGGGGAAAAGAAAGAGGTTATTTTGCATAATGTAATGTACTCTTCGAAATTAAGACGAAATCTATTTTCGGGACCTGCCTGGGAAAAACTAGGAGGAAAGTTTATAGGAGCGAAAGGGAAAATAGAAGTTTTCGACAAAGACGGGGAGAAGCTATTTTTCGCCCAAAGGCGTAATGGATTATATTATTTCAGTCCCCAATATTTGAAAAAACAAATAGAAAATGTTAACTTAACTATTTCGCAGAAAAAGGGATTAGAATTATGGCATAGGCGTTATTGCCATATCAACAATCAGTATATTGTAAATACTAGTAGTAAAGAGTGCGTAAAAGGATTGCCCAAACTAACTCTCGGGAAAAGCGATTGTGAAGATTGCAAGTTAGCAAAGTCGAGGAGTATTTCTTTTAAATCTTCATCAAAAACGAATTCACGAAAACCCCTGGAGTTAATACACATGGACGTGTGTGGACCACTCCCAAACGTATCCTTAGGGGGAAAGAGATATTTCCTGTCTATCACGGACGACATGTCCAAAAAGGTTACGGTGTACCCGATGAGGCAGAAGTCTGAGGTTTTTGAACTTTTTAAAAAATTTCAAGCGCGTTCTGAAAGATTCCTTAATAAGAAAATTTTGCGTGTACGCACAGATAATGGCATGGAATTCTGCCATAAGGAATTCGAAAAATACTTAGAAAACCAGGGAATCGTATCAGAGAGGACGAACATTTATACCCCCCAGCAAAATGGCGTAAGTGAGCGTTTCAATTATACGGCGTTAGATGCTGTAAAAGCAATGCTCAAAAGTAGTAATTTGAGCGATGCGTTTTGGGCTGAAGCGTTGCTCTGTTTTACCTATGTATGGAACAGAGTAGTGCATTCAAAGCAATTAAAAACCCCTTTCGAGTTATATGGTGGTTGGAAACCGTCGGTCACTCATTTAAAGGTTTTTGGCTGCACAGCCTACATCAGGATGCCTAAGCAATTAAGGAATAAGCTTCAAATGCGGGCTAAAAAGGGGATTATGGTTGGCTACGCTACAAAAACTAAGGGATATAGAATATGGATCCCTGAAAGTCATAATGTCCTAGAAACTCTAAATGTTTCGTTTAAAGAAGATGTGGGGGAGATAGAAAACGTACAAAACCCCGAGTTAAATCAAAATATTAGAATAATTCCTGAAGAAATTGAGGATTCAGATTCAGAAAGTGAAACAACCACGGAAAAGGCAGAAATTAGTGAACCAACCCAAGAAAAAGCAGAAATTAGTGAACAAATAACCCAAGAAAAAGCTGATAGTGGTAAACATAGGGTGAAAGACAAAGGGACAAAGAACCCTGGTCGAATCCCATGTAATCAAATTAAATGGATGAGAGAAGCCATATTGCGTAGAGATGGTTCGAAAACTGACATTTATTACCGAATCAACGGAACAAGTGTAAGACTTCGTTCACCTAAAGATGCCCAAAAATATTGTAAGGATAATAATATAAATTATGAGGAAGATTTCTTCAATTTTAGAACCACAGATTACTATACTGGCCCTGTAGGAAATGAAAATGCAAGCAGCAGTCTGTTATCGGCTTTTCATATAGAGGTAAAGATACCTAGAAATTACAGGGATGTTTTGAAATCTCCCCAAAAGAAAGAGTGGGAAGAAGCAATGGGGGAGGAGATGAAGGTTATGAAAGATAGAAAAGTATGGGAATTAATCCCGAAACCCAAAGATACGAAAATACTGGGAAGTACTTGGGCGTATACACTAAAACGGAATGACAAAAATGAGATTATGCGTTACAAAGCGCGTTTAGTAGCCCAGGGTTTCAGGCAGCGTAAAGGGGAGACTTATGATGAAGTTTACAGCCCCGTTATAAGTTTCACCCTAATAAGAATGTGGTTTGCATTATTAGTATGCTTACTTGGCTGGACACATTGCCAGCTAGATATAAAATCTGCATACCTGTACGCTGACCTTAATGAAAGGATTTACATGTATCAGCCACATGGATTTAAAGACGAAACTTACCCCAATCATGTTTGCTTGTTACGCAAAGCTCTTTACGGCCTACACCAAAGTGGGCGAGAGTGGTTTAATGAAATCCACACTGTTTTACAAGATCTAAACTTCGAAAAGCTAGACTGGTGCAATTGCACGTACATCTTTGAAAAACGTGTTCTACTACTCCTTTATGTAGATGATATCGTTTTATTCGGTAAATCAGACCTTCACATAAGGGAAGTAATTAAGCTTTTAAAAGAAAAATTTGATTTGAAAGTGCTGGGAAAAACCCGAAAATTACTAGGCATTGAATTTCTAGAAAAAGACGGAAAAATATATATACACCAAGAAAGTTATATTGATAAAGTTTACGATACTTATAAGAACTATAAAATTCCGATAACATCATTACCCATAAGTAAGGGAACTCTCCTTTCAAAGATAGACTGTCCTAAAACGCACGCCGAAATGGAAGAAACGGAACGATTACCGTACCGAAATGTAGTTGGATGTTTAGCATTTTTAGCGGGGAGGACTCGCCCCGATATCAGCTATGCTGTAAACATCCTGTCCCAGTTTCAAGAGAACCCTGGGTTAGTACATTGGAACTGCGTTCTAAAGTTGTTAGGGTACGTACATGCCACAAAGAGTTTAAAGTTGAATTTGGCAAATATAGATGAATTAAATATCAGATGTTACAGTGACTCAGATTTTGCGTCAAATAGAGATGACAGAGTATCTGTAGGTGGAACGATTTTGTTTTTTTGATAAGGTTCCTGTCTCCTGGCGAACTTTCAAACATAAATCGGTAACTTTGTCTACAATGGAAGCAGAATTCATCTCTTTAACAGAATCCTCGAAAGAACTAATGTGGATCTATCGCATTTTAAAAGAATGCAAAGAAATCGGCTTAGAAATCCCTGATATTAATTCAAGTGAACTTTTTGTGACAACCAGGCAGCGATTAACTTCTCGAATTCGCCTATAGAAAACTCACGTTCTAAACATATAGACGTGAAGTTCCATTTTATCAGAAACCTGATAAACGAAAAAACTTTTCAGCTTAAGTTTTGTACCAGCAAAAGCAATTATGCAGATGTGCTGACGAAGCCTTTAACTAAGGAAGGTCTTCAAAAATTTGTAAACGAACTGTTTATCTAGTAGTTTTTTTTTCATTCTTTAAATGTTCCCGTTTTAAGTTTGTTTGTGAGATTTATGTCGTGCTGAAATGAAGTACTGATATTTTGTTAACACACTTATACTAGATGTGCCGAAAGTTAGTCATCGGATTAAAAGGTAAAGTTATACCATAGGGGTATTAAAAATTGCTTGTCGAAGTGTTCTTCGTCGCAAGGGACGAAAGTTTCGAATCCCAAAATTTAAAATAGAAAGTCGTATTTTTTTTATTTTTTTTTTTGCTACTCTGACTAACCAGAAGCTATATTCGCTTTGTAAATATATATATTTTTAGGTGCGTCTTGCTCGCCTTTATACTTGTACAATGATTATATTTTAAAAGGTTACAATTTCTTGCTAAAAAAAAAAATCATGAAGTTTATGAATAGCATTTTTTTTTTTCAAATATTAGAATGTATTTTACAAATATTAGAATTAGAATGTATTTATACAAATATTAGAATAGAAATTTTCTGAACAAGTGTGTACATATTGGATTTAGTTTTCATATGTATTAAGTATAATTTCACGTTTATTCTGTAATGTAATTCGAAAGCGTGTTTATACTAAAATAGTAGCAAATGTTTATGCTATAATGTAATTGGAAAGCGTGTTTATACTAAAATAGTAGCAAATGTGTGTTCTATAATGTAATTGGAAAGCGTGTTTATACTAAAATAGTAGCAAATGTGTGTTCTATAATGTAATTGGAAAGCGTGTTTATACTAAAATAGTAGCAAATGTGTGTTCTATAATGTAATTGGAAAGCGTGTTTATACTAAAACAATAGCAAATGTTTATTCTATAATGTAATTGGAAAGCGTGTTTATACTAAAATAGTAGCAAATATGTCTATTCTATAATGTAATTGGGAAGCATGTTTATACCAAAATATTAGCAAGTGTGTTCATTCCAAAATGTAATTGGAATCTCATTACTTTAATTGAAATGTCTTTCATGTTATCAGCGTATGTTCCAGTGAAAATGTCTGTAAAGCGTAAGTGTATAAACATCCATTAGGGCTTTCGCCACAAGAGCGGTTCGCAGAAACGAGAAGGGGGGCCGATGTTAGCAATAGCGGCGGCATTGGTTATTTTGTTTACCGTGCGTTCTCGTATCTGCGAATCTTTCCCGAAGCAATCGCCGCGGGGTTAAACGTCATTAATTATGCATGCGTTTTTCTGGGCACGCGTAACCTGCGGCGCATGCTCCGTGGGAGCGACTCATAGTATAAATGGAATGAGTTTTTCAGCTTTCCAGTCAGACCAGAGCAGAGCAGTTCGACGACGTGCCGGAGCTACGGACGCGCCTGTTAATTATGTTAAAGGCAACAAATCTTGTCTCCAGTTTTAAACGATTTTAAATAAAAGGAGTTAGATGCTCATTCGCCTGGTCTTCATTTCCCGTACTCACCTGAGCTTTGCTACACCCATTTTTTATTTTTAGAGGAAGGCAGTTACACCTTATGTAACAAGTGCACTGCTGGCAAGTTGGTCGCCGCTTCCTAATACGGGTCCTCGGTAGAGCCTGGCTCGGTAAAATCGCTTCTCAGCAACTATCACTCAACCACACCGTCTAATACCACAGCGAATACTACATCGAATACGCCGTCTAAGTGAACGGGCTGGGTATTTATACCGGCGTCGACCGCCGCGCTCCCTCGTGGCAGGAGAATAGCGAAGTTAATTATGCTAATTTTTCGTGATGTGCGTTGACGTCATTCTTAACTGATGGTATGGCGTCATCGTTGGATGAATGACGTCGTTCGGCTGGCATATCGCTGGTCATGACGCAACTGGCGTCTGACGATGCTTACACATTGCTGTGGAGGTGGGAAATGATGTAAATACATCGCTCCTGCTACGTGGCTGGAAGGTTAGGGGAAGAAGAGGAAAGCTAATCGGGATTTTCCCTAACAACTGCCCCCCCTTTACAGAAATGAGCACCAACACATGCACGTGGTTAAGTTACATGTTTTGCAAAACAATAAAGGTAAGTCGCTTGTATAAACATACAATAAATATTCTGTTGACATGTTTCTATAAAAATAGCTTATAGTCCTTAACAATTATGCAATACAATTCAATATGCAATATTCAATAGGCAAATAATATGCAATACAATTCATCAACAGGTAGGGCAAAGTATACACACGCAGTATTTTTCCAGACAAAAATTCAAAACATTCGTGGGCCCACTTTCATACACACAATCATGCGAAAAAAAAAAAACATTTGCGTATAACATACCCTCCGATGTTTAAATAGCATAAAACTTTAAGAATATGTTAAAATTGATTACAATTTGCTTGTCACAAACAACGTACTAGTAAATATATTAAAGTATAGACACAGTACGAAAAAAATAGAAACAGTTATTGCTAGTATGTAGATATAAACACAATGCTAGATAGAGACATAAACGTGCATATATAAACACAGTACAGAATATATGCAATGGTAACGTTAGTACTAAATACACATGCGACAAAAATGCAGAATGTATAAACACATTACCACTGTATATCACTTAAGTTTAAATAAATTCGTTCCGCTCGGGTGAGTCCGGGACTTAGTGGCATTCTTATATTAAAAATGAGGGACTCACAAACAAAAAGAATTAATGCACACGAAAAAGGCCTCCCTCCAGTAGTACTCCCCCAGAAAATTTCCCCCAAGAGCTCTGGCAGATTACATTTTCACCCCCAACGAGACGTAACAGGGGGCCGCTCGCTCTCAGGATCCCTTTCCTGAGGGTACTTACCGGATTCCAGCGGACAATTAAATTGGTCTCTCCCAAGCGAAACGACGAAAAGGAACAAAACACACCACTCGTGCGTGGTAAAACAAACTGACCCAAGGTGGCCCTTCAAACACTTTAAGCGAACCCCTCCCAAATTATGTGGGAGAAAGAAGGTTCTCATAGAACTAACCCGAAACAATGGCCGTTAGTTCCGTAAACAGAAAATAATGGAAAGTAATATAACTCATAAATTAATAACCGTCCTAGTCTCAAGGATAAGGTTTATTTTAAGGAAATTCGGTTTATTAGAGTTAGGAATTTACTTTAAGTTTATAGCTTTCAAGTTTCTGATTTAAAAATTATTTGTTTAAAGGCTGAAAAGTCTGTTTTTGTTTTTGGTTTTGTGAACGGATCTGCTAGATTCTTTTTGCTAGGCACGAATTTTATCTCGAAAACTTCTTTTAGAAGGAGATCACGCACAAATAGAAGCTTTATATGAATATGCTTAGTGCGACTATTTTCAATCGGCGATTTTAAGAAGTCTATTGCAGATAAGTTATCCGTTCTGATAAGGGGTTTGGATCTAGTTAGCTTGATTATCTTCAATTTTTCGCATTCTTGCATTATACGGTTGATCCACAGTATTTCCTTGCAGGTTTCTGTTATAGCCATGAATTCAGCTTCCATAGTTGACAGCGCTATGGCCTTTTGCTTGCCAGTTCGCCAGAATATAGGCGATTTATCTAGTAAAATGAGTTGACCGGAAATTGAAACTCGGTCGTCTCGATTGGCGGCAAAATCGCTATCACTGTAAGCTGTTAATTCATTAGAGGTAGAGGAAATATTTAGCTTTAAATCTTTTGTACCTATTACATACCCTAATAGCTTCAATAGACCGTACCAGTGAGCAAATCCTGGGTTAGACTGAAACTGACTGAAGATATTTACAGCATACGCAATGTCGGGTCTAGTTCGACTTGCGATAAATGCTAAACACCCTAGGATATTTCGATACGGTAGTTTTGATATTTCCGTTAATTCAGGTTCAGATGTAGGGCTTTGTAATTTGGTATATATTGTTCCTTTAGCTATGGGTAAGGATACAATTGGGATATTGAAGGTTTTGAAGCGTTTAGCAACTTGATCTATGTATTGGGTTTGATGAATGAAAACTTGTTTTCGATTGAATTCAAATTCAACCCCCAATAACTTAGAAGTTTGGCCAAGTATTTTAATGTCGAAACACTTCTGCAGAATTTTAACTGCTGCTTCAATATGGGTTTTAGTTTTTCCAAAAAGAACTATATCGTCTACGTATAAAAGTAAAATTAGATTATTAGATAAATGGTAAACACAGTTAGCCCAGTTAATTTTCTTAAAATTATTTTCAAGTAATATATTCTCGATTTCATAAAACCATACCCTTCCGCTCTGGTGTAAGCCATAAAGGGCTTTCTTTAGTAGACAGAGGTAGCTTTCTTTTCCTTTTTCTACGAAACCGGGTGGTTGGGTAATCGTAATGGTTTCAGATAAGGGTGCGTATAAATACGCGCATTTGATGTCTAACTGGAGGTGATACCACTTTAGGTTGGAAACTAGCATGGAGAAAAATAGGCGTATAAGGGTGAAATTGACTACAGGTGAAAAAGTTTCATCATAGGATTCTCCCTTTACCTGTTTGTAGCCTTGTGCTACGAGCCTCGCTTTGTATCTTACCACATTTCCATGCTCATCAGTTTTGGTTGTAAAAACCCACCGACAACCGAAAGGCTTGTACTTTGAGTGTGGCGGCACTAGGCTCCATGCACCCCTTTCACTTAACACTTTTAATTCTTCTTCCATCGCTTTCTTCCATAGCTTAGATTCTTTACTTTTGAATGCTTGTTTAAAGGTTTTCGGGATGACTACAGTTTCTAGTCATGCTGTGTCAATCTCACTTTCGGAAGTGTCATAGGCGGAAAAGTAGTTGATTTCTTCATTTTCCGTCTGACTTTCAGATTCCAGATCGCTATCATCGTCAATCACCTGTCGCTGAGGGGTTGGTACAGGGCCCGTCCTACCATTCTTACCGCTAAAGTTGAAGTATTCAGGCTGGTACTCAATTTTATGCTTTTTACAGTATTGCTTGAGTTCTTTGAGGCTTCGCAATATGTGGCTCTTGCCCCCTTGCCTTTTAACTTCTCGATAATATATATCTGTCCGCTTTCCATCTGGTCTCGGAACGGCTTCCCTTGTCCACTTAGCGACTCGGAGTCTAGGTGTTTGGACGTATAGTTCTCTGTCTGATTCGTCTTCACTTGCTTCATCAGTTTGAACTGCATCACTAGGGCCTGGTCTGGGATCCTGCTGGTAACTCCGGGTATGTACTCGGCGCGAATCCATATGTGGGATTACCACCGTCTCAAGCTCCGGGTTGTGAAGTGAGTATATGGTAGTTTCTGGATGGTCGCCCAGCACTGCTCCATTGTTAGTCTGCTTAGCTTTCAATTGGTAAAAATTTAGTTCATCTTCAGCAAAGCTAACATTCCGGGTTTCGACTATTCGCCCAGTTTCTGGGAACAACACTCTGTACCCTTTAATCCTACATGCGTAGCCTACAAGAACTCCCTTATTAGCTCTGGGATCAAATTTGGTTCGGTGTTGCTTCGGCACACCCACAAAACAAACTGACCCGAATGGTTTAAGGTGACTAATGGAGGGTTTGAACTTTCCGTATTTCTCAAACGGTGTTTTCGTCTGGTTTCTACGGCACACTCTATTCCAATTGTAGGCCGCATAGCGGACGGCTTCTGGCCAAAATTTTACTGGAACCTTACTTGAATTTAGGATCGTGCGGAGGGTATTCCCTATTGTCTGGTTCAACCTCTCTGCTACTCCATTCATTTCAGGCGAATAAATATCGGTAAATTCGTGGGCCACACCATTCGTACGGCAATACTCTTGGAATTGTGAGTTGTCAAACTCCTTACCATTGTCAGTTCTGATAGCTTTGAGCTTAGTTGAAAGGAATCTTTCGGCGCGTTTCACATGATTTAAAAAGGTGGGAAAAGTAGCTGTCTTATCTTTAATCGGATACAGGGCGATTTTCCTTGAGTGATCATCGGTGATACTCAAAAAATACCTCTCTCCTGCATATCCCGTCGTTGAAGCAGGTCCCCACAAATCTAGATGAACCTGCAATCCTCGCAAAAAAGTTTGGATGATTTTACCTCCTGAGCACCCCTGACACTTTTATTTGTAAAAGACTGGCTGATTAGTTCAGGGTTCATATGGCCCATTCTGCGGTGACATCTGCTCAATGCACTGGCAGGTTTTTGATTACTTTTGCTTAGGGTATTTCGTTTCTTTCTAGCTGTAGTTTCATAAGCCTTACCTTTCTTCGATCGAGTTTCTTTCTCGTGTTGGTAAATGTTAGGGAAAATCCCGATTAGCTTTCCTCTTCTTCCCCTAACCTTCCAGCCACGTAGCAGGAGCGATGTATTTACATCATTTCCCACCTCCACAGCAATGTGTAAGCATCGTCAGACGCCAGTTGCGTCATGACCAGCGATATGCCAGCCGAACGACGTCATTCATCCAACGATGACGCCATACCATCAGTTAAGAATGACGTCAACGCACATCACGTAAAATTAGCATAATTAACTTTGCTATTCTCCTGCCACGAGGGAGCGCGGCGGTCGACGCCGGTATAAATACCCAGCCCGTTCACTTAGACGTTGTATTCGATGTAGTATTCGCTGTGGTATTAGACGGTGTGGTTGAGTGATAGTTGCTGAGAAGCGATTTTACCGAGCCAGGCTCTACCGAGGACCCGTATTAGGAAGCGGCGACCAACTTGCCAGCAGTGCACTGATGCTCTAGTCGTCTCGACCTTGCATGCCCGCAGGTAGCCACGGGATAGTTTTTGTGCCAGGAAGGCGCTATCTACCTTAAGTGTTTTCTTACCACGATAGCAAAGCTTTGCCTCGACCACCTGTGAGTTATTTTTCTTTTATTTTTCTACACCTCGGTAAGAACACGACAAAGCCAACTTTTTAGGATAACACTACGAGCTGTGTAGTGCGTCTGTAAACAAGACACTTTAATGTCGTTTTACTAAATAAATGTATTTGTTATTTTACCTAAACCTTCGTACGTCTTTTTAACATCTTGCATATCACACAACAAAGCTAGCTAGCGTTGCTCTGACTATATCTAAAGATTAAGAGTCCAACCTTCCCTGCTAGCCAGTACTACTCTGCACTATTAGCTATCAGTAAAGTTTGGGGCATTCCTGCCCCCAAATCTTAACTAACTTTGGTTGGAAGAGCCGCCAGGTTCTAGCGGCTCAATTCCGTAACATTTTGGTTATGGGCCGCAGGCCCTAAAGTTAAGTTGTAAACAACTACTTTTTACTTAAGGGTGACTTTGATCTAAAATAGCAGAGCACAACGCGAAAGCTTTGTGATATGTGAGAAGCTAAGCGTCGAAGGTATAAACAAAAGGTAAAGGCCCTGAATTTATGAAATTCTATATTTGGGGGGGGGGCCTATTTGTATATATATATAATATTTAGTGTTTTACATACTGTCTTGCATTTTTTTATATGCTTATATATATATATAGATTTACATATTGTACCTGTAACTTAAAACATGGCCTCTTTACAACCCCATATGGCTATAGATAAATTGACCGAGGAAAATTTCCATACCTGGGTAGCAGATATTAAATTTGTACTAATATCCCTTAATGCGTGGGACATTGTGAATAACCGCGAAACTAAACCGATAGCAAGTGCGGAAAATTTAGCTGAGGTAAGGGACTTTGAAAGAAGAACCCGACTCGCTTTATCTACAATCTTTTTAAACCTATCCCCTGCGTTTAAGTCGGTCGTGGAACATTGTACCACCCCCCAGGACACATGGTCAACCCTAAATAGGCATTTTCAGCCTGACAGTCGTAGCCGGCACATGCAATTATTTACCGAATTGGTTAATTGTAAGCCCTACGCTAGCGAGAAAATTAACATGTTTGCGGCACGAATCCGCAAGTTAAACGAAAGCCTAAAGGGAATAAATCAAGAGATAAATGAGACTTACCTCTGTTTCCAGCTAATCCGGTACTTACCATCGGAGTTTGATCACTTAGTGCAAACTATACTTCGTTGGAAAGATGCGGAATTTAAATTTGAAGCCATTCTAACTGAACTAGTCGCCGAAGAAACCCGAATTAGCGTGCAGAGACAGGATAAGCGTGAAAACGCTACTTGCGAAACGCAGAAGACCTTTTCGGGTCGGCATAATTCTCGAAGTTGGAATAAAGACAATTTCCGACCGAAAACTCCATCAAGAAGCCCTTCTCCCAACAAACAAGTCCATTTTGGGAAATACCCAAGTGGGAAATCACCGGGGCATAGAAAATCTAAACGCTCGTTCCGGCGAAACTCACCAAATAATGAAAAACCCCAGAGCCATTATACTGTAGAAGCCCTATTTACATCTCACAGTAATCCAGGTGACTGGGTCGTCGACTCAGCGGCAACCCATCATTTTGTAAGGATAAATTCCTATTTGATGGACCCCTTGAGGATGTAAATGACAGGAGCCTAGCAGTTGCTACTAGGGGAAAGCCTATCCCTATCAAGCAAAGAGGGCCAGTCGACCTACTCTGTAAGGGCGAGAAACGCGCCATTACGCTTATGCGTGCATTGTATGTACCATCTCTAAGGCGCAACATAGTTTCATTACCTTTACTTGACGAAGATGGATTTACTTTTGAAGGGGGAAATGGACAACTCCACGTTTACGATAAAGATGGAAAAGGTTATTTCACAGCTCGCAAACAGGGGGGAATTTTTTATGCAAAACAGCAGCTAATCCCAGAACAAGCTGCGAGAAAGAAAGCTTACCAACACGAGAAAGAAACTCGATCGAAGAAAGGTAAGGCTTATGAAACTACAGCTAGAAAGAAACGAAATACCCTAAGCAAAAGTAATCAAAAACCTGCCAGTGCATTGAGCAGATGTCACCGCAGAATGGGCCATATGAACCCTGAACTAATCAGCCAGTCTTTTACAAATAAAAGTGTCAGGGGTGCTCAGGAGGTAAAATCATCCAAACTTTTTTGCGAGGATTGCAGGTTAAATAAAGCTAAACGGGTGACATTTAAACCAATCGGCCAAACTAGGTCAACAAAACCACTAGAACTTTTACATCTAGATTTGTGGGGACCTGCTTCAACGACGGGATATGCAGGAGAGAGGTATTTTTTGAGTATCACCGATGATCACTCAAGGAAAATCGCCCTGTATCCGATTAAAGATAAGACAGCTACTTTTCCCACCTTTTTAAATCATGTGAAACGCGCCGAAAGATTCCTTTCAACTAAGCTCAAAGCTATCAGAACTGACAATGGTAAGGAGTTTGACAACTCACAATTCCAAGAGTATTGCCGTACGAATGGTGTGGCCCACGAATTTACCGATATTTATTCGCCTGAAATGAATGGAGTAGCAGAGAGGTTGAACCAGACAATAGGGAATACCCTCCGCACGATCCTAAATTCAAGTAAGGTTCCAGTAAAATTTTGGCCAGAAGCCGTCCGCTATGCGGCCTACAATTGGAATAGAGTGTGCCGTAGAAACCAGACGAAAACACCGTTTGAGAAATACGGAAAGTTCAAACCCTCCATTAGTCACCTTAAACCATTCGGGTCAGTTTGTTTTGTGGGTGTGCCGAAGCAACACCGAACCAAATTTGATCCCAGAGCTAATAAGGGAGTTCTTGTAGGCTACGCATGTAGGATTAAAGGGTACAGAGTGTTGTTCCCAGAAACTGGGCGAATAGTCGAAACCCGGAATGTTAGCTTTGCTGAAGATGAACTAAATTTTTACCAATTGAAAGCTAAGCAGACTAACAATGGAGCAGTGCTGGGCGGCCATCCAGAAACTACCATATACTCACTTCACAACCCGGAGCTTGAGACGGTGGTAATCCCACATATGGATTCGCGCCGAGTACATACCCGGAGTTACCAGCAGGATCCCAGACCAGGCCCTAGTTATGCAGTTCAAACTGATGAAGCAAGTGAAGACGAATCAGACAGAGAACTATACGTCCAAACACCTAGACTCCGAGTCGCTAAGTGGACAAGGGAAGCCGTTCCGAGACCAGATGGAAAGCGGACCGATATATATTATCGAGAAGTTAAAAGGCAAGGGGGCAAGAGCCACATATTGCGAAGCCTCAAAGAACTCAAGCAATACTGTAAAAAGCATAAAATTGAGTACCAGCCTGAATACTTCAACTTTAGCGGTAAGAATGGTAGGACGGGCCCTGTTCCAACCCCTCAGCGACAGGTGATTGACGATGATAGCGATCTGGAATCTGAAAGTCAGACGGAAAATGAAGAAATCAACTACTTTTCCGCCTATGACACTTCCGAAAGTGAGATTGACACAGCATGACTAGAAACTGTAGTCATCCCGAAAACCTTTAAACAAGCATTCAAAAGTAAAGAATCTAAGCTATGGAAGAAAGCGATGGAAGAAGAATTAAAAGTGTTAAGTGAAAGGGGTGCATGGAGCCTAGTGCCGCCACACTCAAAGTACAAGCCTCTTGGTTGTCGGTGGGTTTTTACAACCAAAACTGATGAGCATGGAAATGTGGTAAGATACAAAGCGAGGCTCGTAGCACAAGGCTACAAACAGGTAAAGGGAGAATCCTATGATGAAACCTTTTCACCTGTAGTCAATTTCACCCTTATACGCCTATTTTTCTCCATGCTAGTTTCCAACCTAAAGTGGTATCACCTCCAGTTAGACATCAAATGCGCGTATTTATACGCACCCTTATCTGAAACCATTACGATTACCCAACCACCCGGTTTCGTAGAAAAAGGAAAAGAAAGCTACCTCTGTCTACTAAAGAAAGCCCTTTATGGCTTACACCAGAGCGGAAGGGTATGGTTTTATGAAATCGAGAATATATTACTTGAAAATAATTTTAAGAAAATTAACTGGGCTAACTGTGTTTACCATTTATCAAATAATCTAATTTTACTCCTATACGTAGACGATATAGTTCTTTTTGGAAAAACTAAAACCCATATTGAAGCAGCAGTTAAAATCCTGCAGAAGTGTTTCGACATTAAAATACTTGGCCAAACTTCTAAGTTATTGGGGGTTGAATTTGAATTCAATCGAAAACAAGTTTTCATTCATCAAACCCAATACATAGATCAAGTTGCTAAACGCTTCAAAACCTTCAATATCCCAATTGTATCCTTACCCATAGCTAAAGGAACAATATATACCAAATTACAAAGCCCTACATCTGAACCTGAATTAACGGAAATATCAAAATTACCGTATCGAAATATCCTAGGGTGTTTAGCATTTATCGCAAGTCGAACTAGACCCGACATTGCGTATGCGGTAAATATCTTCAGTCAGTTTCAGTCTAACCCAGGATTTGCTCACTGGTACGGTCTATTGAAGCTATTAGGGTATGTAATAGGTACAAAAAATTTAAAGCTAAATATTTCCTCTACCTCTAATGAATTAACAGCTTACAGTGATAGCGATTTTGCCGCCAATCGAGACGACCGAGTTTCAATTTCCGGTCAACTCATTTTACTAGATAAATCGCCTATATTCTGGCGAACTGGCAAGCAAAAGGCCATAGCACTGTCAACTATGGAAGCTGAATTCATGGCCATAACAGAAACCTGCAAGGAAATACTGTGGATCAACCGTATAATGCAAGAATGCAAAAAATTGAAGATAATCAAGCTAACTAGATCCAAACCCCTTATCAGAACGGATAACTTATCTGCAATAGACTTCTTAAAATCGCCGATTGAAAATAGTCGCACTAAGCATATTCATATAAAGCTTCTATTTGTGCGTGATCTCCTTCTAAAAGAAGTTTTCGAGATAAAATTCGTGCCTAGCAAAAAGAATCTAGCAGATCCGTTCACAAAACCAAAAACAAAAACAGACTTTTCAGCCTTTAAACAAATAATTTTTAAATCAGAAACTTGAAAGCTATAAACTTAAAGTAAATTCCTAACTCTAATAAACCGAATTTCCTTAAAATAAACCTTATCCTTGAGACTAGGACGGTTTTTAATTTATGAGTTATATTACTTTCTATTATTTTCTGTTTACGGAACTAACGGCCATTGTTTCGGGTTAATTCTATGAGAACCTTTTTTCTCCCACATAATTTGGGAGGGGTTCGCTTAAGTGTTTTACAGTTGCAATGTGTTTATACATTCTGCATTTTGTCGCATGTGTATTTAATACTAACGTTACCATTACATATATTCTGTATTGTGTTTATATATGCACGTTTATGTCTCTATCTAGCATTGTGTTTATATCTACATACTAGCAATAACTGTTTCTATTTTTCCGTACTGTGTCTATACTTTAATATATTTACTAGTACGTTGTTTGTGACAAGCAAATTGTAATCAATTTTAACATATTCTTAAAGTTTTATGCTATTTAAATATCGGAGGGTATGTTATACGCAAATGTTTTTTTTCGCATGATTGTGTGTATGAAAGTGGGCCCACGAATGTTTTGAATTTTTGTCTGGAAAAATACTGCGTGTGTATACTTTGCCCTACCTGTTGATGAATTGTATTGCATATTATTTGCCTATTGAATATTGCATATTGAATTGTATTGCATAATTGTTCAGGATTATAAGCTATTTTTATAGAAACATGTCAACAGAATATTTATTGTATGTTTATACAAGCGACTTACCCTTATTGTTTTGCAAAACATGTAACTTAACCACGTGCATGTGTTGGTGCTCATTTCTGTAAAGGGGGGGCAGTTGTTAGGGAAAATCCCGATTAGCTTTCCTCTTCTTCCCCTAACCTTCCAGCCACGTAGCAGGAGCGATGTATTTACATCATTTCCCACCTCCACAGCAATGTGTAAGCATCGTCAGACGCCAGTTGCGTCATGACCAGCGATATGCCAGCCGAACGACGTCATTCATCCAACGATGACGCCATACCATCAGTTAAGAATGACGTCAACGCACATCACGTAAAATTAGCATAATTAACTTTGCTATTCTCCTGCCACGAGGGAGCGCGGCGGTCGACGCCGGTATAAATACCCAGCCCGTTCACTTAGACGGGGTATTCGATGTAGTATTCGCTGTGGTATTAGACGGTGTGGTTGAGTGATAGTTGCTGAGAAGCGATTTTACCGAGCCAGGCTCTACCGAGGACCCGGATTAGGAAGCGGCGACCAACTTGCCAGCAGTGCACTGATGCTCTAGTCGTCTCGACCTTGCATGCCCGCAGGTAGCCACGGGATAGTTTTTGTGCCAGGAAGGCGCTATCTACCTTAAGTGTTTTCTTACCACGATAGCAAAGCTTTGCCTCGACCACCTGTGAGTTATTTTTCTTTTATTTTTCTACACCTCGGTAAGAACACGACAAAGCCAACTTTTTAGGATAACACTACGAGCTGTGTAGTGCGTCTGTAAACAAGACACTTTAATGTCGTTTTACTAAATAAATGTATTTGTTATTTTACCTAAACCTTCGTACGTCTTTTTAACATCTTGCATATCACACAACAAAGCTAGCTAGCGTTGCTCTGACTATATCTAAAGATTAAGAGTCCAACCTTCCCTGCTAGCCAGTACGACTCTGCACTATTAGCTATCAGTAAAGTTTGGGGCATTCCTGCCCCCAAATCTTAACTAACTTTGGTTGGAAGAGCCGCCAGGTTCTAGCGGCTCAATTCCGTAACATTTTGCTTTCTTTCTCGCAGCTTGTTCTGGGATTAGCTGCTGTTTTGCATAAAAAATTCCCCCCTGTTTGCGAGCTGTGAAATAACCTTTTCCATCTTTATCGTAAACGTGGAGTTGTCCATTTCCCCCTTCAAAAGTAAATCCATCTTCGTCAAGTAAAGGTAATGAAACTATGTTGCGCCTTAGAGATGGTACATACAATGCACGCATAAGCGTAATGGCGCGTTTCTCGCCCTTACAGAGTAGGTCGACTGGCCCTCTTTGGTTGATAGGGATAGGCTTTCCCCTAGTAGCAACTGCTAGGCTCCTGTCATTTACATCCTCAAGGGGTCCATCAAATAGGAATTTATCCTTACAAAAATGATGGGTTGCCGCTGAGTCGACGACCCAGTCACCTGGATTACTGTGAGATGTAAATAGGGCTTCTACAGTATAATGGCTCTGGGGTTTTTCATTATTTGGTGAGTTTCGCCGGAACGAGCGTTTAGATTTTCTACGCCCCGGTGATTTCCCACTTGGGTATTTCCCAAAATGGACTTGTTTGTTGGGAGAAGGGCTTCTTGATGGAGTTTTCGGTCGGAAATTGTCTTTATTCCAACTTCGAGAATTATGCCGACCCGAAAAGGTGTTCTGCGTTTCGCAAGTAGCGTTTTCACGCTTATCCTGTCTCTGCACGCTAATTCGGGTTTCTTCGGCGACTAGTTCAGTTAGAATGGCTTCAAATTTAAATTCCGCATCTTTCCAACGAAGTATAGTTTGCACTAAGTGATCAAACTCCGATGGTAAGTACCGGATTAGCTGGAAACAGAGGTAAGTCTCATTTATTTCTTGATTTATTCCCTTTAGGCTTTCGTTTAACTTGCGGATTCGTGCCGCAAACATGTTAATTTTCTCGCTAGCGTAGGGCTTACAATTAACCAGTTCGGTAAATAACTGCATGTGCCGGCTACGACTGTCAGGCTGAAAATGCCTATTTAGGGTTGACCATGTGTCCTGGGGGGTGGTACAATGTTCCACGACCGACTTAAACGCAGGGGATAGATTTAAAAAGATTGTAGATAAAGCGAGTCGGGTTCTTCTTTCAAAGTCCCTTACCTCAGCTAAATTTTCCGCACTTGCTATCGGTTTGGTTTCGCGGTTATTCACAATGTCCCACGCATTAAGGGATATTAGTACAAATTTAATATCTGCGACCCAGGTATGGAAATTTTCCTCGGTCAATTTATCTATAGCCATATGGGGTTGTAAAGAGGCCATGTTTTAAGTTACAAGTACAGTATGTAAATCTATATATATATAAGCATATAAAAAAAAATGCAAGACAGTATTTAAAACACTAAATATTATATATATATACAAATAGGCCCCCCCCCCAAATATAGAATTTCATAAATTCAGGGCCTTTACCTTTTGTTTATACCTTCGACGCTTAGCTTCTCACATATCACAAAGCTTTCGCGTTGTGCTCTGCTATTTTAGATCTAAGTCACCCTTAAGTAAAAAGTAGTTGTTTACAACTTAACTTTAGGGCCTGAGGCCCATAACCAAAATGTTACGGAATTGAGCCGCTAGAACCTGGCGGCTCTTCCAACCAAAGTTAGTTAAGATTTGGGGGCAGGAATGCCCCAAACTTTACTGATAGCTAATAGTGCAGAGTCGTACTGGCTAGCAGGGAAGGTTGGACTCTTAATCTTTAGATATAGTCAGAGCAACGCTAGCTAGCTTTGTTGTGTGATATGCAAGATGTTAAAAAGACGTACGAAGGTTTAGGTAAAATAACAAATACATTATTTAGTAAAACGACATTAAAGTGTCTTGTTTACAGACGCACTACACAGCTCGTAGTGTTATCCTAAAAAGTTGGCTTTGTCGTGTTCTTACCGAGGTGTAGAAAAATAAAAGAAAAATAACTCACAGGTGGTCGAGGCAAAGCTTTGCTATCGTGGTAAGAAAACACTTAAGGTAGATAGCGCCTTCCTGGCACAAAAACTATCCCGTGGCTACCTGCGGGCATGCAAGGTCGAGACGACTAGAGCATCAGTGCACTGCTGGCAAGTTGGTCGCCGCTTCCTAATACGGGTCCTCGGTAGAGCCTGGCTCGGTAAAATCGCTTCTCAGCAACTATCACTCAACCACACCGTCTAATACCACAGCGAATACTACATCGAATACAACGTCTAAGTGAACGGGCTGGGTATTTATACCGGCGTCGACCGCCGCGCTCCCTCGTGGCAGGAGAATAGCAAAGTTAATTATGCTAATTTTACGTGATGTGCGTTGACGTCATTCTTAACTGATGGTATGGCGTCATCGTTGGATGAATGACGTCGTTCGGCTGGCATATCGCTGGTCATGACGCAACTGGCGTCTGACGATGCTTACACATTGCTGTGGAGGTGGGAAATGATGTAAATACATCGCTCCTGCTACGTGGCTGGAAGGTTAGGGGAAGAAGAGGAAAGCTAATCGGGATTTTCCCTAACAAGTATTTTTAATGTAATCTGCATTTATATGTGCGAACCGTCTATGTAAAGAATTTATATCTACCGAAGCAAAAGTAATGATCTTTTTACCTTTTGACTTATTACTTTTAAATTTTAAAGGCTTCTCATCATTAAAGCTGTTATTTACATTCGAATTACATGACTTTACACAATTATTAGTTTCAACATTATTTACATTTGACACTTTATCTATTTTATCAGGATAAACATAATACAGTCCATTATTTAATTTAGCCGAAAATATAAATTTGTTATTTTTATACACATTTATTTTAGAGTTACTACCTGTAAATTCACATTTTTTACTGTCAAGCCTGGAGGCTGAGATAAGATTCTTTCTCAAACTGGGGGCATACAGTACATCTTTTAAAACATATCGTTCACCGTTAATAGTCATATGCACCTTACCTTTACCGAGAACTGGGGTTGACATATCAATACCGGCTCCACACAACGAGTGGTCCCTTAAGTCTTCGAAATCATGGAGCCACATCTTTTGGTTGGAAAAATGTGAAGTAGCACCCGAGTCAATTATCCAGGACGTATTCACCTCATCAGCTGATAACGCTTCTAAAAGTAGCGACTGGTCGTTTCTCTTTGACACAGAAGAATTTCTTGAACGAGACATCGGGCGAGCTCAGCGACGAGACTGGAACGTCTGTCGGATTTTACCATCTGTGCATTCGGATTTGAAATGTCCAAACTTTTTGCATCCATAGCACTGTACATCTTTCTTTCGAGGTCTTCGCTCTTGTGGGGATGAATCTCTTCTACTAGACGAGGATGCTGTCCGGGAGTCTGGATAACTGGGTCGGCTATTTGTCCATGCTTTATACACATCGGGTTCGGAGTGGAATCCAAAGTCAGGTCTGTCTAACCTCCTCTGTCGTAATCTTGCTTGCTCAGACAGGAGTTCTTCTAATGCAGTTTCAAAGTTGAATTCTTTATCGGATAATTTGTATATTGACTGTATAATAAGTTCGTACTGTTGTGGTAAGAACTGCGTCAATTGGTACACTTTGTCGATTTCTGGTACTGGGGAACCTGCATCCGCTAACTCTTGACATATCTTGTTTATTCTTGATGCGAATAGGGCTATATCACCATCCTCCTCTGGGTATTGGGTAAAAAATTCCAGCTTTAAACACATTATCCTTGCTCTGGAGCTTGGCTGAAAATATTTCTTTATCTTAGTCCATGCCTCCCTAGGGTCTTTGCAATCCTCTATTAAAGTCCTAATTCGAGGATGTATGGACATGTATATAGTGGCCAGAGCTTTGTTAGCCCTTGCTTCGTACGTCGATTTCTTTCCTTCGGCGGCATCTTTAGCTGGAACACTTTCCGTACCATTTTTTTTTGGTTGGGAGAGCCTAGCGGCTCTCCCAACCAAAAAAAAATTAGTTAGGATTTGGGGGCAGGAATGCCCCAAACTTTCCTGATAGCTAAGAGTGCAGAGTCGTACTGGCTAGCAGGGAAGGTTGGACTCCTAATCTTTAGATATAGTCAGAGCAACGCTAGCTAGCTTTGTTGTGTGATATGCAAGATGTTAAAAAGACGTACGAAGGTTTAGGTAAAATAAAAAAATACATTTATTTAGTAAAACGACATTAAAGTGTCTTGTTTACAGACGCACTACACAGCTCGTAGTGTTATTCTAAAACGTTGGCTTTCGGGTGTTCTCGCCGAGGTGTAGAAGAAAATAAAATAGTACTCACAGTTGGTCGAGGCAAGGTTTTACCATCGTGGTAAAAAAAACACTTAAAGTAGATAGTGCCTTCCTGGCACAAAAACCATCCCGTGGCTACCTGCGGGCATGCAAGGTCGAGACGACTAGAGCATCAGTGCACTGCTGGCAAGTTGGTCGCCGCCTCCTAATACGGGTCCTCTGTAGAGCCTGGCTTTCAAAACGAGCTGCGCTGAGTCGTGCTAGATCATCTCCTCATCGGTTCCCAGCAACTATCACTCACCCGCACCGTCTAATACTACCGTCTACTACCACGTCGAATACCACCCCGTCTAAGTGTTCGGGCTGGGTATTTATACCGGCGTCGACCGCCGCGCTCCCTCGTGGCAGGAGAATAGCAAAGTTAATTATGCTAATTTTTACGCGATGTGCGTTGACGTCACTCTTAACTGATGGTATGACGTCATCGTTGGATGAATGACGTCGTTAAGCTGGCATGACGCAACTGGCGTCTGACGATGCTTACACATTGCTGTGGAGGTGGGAAATGATGTAAATACATCGCTCTTGCTACGTGGCTGGAAGGTTAGGGGAAGAAGAGGAAAGCTAATCGGGATTTTCCCTAACAACTGCCCCCCCTTTACAGAAATGAGCACCAACACATGCACGTGGTTAAGTTACATGTTTTTGCAAAACAGTAGGGGTAAGTCGCTTGTATAAACATACAATAAATATTCTGTTGACATGTTTCTATAAAAATAGCTTATAATCCTGAACAATTATGCAATACAATTCAAAATGCAATATTCAATAGGCAAATAATATGCAATTCAATTCATCAACAGGTAGGGCAAAGTATACACATGAAGTATTTTTTTTTCCAGACAAAAATTCAAAACATTCGTGGGCCCACTTTCATACACACAATCATGCGAAAAAAAAACATTTGCGTATAACATACCCTCCGATGTTTAAATAGCATAAAACTTTAAGAATATATTAAAATTGATTACAATTTGCTTGTCACAAACAACGTACTAGTAAATATATTAAAGTATAGACACAGTACGAAAAAATAGAAACAGTTATTGCTAGTATGTAGATATAAACACAATGCTAGATAGAGACATAAACGTGCATATATAAACACAGTACAGAATATATGTAATGGTAACGTTAGTATTAAATACACATGCGACAAAAATGCAGAATGTATAAACACATTGCAACTGTAAAACACTTAAGCGAACCCCTCCCAAATTATGTGGGAGAAAGAAGGTTCTCATAGAACTAACCCGAAACAATGGCCGCTAGTTCCGTAAACAGAAAATAATGGAAAGTAATATAACTCAAATTAATAACCGTCCTAGTCTCAAGGATAAGGCTTATTTTAAGGAAATTCGGTTTATTAGAGTTAGAAATTTACTTTAAGTTTATAGCTTTCAAGTTTCTGATTTAAAAATTATTTGTTTAAAGGCTGAAAAGTCTGTTTTTCGTTTTTGGTTTTGTGAACGGATCTGCTAGATTCTTTTTGCTAGGCACGAATTTTATCTCGAAAACTTCTTTTAGAAGGAGATCACGCACAAATAGACGCTTTATATGAATATGCTTAGTGCGACTATTTTCAATCGGCGATTTTAAGAAGTCTATTGCAGATAAGTTATCCGTTCTGATAAGGGGTTTGGATCTAGCTAGCTTGATTATCTTCAATTTTTCGCATTCTTGCATTATACGGTTGATCCACAGTATTTCCTTGCAGGTTTCTGTTATAGCCATGAATTCAGCTTCCATAGTTGACAGCGCTATGGCCTTTTGCTTGCCAGTTCGCCAGAATATAGGCGATTTATCTAGTAAAATGAGTTGACCGGAAATTGAAACTCGGTCGTCTCGATTGGCGGCAAAATCGCTATCACTGTAAGCTGTTAATTCATTAGTGGTAGAGGAAATATTTAGCTTTAAATTTTTTGTACCTATTACATACCCTAATAGCTTCAATAGACCGTACCAGTGAGCAAATCCTGGGTTAGACTGAAACTGACTGAAGATATTTACAGCATACGCAATGTCGGGTCTAGTTCGACTTGCGATAAATGCTAAACACCCTAGAATATTTCGATACGGTAGTTTTGATATTTCCGTTAATTCAGGTTCAGATGTAGGGCTTTGTAATTTGGTAAATATTGTTCCTTTAGCTATGGGTAAGGATACAATTGGGATATTGAAGGTTTTGAAGCGTTTAGCAACTTGATCTATGTATTGGGTTTGGTGAATGAAAACTTGTTTTCGATTGAATTCAAATTCAACCCCCAATAACTTAGAAGTTTGACCAAGTATTTTAATGTCGAAACACTTCTGCAGAATTTTAACTGCTGCTTCAATATGGGTTTTAGTTTTTCCAAAAAGAACTATATCGTCTACGTATAAAAGTAAAATTAGATTATTTGATAAATGGTAAACACAGTTAGCCCAGTTAATTTTCTTAAAATTATTTTCAAGTAATATATTCTAACCATACCCTTCCGCTCTGGTGTAAGCCATAAAGGGCTTTCTTTAGTAGACAGAGGTAGCTTTCTTTTCCTTTTTCTACGAAACCGGGTGGTTGGGTAATAGTAATGGTTTCAGATAAGGGTGCGTATAAATACGCGCATTTGATGTCTAACTGGAGGTGATACCACTTTAGGTTGGAAACTAGCATGGAGAAAAATAGGCGTATAAGGGTGAAATTGACTACAGGTGAAAAAGTTTCATCATAGGATTCTCCCTTTACCTGTTTGTAGCCTTGTGCTACGAGCCTCGCTTTGTATCTTACCACATTTCCATGCTCATCGGTTTTGGTTGTAAAAACCCACCGACAACCGAGAGGCTTGTACTTTGAATGTGGCGGTACTAGGCTCCATGCACCCCTTTCACTTAACACTTTTAATTCTTCTTCCATCGCTTTCTTCCATAGCTTAGATTCTTTACTTTTGAATGCTTGTTTAAAGGTTTTCGGGATGACTACAGTTTCTAGTCATGCTGTGTCAGTCTCACTTTCGGAAGTGTCATAGGCGGAAAAGTAGTTGATTTCTTCATTTTCCGTCTGACTTTCAGATTCCAGATCGCTATCATCATCAATCACCTGTCGCTGAGGGGTTGGAACAGGGCCCGTCCTACCATTCTTACCGCTAAAGTTGAAGTATTCAGGCTGGTACTCAATTTTATGCTTTTTACAGTATTGCTTGAGTTCTTTGAGGCTTCGCAATATGTGGCTCTTGCCCCCTTGCCTTTTAACTTCTCGATAGTATATATCGGTCCGCTTTCCATCTGGTCTCGGAACGGCTTCCCTTGTCCACTTAGCGACTCGGAGTCTAGGTGTTTGGACGTATAGTTCTCTGTCTGATTCGTCCTCACTTGCTTCATCAGTTTGAACTGCATAACTAGGGCCTGGTCTGGGATCCTGCTGGTAACTCCGGGTATGTACTCGGCGCGAATCCATATGTGGGATTACCACCGTCTCAAGCTCCGGGTTGTGAAGTGAGTATATGGTAGTTTCTGGATGGCCGCCCAGCACTGCTCCATTGTTAGTCTGCTTAGCTTTCAATTGATAAAAATTTAGTTCATCTTCAGCAAAGCTAACATTCCGGGTTTCGACTATTCGCCCAGTTTCTGGGAACAACACTCTGTACCCTTTAATCCTACATGCGTAGCCTACAAGAACTCCCTTATTAGCTCTGGGATCAAATTTGGTTCGGTGTTGCTTCGGCACACCCACAAAACAAACTGACCCGAATGGTTTAAGGTGACTAATGGAGGGTTTGAACTTTCCGTATTTCTCAAACGGTGTTTTCGTCTGGTTTCTACGGCACACTCTATTCCAATTGTAGGCTGCATAGCGGACGGCTTCTGGCCAAAATTTTACTGGAACCTTACTTGAATTTAGGATCGTGCGGAGGGTATTCCCTATTGTCTGGTTCAACCTCTCTGCTACTCCATTCATTTCAGGCGAATAAATATCTGTAAATTCGTGGGCCACACCATTCGTACGGCAATACTCTTGGAATTGGGAGTTGTCAAACTCCTTACCATTGTCAGTTCTGATAGCTTTGAGCTTAGTTGAAAGGAATCTTTCGGCGCGTTTCACATGATTTAAAAAGGTGGGAAAAGTAGCTGTCTTATCTTTAATCGGATACAGGGCGATTTTCCTTGAGTGATCATCGGTGATACTCAAAAAATACCTCTCTCCTGCATATCCCGTCGTTGAAGCAGGTCCCCACAAATCTAGATGTAAAAGTTCTAGTGGTCTTGATGACCTAGTTTTGCCGATTGGTTTAAATGTCACCCGTTTAGCTTTATTTAACCTGCAATCCTCGCAAAAAAGTTTGGATGATTTTACCTCCTGAGCACCCCTGACACTTTTATTTGTAAAAGACTGGCTGATTAGTTCAGGGTTCATATGGCCCATTCTACGGTGCCATCTGCTCAATGCACTGGCAGGTTTTTGATTACTTTCGCTTAGGGTATTTCGTTTCTTTTTAGCTGTAGTTTCGCAAGCCTTACCTTTCTTCGATTGAGTTTCTTTCTCGTGTTGGTAAGCTTTCTTTCTCGCAGCTTGTTCTGGGGTTAGCTGCTGTTTTGCATAAAAAATTCCCCCCTGTTTGCGAGCTGTGAAATAACCTTTTCCATCTTTATCGTAAACGTGGAGTTGTCCATTTCCCCCTTCAAAAGTAAATCCATCTTCGTCAAGTAAAGGTAATGAAACTATATTGCGCCTTAGAGATGGTACATACAATGTGTTGGATGAATACTCACATACTTTTCTTTTTTACGGTTTTTTTTTAAAGAAAAAAAAGCTTAAGCAGGATGCAAATGGCGTCCTAAATATTTGTTTTATTTTAAGTTGCAAACGCACGTTCCATCGGCAGAGTTGAGAGATTTAGGTTCGCTCCAAACGATGTAATATTTGCCGATTGGCGCCATTTGACGCAACCGCATGGGGGGGTGTGGCCAAGGATTTCATTTCAAGATATCAGAAATCGGTGTGGCAACGGCACCCGCAGGCGATTATGCAAAATAGCAAGAGTATATTTACTCGGCCCATGTGAGTACGATCAGTGACAGTGAGAGTGAGAGGGAGCGACAAGGCGCGTTTTTCAGCTCGTTCGCCAGCCGCGACGCAGTGTTTTTTTAGCCCGCGAGAATGACGGTGTTTTTAGCGATAGAAGTTTAGCAGACTGGGAAAAGAGGATGTCGCTTTCTACCTAAAGTAAATTTTACCCTTTTCCTAAAGTTTTTAATAGTCGCTAATTGTTCTCGAGGCAAAGCAGTGCGGGTATTACGAAGTGAGAAATTTTCCGTAATGCAACTTATGTGATAAATGTTAGTTTTTAATTTGTCAAAACATGACATCTAAATAAACGTTTTTTTAAGAAACTTGCAAATTTTTACTCAAGTCTCGAAGAACTTTTTTTACATAGCATTTTATGACGAAGGACTTTCTCCACTGTAGCACTTGGAAGCAGAATCATTTTTAACTGCTCCCGCCTTTTCGATAACAATGGTTATGGGCCCAGGTCACGGTAACGAGCCTAGAGTAAATGACCCCTGCAAGTTTTAGGGCCATTTGTCATATAGTGAAAGTGTTTTTTTGTCTTATCGAATATATTTTTACTAGAAGAAATTTTATATAGCTATACTAAGATTAGAGTAAGGTGACTGAGGGGGCTACTCGAAGAAATGGATACGAATAACTTAATAATTACTCCTCTGAATGAGGATAACTATGCAACATGGGTAACCGATATGAAAGTCTTACTCCTTAATAAAGAATGTTGGAGCGTCACCTGTAAAGAAGAAATCGAACCAACTGCAGAAGCTGCCGAAAAGGAAAAAACAAGTTTCAAAAGTAAGCAGATAAAAGCCTTCACCTATATCTATTTATCAGTTAGTCCAGAGCTAAGACAAATCATTGAAGATACTACCGATCCGGTTGAAGCCTGGAGACGTCTAGAGCAACATCACAGACCTGACTCCCGAGCACGCATAATCCAGCTAAACGACCAATTCTTTTCGTGTCGACCGACCGAGGGAGAAAGCATCGATATGTACGCAGCACGTTTAAGAAGAATTTTTCAAGAACTTTCCGATGCGGGAGAACCTGTATCAGAGTTTCACAAGTCATTTCAACTTATCAGACACCTACCAAGGAAGTATGACGGAATTATTCAACAGATTTACCGATGGCCCAAGACTGACTTCATCTTCAGTAAGATTATCACCGAATTAAGAGCTGAGGAATCCCGTACCAAGCTGAGGGAAGTAGACGAGGAGGCGATGATCGCTACGTCATCATCACTCGCGGCGAAGCCAAGATCCCGACGAGGTCAACAATCGACGACGAAGAAGCAGACTGAGAGGAGACCGAGGAGCGAGACTCCGCGACGTCAAAAGACCATCAGATGTTACAGATGTCATCAAGTTGGACACTACGCGAGGAACTGTAAGAGTAAGCCGCTTAATTCTCAGAGTAAAACCAACGCCAAAGGTAAGCAAAAGAACTTTTTAGAAACTAATCTGTTAACGGAGGCCAACTCCAGCGAGAGACTGATTCCAGAAAGCGCCTGGATTGTAGACTCAGCAGCAACTAATCATTTCTGTCGCGATAAATCTATGTTTGTTGAAATGAATAATGTTAACAACCAATATTTTTCCGTAGCAATTGCAAACGTTAAATGTCCTATAGAAGGAATAGGAAAGGTTAGATTTAGCATAGGTAAAGAAAACATCTGTCTATCAAATGTTTATTTTTGCCCTAAACTAACACGTAATCTCCTTGCCTGTAACATATTAGATGAAAGAGAACTTTCATTTGTAGGCAAAAATGGGAAAATTACAGTCTATAAGAAAAATGGGGAGAAACTGTTTATAGCTGAAAAATGTGCAGGTTTATACATAGTAAACCCGACCTACCCGAAAAACAGAGAAATACCTAATCCTGTTGGTTTATGCACGCAGTTAAACAAATTTAAAAATTGGCATGAAAATTATGCCCACATTAACTCCCAATACATTAAAGATACATTTAAAGCAGGAAGTGTCCGTGGTGTACCTTCAACTAATATAAAGATTCCAGATTGTAAAGTATGTAAAGAAGCGAAAAGTAAGAGAATAACCTTTAAACCTCTTTATAAGATTCGCTCATCTGAACCACTGGAACTTCTTCACTTAGATTTATGTGGCCCAATGCCAGTAGAATCGCGAGAAGGTCATAGATACTTTTTAACTATTACAGATGACTATTCACGCAAAACCACAGTATACCCATTAAAAAGGAAATCTCAAGTTTTCGAAACCTTTGACCGATTCAGACGTAGAGCAGAACGTTTTATAGGTAAAAATATTAAAAGCGTAAGGTCTGATAATGGCATGGAATTTGCCAATGAAAAATTTCGGAAAACATTTGAGGAGCTTGGTATACGGCATGAATTTTCTAACCCTTATACGCCTGAGCAAAATAGCGTGGCGGAACGTATTAATTATACTGCCGTTGACGGCATTAGAGCGCTACTAAAGGATAGCGGGTTAGGAGAAGAATTTTGGGCGGAAGCATTAATGCACTACATATATTCGTGGAATAGAATAAATCACAAAGGCCGTGATAAAACACCATTCGAACTATACGGAGGAAAACCACCCTCAATTAAACACTTAAGGCCATTTGGTACAAAAGCATATGTAAATACCCCTAAACAACTTAGACATAAATTAGAAATGAGAGCTAAAGTTGGAATTTTAGTGGGATATGCACATAACACCCGTGGTTATAGAATCTGGATACCAAATGAAAATAAGATTGTAGAGACTATCAATGTAAAATTTGAAAATGAGCGACCCCAGAGTGCTAAGTACTCAAATCCAAAAGTGGAAGCCGTCCTGGAACCCCACCAAACAAAATTTCAGTTAGAAACGGACAACGAGGAAGCCGAAGATGTGCCAACTCCTGTAAGGACTCATGATAGCACTCTTGCTGACCCCGGTCCTAGTACAAGGGGGGAAACCTTAGCCGAAAGCTCACAGAGTGAGAATGAATCGGACTCAGAACAAAGTGATAGTCTAGATTCAGAATCGCGAAGGCCAATAATTTGGATTAGAAAGGCAGTACCAAGAAAAACAGGTAAACGTATAGATATATATTATTATGCAAAAGGAAGACCAGATAGACTTCGCTCACTAGAAGATGTTCGTAAATTTTGTATAACTCACGACTTTCCATTTAACCCTGACCAATTTTGTTTTAAAGGAGATAATCAATATAGTGGCATTGTTGAAATGGATAATAGTGAAGAAATAAACTTTACGGAATCATGACTAGAACATGAGGTAAAAATTCCCAATAGTTTTGAGGAAGCCTGTAATTCACCCCAGAAGGGGGAATGGCTAAAAGCCATGAAAAACGAACTTAAGGTTATGCAAGAAAGGGGTGTATGGCAATTAATTGAAAAACGACCAAATGAAAAGGTAATAGGAAACCGATGGGTATATACTTTAAAAGTCAATGAATTAGGTAAAATTGAACGCTACAAAGCACGTTTAGTAGCACATGGATTTAGACAAATCCAAGGAATTTCATTTGAGGAAGTATTTAGCCCAGTTGTAAACTTTTCAATTATAAGAATGTTTTTTTCAATTTTCATATGTCATTACCATTGGGAACATGTACAGTGTGATATTCGTTGTGCTTACTTATACGCTCCCCTAAAACAGTATATTTTAATGAAACAACCCCAGGGATTTGAGGAAAACCCTGACTTAGTTTGTCATCTTAAGAAAGCTGTTTACGGTCTTAAACAAAGTGGGAGGGAGTGGTATTTTAAAATGCACGAAGTTTTAAGTAAAAAAGGATTTAAGAAATTACAGTGGTGTAATTGTGCATACACCTATGAGGGAAATGTAGCATTAGTCCTTTATGTCGACGACATAGTAATATTTGGAAGCAATTCCGTATGGATAGGAAAAGTCATTAAAATATTAAAATCTGAATTTGACATCAAAGTTTTGGGAAAAACGCGTAAACTATTAGGTGTAGAGTTTGTAGAGAATGAATTTAAAATTTTTATACATCAACACAGTTTCATCCATAAATTGTGTAACGAGTATAAAAAATACTCATTCCCCATCTCCTCACTACCGATAACTAAAGGAACTGTATTTTCGAAAACGCAGTGTCCCGAAAATAAAATTGAAATTCAGGAAATGACCCGATATCCCTATCGCAATCTCATCGGAAGCTTAGCTTACTTAGCAAATAAGACTAGACCGGACATAATGTATGCAGTAAACATTTTCTCACAGTATCAAGAAAATCCTGGCCTGACACACTGGGAAGGTTTGTTAAAATTACTCGGTTACATAAAATATACTTCGCATTTTCAACTTGACCTTTCAAAGGTCAAAACCACGAATCTGAAGGCATACTCCGATGCAGACTACGCAACTAATAAAGATGATAGGACATCGATGGGAGGTCAAATTGTATTTTTAGATCAATCCCCGATATCCTGGCGATCATTCAAAATTAAAAGTATTTGTCTCAGTAGTATGGAATCAGAGTTCGTAGCGCTTACAGAAACAGCTAAAGAGCTCACGTGGTTAAAAAGAATATTAAGTGATTGTGTTGAAAATATAGAATCTTTAAAGAATACGAATACGTGTATACTGTATGGCGATAATCAGGCATCATTAGATTTCGTAAAATCACCTATTGAAAATAGTAGAACGAAACATATTGACATAAAATTGTTTTTCATACGTGATTTAGTATACAAGGAATTATTCGAGCTTAAGTATATCCCAAGTAAAGCTAACCTTGCTGACCTATTTACAAAAGCCTCATGTAAATTTAAATTAAAACAATTTAATGAAATTATATTTAAATCCATTTATAAAGCTTAAATTTAACTTATTAAACTATTGCAGAAATATCGGAAACGGAAATGAGTGTTTATTATTTATTTTGCTTATTAGTTCGAAGTTAATATTATTTAAGGGGGGAGGATTTAAAATAAAACTTTTTCATGACATACCACGGAGGTTAATGTCAAAATATAATCATTGTAAATTTTTATATATATTTGTAATTTTTGTGATACGGATATATATATATATTCAAACATGGACTTTAACAAATGTGAAGTTGAAATTTTTTGTAATTTTTCACATTTAATTTTTTTTTAACCTGTCAGGCATGACAGCATATCTAATGGTTTACAAAATTGTATGGAAGTAAAAATTTTGTTATTATATATATAAAAAAAATTTTTTTTAAATGTATAGCAGTTCCATCTTCAAGAAAGAAACGTTTGTGTAAGAAGATACAATTATGTTGAAATTATTTTTCTTTATTTGTGAACCAACTTAGATGTTCCTG
This sequence comes from Dolomedes plantarius, assembly GCA_907164885.2. NCBI lineage: Eukaryota > Metazoa > Arthropoda > Arachnida > Araneae > Dolomedidae > Dolomedes > Dolomedes plantarius. The sequence goes on from OU015493.1 coordinate 216,963,919, forward strand.
GAAGATGTAAAATGTTATTGAAACTGATATACATTTATAACTTTATTTTTTCTGTAAAAGTTGCATTACGTTAGAAAGCTTTTTTTATTTTTAAGTAAAAAAGATGAGGGGGAATTGTTGGATGAATACTCACATACTTTTCTTTTTTACGGTTTTTTTTTAAAGAAAAAAAAGCTTAAGCAGGATGCAAATGGCGTCCTAAATATTTGTTTTATTTTAAGTTGCAAACGCACGTTCCATCGGCAGAGTTGAGAGATTTAGGTTCGCTCCAAACGATGTAATATTTGCCGATTGGCGCCATTTGACGCAACCGCATGGGGGGTGTGGCCAAGGATTTCATTTCAAGATATCAGAAATCGGTGTGGCAACGGCACCCGCAGGCGATTATGCAAAATAGCAAGAGTATATTTACTCGGCCCATGTGAGTACGATCAGTGACAGTGAGAGTGAGAGGGAACGACAAGGCGCGTTTTTCAGCTCGTTCGCCAGCCGCGACGCAGTGTTTTTTTAGCCCGCGAGAATGACGGTGTTTTTAGCGATAGAAGTTTAGCAGACTGGGAAAAGAGGATGTCGCTTTCTACCTAAAGTAAATTTTACCCTTTTCCTAAAGTTTTTAATAGTCGCTAATTGTTCTCGAGGCAAAGCAGTGCGGGTATTACGAAGTGAGAAATTTTCCGTAATGCAACTTATGTGATAAATGTTAGTTTTTAATTTGTCAAAACATGACATCTAAATAAACGTTTTTTTAAGAAACTTGCAAATTTTTACTCAAGTCTCGAAGAACTTTTTTTACATAGCATTTTATGACGAAGGACTTTCTCCACTGTAGCACTTGGAAGCAGAATCATTTTTAACTGCTCCCGCCTTTTCGATAACACAATGCACGCATAAGCGTAATGGCGCGTTTCTCGCCCTTACAAAGTAGGTCGACTGGCCCTCTTTGCTTGATAGGGATAGGCTTTCCCCTAGTAGCAACTGCTAGGCTCCTATCATTTACATCCTCAAGGGGTCCATCAAATAGGAATTTATCCTTACAAAAATGATGGGTTGCCGCTGAGTCGACGACCCAGTCACCTGGATTACTGTGAGATGTAAATAGGGCTTCTACAGTATAATGGCTCTGGGGTTTTTCATTATTTGGTGAGTTTCGCCGGAACGAGCGTTTAGATTTTCTACGCCCCGGTGATTTCCCACTTGGGTATTTCCCAAAATGGACTTGTTTGTTGGGAGAAGGGCTTCTCGATGGAGTTTTCGGTCGGAAATTGTCTTTATTCCAACTTCGAGAATTATGCCGACCCGAAAAGGTGTTCTGCGTTTCGCAAGTAGCGTTTTCACGCTTATCCTGTTTCTGCACGCTAATTCGGGTTTCTTCGGCGACTAGTTCAGTTAGAATGGCTTCAAATTTAAATTCCGCATCTTTCCAACGAAGTATAGTTTGCACTAAGTGATCAAACTCCGATGGTAAGTACCGGATTAGCTGGAAACAGAGGTAAGTCTCATTTATTTCTTGATTTATTCCCTTTAGGCTTTCGTTTAACTTGCGGATTCGTGGCGCAAACATGTTAATTTTCTCGCTAGCGTAGGGCTTACAATTAACCAGTTCGGTAAATAATTGCATGTGCCGGCTACGACTGTCAGGCTGAAAATGCCTATTTAGGGTTGACCATGTGTCCTGGGGGGTGGTACAATGTTCCACGACCGACTTAAACGCAGGGGATAGGTTTAAAAAGATTGTAGATAAAGCGAGTCGGGTTCTTCTTTCAAAGTCCCTTACCTCAGCTAAATTTTCCGCACTTGCTATCGGTTTAGTTTCGCGGTTATTCACAATGTCCCACGCATTAAGGGATATTAGTACAAATTTAATATCTGCTACCCAGGTATGGAAATTTTCCTCGGTCAATTTATCTATAGCCATATGGGGTTGTAAAGAGGCCATGTTTTAAGTTACAAGTACAGTATGTAAATCTATATATATATATATAAGCATATAAAAAAAATGCAAGACAGTATTTAAAACACTAAATATTATATATATATACAAATAGCCCCCCCCCCCAAATATAGAATTTCATAAATTCAGGGCCTTTACCTTTTGTTTATACCTTCGACGCTTAGCTTCTCACATATCACAAAGCTTTCGCGTTGTGCTCTGCTATTTTAGATCAAAGTCACCCTCAAGTTAAAGAAAAATAGTTGTTTACGAATTAACTTTAGGGCCTGTAGCCCATAACCAAAATGTTACGGAATTGAGCCGCTAGAACCTGGCGGCTCTCCCAACCAAAAAAAAATTAGTTAGGATTTGGGGGCAGGAATGCCCCAAACTTTCCTGATAGCTAAGAGTGCAGAGTCGTACTGGCTAGCAGGGAAGGTTGGACTCTTAATCTTTAGATATAGTCAGAGCAACGCTAGCTAGCTTTGTTGTGTGATATGCAAGATGTTAAAAAGACGTACGAAGGTTTAGGTAAAATAAAAAAATACATTTATTTAGTAAAACGACATTAAAGTGTCTTGTTTACAGACGCACTACACAGCTCGTAGTGTTATTCTAAAACGTTGGCTTTCGGGTGTTCTCGCCGAGGTGTAGAAGAAAATAAAATAGTACTCACAGTTGGTCGAGGCAAGGTTTTACCATCGTGGTAAAAAAAACACTTAAAGTAGATAGTGCCTTCCTGGCACAAAAACCATCCCGTGGCTACCTGCGGGCATGCAAGGTCGAGACGACTAGAGCATCAGTGCACTGCTGGCAAGTTGGTCGCCGCCTCCTAATACGGGTCCTCTGTAGAGCCTGGCTTTCAAAACGAGCTGCGCTGAGTCGTGCTAGATCATCTCCTCATCGGTTCCCAGCAACTATCACTCACCCGCACCGTCTAATACTACCGTCTACTACCACGTCGAATACCACCCCGTCTAAGTGATCGGGCTGGGTATTTATACCGGCGTCGACCGCCGCGCTCCCTCGTGGCAGGAGAATAGCAAAGTTAATTATGCTAATTTTTACGCGATGTGCGTTGACGTCACTCTTAACTGATGGTATGACGTCATCGTTGGATGAATGACGTCGTTAAGCTGGCATGACGCAACTGGCGTCTGACGATGCTTACACATTGCTGTGGAGGTGGGAAATGATGTAAATACATCGCTCTTGCTACGTGGCTGGAAGGTTAGGGGAAGAAGAGGAAAGCTAATCGGGATTTTCCCTAACACGTACCATCTACAATAGACCAGCAGTTTCTTTCAGTCAGTAATATGCGGATATCGGATATCCATGTCATGTAGTTATCCTTTTCCAGTTGACGGATTTGGAAATTAATATCGGATGACATATCCGGTTTTCGAAACAGCACTTCTTGCTTCTTTAATAATAATTAAAAATCATCTGCCTCAGCTACGAGTTAGACCTGGGCCCATAACCCTTGTTGAACTTGATTAAAAGCCATAGAAAACATATGGTAAATATATATATAGTAGAATGTAGCAGTGGGCTGAAGCAGGAATAAAATAAGAAGCAGTACTTTAAAATCAGGAAACACAGGTTTATTCATCACAAAAGTAAACTTGAGCTAACATTTAGCGTTGGCGATAGCATTCGGTCTAATACAATGCTCCGACTGACCTCGGCGAGAGCTAAGTAAAGCCAGCACGTTATATACATACAAACCACGTGGGTATCTGGCTAATTTGCATATTCAGGAAAAATAACGCCAAATAAACATCAAAATAATTGACATAAAAAGTAATACTTCACTTATAATAAATAACAAAAATTACTACACATACAATAACAAATATTATAAAAACATATAAACACCGGAAAAAGAAATGTTAAATTAAAACATCGCAACCAGCGCCCAGGAATGACGTCCGAACATCGCAACTTGCGATCGCAAAGAAACCGTTCCATCACGTCATACCCGAAGCATGCACGTCACTCGCTGTACGGGAAAAACATAAACGTTTAACTTCCAAATTGGGAAGACAGAGTGTGGGAAGTATCCCAACAAAAACCACAATCACATAAAAAACCAAAACTTCATCATTATCCTATTTACAAATTTTTGGAATGAAGGAACAAAAGGAAACAATTTTAAATACCTTATATAAAAATAATTTTATTTACTGTAAGTAAGCAGTACATATTTTATTTCAAACTTTTTATATAGCAAGCACTAATTCAGCTACTTTTAGAAAACTATATAAAATTATAGTCATATACATACCTTATATAAATGAACCTCGAAGGGTTCACGGAAATAACTCCAGGAAAGGCTTTGGACCCAAATAAATCGATGTGCCTTCCCCAAATCGGAGTCATACCGCTGTTGTGCGGAAGTGGAACATACTGTGGCATCTATAGAAAGACATATTCATACATAACTACTTCATTTAAAACCACAATCACATAAAAACCAACACTTCATCATTATCCTATTTATAAATTTTTAGAATAAAGGAAAAAAAAGAAACAACTTTAAATACCTTATATAAAAATAATTTTATTTACTGTAAGTAAGCAGTACATATTTTATTTCAAACTTTTTATATAGCAAGCACTAATTCAGCTACTTTTCGAAAACTATAAAATTTTATTCATATACATACCTTATATAAATGAACCTCGAAGGGTTCACGGAAATAACTCCAGGAAAGGCTTTCGACCCAAATAAATCGATGTGCCTTCCCCAAATCGGAGTCATACCGCTGTTGTTGTGCGGAAGTGGATCATGCTGTGGCATCTATAGAAAGACATATTCATACATAACTACTTCATTTAAAACCACAATCACATAATAAACCAACACTTCATCATTATCCTATTTACAAATTTTTAGAATAAAGGTGATAATTTTTAATAAATCTACCAAATGATTGTTGGTACAGCTTTGTTAGAAGCACCTCCCTGCCAAATTTGGCAATTTTGTGTATAGTGTGGTAACCATGTAATTTTGCTATTTTTTGGGTGGGTAGGGGGAGAGGGGGAGGCGGATTTAGTCTTTTACGATTGTGGCAGTAATTAGATTGAGAGTTTAAATTTAATAATAAATAATGAGATTTATAATTTTGATTGTGTCACGAAGATTGACAATATAAGAGCACGCACTTGTCTGGCATGAGGTGTGTTTAGAAATAAGCAAGACTTAAGTTATAATAATTAAGTTTATTCGGAACTTCAATAAACATTTAAAAGTATTAAAAGCAATAACTTATAAACATTTGTATAATCAAAATAATCTCACACAGAGACTTCTAATATACGAATCTCACTAGCTCGTGAGTTCAACTGTGTGTGCTGCTAGCGGCTCATTTGCTCTAACTCGAGCAGTATTTATACAAGCCAGCAACATAACATTGACATATTTGCATAAAATACACTGGAAAGGAAAAATAACAAACCAAAGGGAAAATAAACGAAAAACAACATTTCTCAGATGTATGACGTCAAAGTTGCTGTGACGCCATTACTTGTTAGATAATAAGTGCTACGTCAGTCTATAACGATAGCATGAATATCAGAAAGTAATACAAGTAAATGATCTAATAAACGGAAGTTTAGACAGCCTTTTTAAGGTTCATTTTCCTAACAGAATGCTTTCTTAATTTTTAACAGCGCAGGTTTGTGTATGTCTTGTATTTTGTTTGCTTTTTATTGCTATTTCTGCTGTTGATTTTTTTTTTCTCGAATGCATTATTGCTATTTTGTAATGTACGAAATTTATTTGCGAACTGAGGTTAGCTGGAGATATCTGTAATGTTTTTGGAAGTTTAATACAGCCAGTAGCAGTAGTTTTCTTTTCCCGAAATTAGATTCATGAATTTTAACCCTTTCAAGTGAAATGTTGTTTCGTATCTTGTAGAGTGTAGTTTGTGGCAAAATGAGTCACATGATTGAATTGAGGTTGTTGTTTAATTTGTATTTTATGGGAAACAGGTGTGTAATATGTTTGTGTGTGGAGAATTTGAGTTTACGGCTACAAATAACCGGCTGGAGATTTCTGTAATATTCTTGAAAGTTTAATACAGCAAGCAATAAGTTTGTTTTCAACTTATTTGTTATATATTGGTCGCCATTGATTTTTTTTTTACAATTAGCACTTCAGACTGACAGGTGTGCGGAAGTGAGAAAAGTTGGCACCACGGAGGTGCGTGGGCGCAAAAAATTTTCGATGCGAACTTTTTCGCCAACAGAGGTGCGTCTGACAGAGCTGTTCCGGATTGTTGTTACCACATGAAAAATAAGTCCTTATTATACGATCTTTTACAGTTTTATAAAACGGACCACAAATAAAAATCTATTTCAAAACTTGGGAGGCGGTACATCAATGATAAATTACCACACATAAAAACACGTATTATGTAGCAATTTATGCTGGTATTTCTTTCCTCAATGAAGAAATGAAAAATTTAGATATTTTTACAAATTCGGGACATGAAAGTTTTAAATTTTGAAAATGATTTCCCCAAACCAATTTTTCATATCTTAAATAAATGAACCTCTGAGAGATCCTGGGAACAACTCCAGGAAAGGCTTTGGACCCAAATAAATTGATGTGCCTTTCCGTAATCGGAGTGATGTCCCTCTAGATATACAGAAGTGGTACTTACTGTGGTAACGATTAAAGAAATATATGTACATAATTACAAAATTTAAAACATGAAACTGAAAAAACCAAAATTTCATTATAATCATTTAAAATTTTTAGAATAACGAAAAATATATAATATTTAGCACATCTACGAAAAGAATGTAAATACCACATCTGAATTAAATACGTCTTAAAAATGTTTTCCCCAGGGCAGTTTTCAGTATATACGTGAATTTTAAAATTTGTCTATAAACATACCTGCTTTCAAAGCTACCATAAAATCTCAAGTATAATACGCACTTTTTTTTCACATTTTAGTCTGCGAAAATGAGGGTGCATATTATATTCGTGTATAAAAAATTAGAGTTTTAAATTTTTATGTGGTACATTTTTTGTACATGAGTATAATACGCACCCTCATTTTTTAGGACTAAAATGTGAAAAAAAAGTGCGTATTATACTCGAGATTTTACAGTATGTACTATAAACAATCAACATTGCAATATTATTCTATTTGATTTCAGTAATAGTAAGAACCCAATATAAAAGTGAAAAGATGCCTCTACATGCTATATTAAAAAATATTTTATTTACTATAAGTAAACTTTACATCTTATTTTATTTCAAACTTGTTATATAGAATGCTAAAAATACAGCCTTTTTTCAAAAACTATATATAAATTTATATTGATTTAGATACATACCTTATAAAAATGAACCTTTCAGAGTCAACGGGAATAACTCCAGGGAAGGCTTTGGACCAAATATAAATCGATGTGCCTTTCCCCAATCGGAGTTATCCCACTGTTGATGTACAAAAACTGCATCTATAGAAAGAAATATAGGTACTTACGTATTATAGCTGAAACTTGGCAGCTTTTTCCCTTGGCACAATATCAGCCCTCCATCACCGCAATTATGTCACCAGGCAAAACATAAGCCCAACTTCACAGTGGTAACTTATGTTTTGCCTGGAAGTTATAAACAACATTTCCAGCAATAGCATGTTAAGGAAAACAAGTGTGTGGAAAACGTGGCAGATGAAGAACAAGATTTTGATTATAAATTATTTTAAGTTCTAATTAAAATTTGAATAGTAATGATAAAACAGAAATATATGAAAAATATTCAAAATGAGTATGTTAAAAGAAACCCCAATCTTTTGAATCTAAAGTCTTAGGATGCTGAAATTTTTGATGGGGATTACTCTTAAGCTCTACGTGCCCACTAAGAAATAGTTTTCAAAAATATAAATTTTAAGGGGGTAAAAAGAGGCTTGACCTCATCCCCCTCTAAAAAACACCCACTGTATTTTTGGAACCATAACGCCTAGGAGGCTGAAATTCTGTATGGTGGTTCCCCTTAAGCCCTAGGTGCCCACTAGGAAGAAAACGCCTCCCCCTACAAAAAACACCCTCTGTATTTCTAGAACCAAAGGGCCTAGGAATCAGAAATCTTATATGATGGTTCCCCTTAAGGTGCACACCAATAAATATTTTTTTAAAAGCTCGGACTTCAAAGTGTTTAGCCTTCCCCAAAAAAACCCACGGTGTCTCTAGAACCACAAGGCCTAGAAAGCTGAAGAGTTCAAACTTTAATGGGGTTTAAAAGAGATTTTACCCCAAATATTAAACATTGATCGACTCATAGGTGTATTTTGAAGAGAGGTTGCTCTTGTACGCTAGGGTTTCACTAAGAAATCTTTATAAAAAAATTCAAACTTGAAGAGGAATTAAAGGAGTTTATAAACCCCAAAATGAAACACGGTGACCACTGTATGCCTGAAATAAATCACAAGACCTATGAAACTGAAATTTTGCCAGGCAGTAGTTCATCTTAGGCTCTAGGTACTGACATAGAAGGATTTTAAAAAGTAACTTTAAAGGATGTTATAAAGTGGGCCTAAATACCCAAAATAAAAATGAAATATCTAAAACCGGTTTTAAATTCAGATCATTGTCATTAAATTATGTGATGAACTCCAGAGGAATGGCACCACCTTACAGCTAAAAATAATTGAAATTAAATGAATCAAATGACATAATTCATGGCACTCATATATTCTGTGGCGAAGCACGGGCATTCAGCTAGTGTGAAATATATGAAAGCACTTATTAAACATGCATCAACATTTTGAAAAGCAGCATGTTAAAAAGAATACAAGTATATGGAAAACTCATAGAATAAAAAAAAATAGGCAGATGAAGAACAAGATTTGGATAAAAATAATTTTAGATTTAATTAAAAATTTTCATATTAAAGACAAAATAGAAATCTTTAATATTAGAACTCTAGTTACTGGCCGATCCAAAAAAGGCACACATGTTGTGACCATTCTGGCAACATGCTGACTGGGCAAAATCCCACAGATCTGGAAAAAAGACACTGCAACCTCTTCCGTTTGAGGCAAATCCCATATTTTTATCATAACCGAAAAAAATGTAAAGGAAAATTTCAAAACAAGACTTATAATGTGAAGCTCGAAACAGCGAAATGGAATGAATGGTGCGAATATTACTACCAACAAGGTTGGGATGCATAATTGCCACTTTATTGCCATTTTCTCCCCAAACCACAAAATTTCAGCTATAATACGAAAGTACCGAAATATACATAAATAACTACTACATTTGAGACAACAAACACATAAAAAGTCAACACTTCATCATTACTCTATTTACACATTTTTGAATAACGGAAATGGAATTTATTTTTAATCAATCTACCAAAGTGGCGTAGCAAGCATAACTGGCATGCTCCCCCCCCCCCAAAAAAAAAGTAATATATTGGGGACCATTTGGAGCCCCTCTGTGAGTGGGCCCCGTAACCATCACTACGCCACTGTGTTACCACATGAAAAATAAATCTATATTATAAGATGTATTAGTTATATAAAAAGGACCACAAAATAAAAATCTATTTCAAAACTTGGGAGGAGGTACACCAGTCTCAATGATCAAGTACCACAAATAAACACATATATTATGAAATATTTTGTGCTGGTATTTCTTTCTTTCAAAGAAGAAAGTTAAAATTTAAATATTTTCACAAACAGTGAGAGATGAAGGTTAAATTTTAAAAATGTTTTCCCGGTTACACAGATACAATACACGGTACCCCCATGTATTTACGAAGCAACAAATCGCAAAGGTCTGGACCGGCACGAGAGTCCTTTTTCTGTGCATGGGTGAATGATCTTGGGATTTGTTTTGATTGTTAGCGTGTTTACTGTTAAATTCTTTGGTCTTTGAGTGTTGCTTGATGCCTAAAAAAAAAATCTTTCTGCTGTATTTCTTGAAAAAAATTTTTCAATGGAGCGTACAACAAACAGCAGCATTGATAAAAGTACTATTAATGACAAAAAAAAAACTTTAAAATTTGTGTTTGTGGCAAACAATTCTTTAGTAAATCTCCCTACTATGCTCACAAAAAGTGTTGCACCAAAGAAATAGAAAATAAGGGAAAAGTCGAAAAACAATCATTTAAAACTTGTGATTGTGGCAAAAAAATAAATAGTGAAAGAGCCTACAATGCTCACAAAAGGCACTGTACTAAAAACACAGAAGAAAACGAAAAACAGCTGTACAAAACTTGTGATTGCAGCAAAAAATTCCATAATAAAACAGTGTACTACGATCACAGAAAATGTTGCTCTACACAAAAGGAAAAGATTGAATTACCAAAAGAAAATTATAAGTGTCAAGAGGAAAACTGCTCTTTCACTTGTAGTAAACAATTAGATTTTTTAGGACATATAAAAGACACTCATTCAATTGATATTGTAAGTTTCTGGGAAGAAAAAAACTTTTCAAACTTACAAAGGTAAAATTTTTACATTAAAATTTGATACATTAATTAAAAAATATACCAAAAAATTATCTAGTTGTTAATTCCTAATTTTCCAATACATTTGTATTTTAAATATTTTTTTTTCAATACAATTTTTTTTCCTGTTTAAAAGGCCAGTTAAAATTAACCTTTAATTTAAGGGTATGCCACAACTTGATGTCATAACTATACCCCTATGTTATAAAAATTAAATTGTAGAACTTCTCTTACTTCCTGTTCAACCTTTCTACAGAGTTTTATTTTTTACTTATACTTTTTGTCCAGACATATAAATAAATAAATACAATTTTATTTTTATTTGGGATGAATAATATTATATAAATTATTAATTAGAATATTGTTACATGAGGTGTAACTGCCTTCCTCTAAAAATAAAAAATGGGTGTAGCAAAGCTCAGGTGAGTACGGGAAATGAAGACCAGGCGAATGAGCATCTAACTCCTTTTATTTAAAATCGTTTAAAACTGGAGACAAGATTTGTTGCCTTTAACATAATTAACAGGCGCGTCCGTAGCTCCGGCACGTCGTCGAACTGCTCTGCTCTAGTCTGGCCGGAAAGCTGAAAAACTCATTCCATTTATACTATCAGTCGCTCCCACGGAGCATGCGCCGCAGGTTACGCGTGCCCAGAAAAACGCATGCATAATTAATGACGTTTAACCCCGCGGCGATTGCTTCGGGAAAGATTCGCAGATACGAGAACGCACGGTAAACGAAATAACCAATGCCGCCGCTATTGCTAACATCGGCCCCCCTTCTCGTTTCTGCGAACCGCTCTTCTGGCGAAAGCCCTAATGGATGTTTATACTGTAGTGTTCCCGCTCCAATCTGCGAGAGGCGAACCACGTGACATCACTTCTTTCCCCCTTCTTTGGGGAGATGCGCGCCGTCACGTGAGAGTCGAGGAGAAAATCTCTCGCAGGTCGGACGCGCTATGCCGAGCGGCTTACTGAATTGTGTTGTCCGAATAAATGTATTTAAAAAAGCCTTCTGATGGAGTCTCTGCCTTGTGTCTAGTTCTAAGGAGGCACGACGAATTACAACATCGTCGATTCACCTTACCGGGACTATTATATTGGTTACCCGGACTTTTATATTGGTGACCGGCCATCGAACACAGCCTGCGCCTTCGTACTGCGTCATTGGACTTCCGCTTTCGTTTTCGCCAGCAACCATGTCTCTCTCCCCTGGATCAACAACAGAAGCCTCTGCAGTCGTAATACCTCCGTATATATCGGTGGACCCCGCTTTATGGTTCCACATGCTGGAAAGTACTTTCGCGTTAGCAACACCCAAAGCTATATCTGAATCGAAAACAAAATTCAACTATGTTGTCGCCCACCTTCCTCCTGCACCTGCTACTATGGTGCGCGACGTTATAATGAAGCCGGATACTACACATCCATACGAGGACCTAAAAACTAAAATCATAGAAAGATGCGGAGAAAGCCGAACATTGGAAATACGTAAGCTACTAGCCGGTGAAAGCCTCGGTGATAGGAAACCCACCGAATTGCTGCGTTTAATGAAGAGAAGAGCAGAAAACCACAATATCAGCGACGCACTTCTTTTGGAATTATTTACCCAGCAAATGCCGACCCCTGTGCAGACTATTTTCGCATCACTCGACCCCATCACTCCCGATAAAGCGGCAGAGATTGCCGATCGCATCTTGGATTTAACACCGTCGAACATCAGCGCAGTTTCGTTTCCCACACCTACACCTGCCGCCGATCAGACGCCAGCGTCCACAGAGATGTTGTTGAAAGAAATTCAAGAGTTACGAAAAGAAGTCGTCGAACTTCGACATTCTAGAAGTGTTTCTAGAAAATACAATCATCCTCGATACCGCTCTAAGTCACGCGGTAAGGATTCAACAATTTGTTGGTATCATGCAAAATTCCAACAAAAAGCAAACAAATGCAATCCGCCCTGTTCATTTGCGGGAAACCGGACGCGGGAAGAGTAGAAGCGACGTACCTCTCTCCCGCACCTTCTCGTCGCCTTTTCGTGAGAGACAAGAATACGGGTATGTGTTTTCTTGTTGACTCTGGATCTGACGCCAGTCTTATATCTGCTAACAAACAAGATAAATCACGGCCAGTTCTCCAAACATTTCGTGCCGCTAATGGCACAAAAATTAATGTTTATGGTCGAAAGAGTATTACTCTTAGTTTAGGTTTACGCCGATCGTTTACTTTTTCTTTTTACATTTGTGATGTTTCATGTGCTATTTTAGGAGCTGATTTCCTGCATTATTTTAATTTAAAGCTTGATTTACGGAATCACCGTCTTATCGATTCTATTACTCATTTAAACACTCCTGCTAAATTAAGTGTTTGCAATATTTTCTCTGTAAAACCTAATTGTGTTAATAATGTATATAGTAAACTATTGCTACAATTTCCTGAAATTACAAAATTACCGGATCCTAACCAACCGGTAAAGCACAATACTGTGCATTACATAAACACCAAAGGACCTCCAGTCGCGGCTAAGCCTAGACGGCTAGCTCCAGATCGGCTAAAACTCGCTAAAGCTGAATTTCAGCAGATGCTACAGCTTGGTCACATGAGACCCTCCAAAAGTAACTACTCTTCGCCTTTGCACATGGTGCCGAAGAAAGGATCTGTTGATTGGAGACCTGTTGGTGATTATCGTACTCTAAATGCACAAACTATTAAAGAGAAGTATCCTATCCGCTGTATTGCAGATTTCACTGCTGAATTACATGGTAAACAAATCTTCAGTCACATTGACCTGATAAAAGCGTACCACCAAATTCCCATCAATCCTGATGATGTACATAAAACTGCGATTTGCACTCCCTTTGGCCTTTTCGAAAGCACGCGCATGCAGTTTGGCCTTTGCAATGCTTCATCTACCTTTCAACGCTTTATAGATGAAGTAACTCGTGACTTAGGATTTGTTTATGCATTTGTTGATGACTTGCTTGTTGCCTCAGATAATGAAAATGAACATATGCAACACCTTCAGTTGTTGTTTTCCAAACTTAAAGAGTATGGACTATGCATTAATGTTGATAAATGTCAATTTGGGCAAACCACTATTGAATTCTTAGGATTCAAGCTTTCAGCTGAAGGAATTGAACCCCTTCCTGATCGCGTTTCATGCATCCTGGAATTTCCTCAACCGACTACCTTAACTCAACTACGGCGTTATTTAGGTCTTTTCAATTTTTATCGGCGATGCATTCCCAAGGCTGCCGACATTTTAGCCCCTCTTGTTAAATTCCTTGAAGGACAGAAAAATAAGAAAAAACATCCCCGTTCCAGTGCTAGCAACACTGAGCAATTACAATGGAACGACGAAGCAACTCTCTCCTTCACTGCTTCAAAAGAAGCTATAGCTCAAGCTACACTATTAAGACATCCTGTACCTGGTGCCCAGATAAGTTTATGGGTTGATGCTAGTAATGTCGCGATTGGTGGATCCTTAATGCAGCTCTCAGAAGATCAGTGGGAACCCATAGCGTTCTATTCTTGTAAACTAAATAAGGCTCAGAGAAATTGGTCAACTTACGATCGTGAATTATTTGCTATTTACTCTTGCATAAAAAAATTCAGGCATATGCTAGAAGGTCGCAATTTTGTTATTTATACAGACCAAAAACCCCTTATATTTGCCTTCCAACAAAACCCTAATAAATGTAGCCCTAGGCAGCTGCGCCATTTAGATTATATTTCGCAGTTTTCTACCGATGTTCGGTACACCAAAGGTTCTGATAACAGCGTGGCCGACGCACTATCCCGCATTGAGATAAACTCAATTTCTCCTAATGTGCTGAACTTTAAAGAGTTTGCCACTGCTCAGACCGTTGATGACGAGCTGAAACAGCTTATCGAATCTGACACCTCATCTTTAAGATTGGAAAAACACTATTTTCCTCTCGAAGATATATATTTATACTGCGATATGTCACAGACACACCCTCGACCTTTTGTTCCCAAATGTCTGCGACAATCTGTTTTTCAAACCTTGCATTTTTTCTCCCATCCAGGTATATCAGCCTCATTAGATTTAATCTCTAAACGATTCGTTTGGCCTGGCATGCGTAAAGACATAAAATCTATGGTTCGCAGTTGTACTAAATGTCAAAAAGCTAAAATCTTTCAACATACCAAATCACCAATTGGTACCTTTTCTGATCCTGATGCTCGTTTCGCCCACATACATATAGACTTTATTGGACCGCTCCCACCCTCAGATGGCAATCAATATTGTATGACCATCATCGATAGGTTCACGAGATGGCCCGAAGTTATACCTACACCTGATATGACTGCGGAAACAACTGCTCGAGCATTAGTACACGGTTGGATCTCCAGATTTGGATCCCCTGTTACTGTAACTACTGATCAGGGTAGAAATTTTGAATCTACTCTCTTCAAAGAACTTACTAACATGTTAGGATGCCACAGAATCCGAGCATCTGCTTACCATCCACAGTCAAACGGTATCATTGAAAGGTTTCATCGTCATCTCAAGAGCTCTCTTAAAGCGCACAACCAAACTAAATGGACTGAAATCCTTCCCAGTCTTACTAGGATTGCGCACTGCTCTCAAAAGTGACATCAAAGCCACCTGTGCCCAGCTTGTTTATGGCACCAATCTCAGACTACCTTCCGATCTCATTACCAGTGATACTTGCAAACAACCCATTACCCTTACCTATGTGTCCGAGTTAATTAAAACAATGAGAACCTTAAATCCTATTGCCACTGCCGTACACGGCAATCCCAAAATTTATGTCAATCCCTCATTGAAAACCTGTTCACATGTATTTTTAAGATCAGATAAAATCAATCCTCCCTTATCACCTTCTTACACGGGACCACATCTAGTAGTCGACAGAAATGACAAAACTTTTGTTTTGGAATTAAACGGAAAGCAGAGTACAGTCTCTATTGATCGTATCAAACCTGCATATCAACTTTCAGATTCTCTTGAACCTTACGGACCTCAAAAGCCAACTGAGCCCATGAATGCTCAAACTCCTGTCGAACAGACCACCACCAGATCTGGTCGTAAAGTTCGCTTTCCACAACACCTTGTTTCTGAATATATTGTGTAAAAAATTTTGTAATATCAATTGTACATTATCTACCTATCCTTTTATTTCATGTAATGCATATGTAACCTTGTTTATCTCTCTTGTACATCATGCCAATTTCCCTCTAGGCATCATACGAATTTTCAATTGTACTCCAGACTGTTTGTATAATTCTCACTATGTACCTATGTATTAATTGCCAATTTTCTGTAATCGTGACTACGTCACTGGGGGCATACTCTGTAGTGTTCCCGCTCCAATCTGCGAGAGGCGAACCACGTGACATCACTTCTTTCCCCCTTCTTTGGGGAGATGAGCGCCGTCACGTGAGAGTCGAGGAGAAAATCTCTCGCAGGTCGGACGCGCTATGCCGAGCGGCTTACTGAATTGTGTTGTCCGAATAAATGTATTTAAAAAAGCCTTCTGATGGAGTCTCTGCCTTGTGTCTAGTTCTAAGGAGGCACGACGAATTACAACATCGTCGATTCACCTTACCGGGACTATTATATTGGTTACCCGGACTATTATAATACACTTACGCTTTACAGACATTTTCACTGGAACATACGCTGATAACATGAAAAAGACATTTCAATTAAAGTAATGAGATTCCAATTACATTTTGGAATGAACACACTTGCTAATATTTTGGTATAAACACGCTTTCCAATTACATTATAGAATAAACATTTGCTACTATTTTAGTATAAACACGCTTTCCAATTACATTATAGAATAAACATTTGCTACTATTTTAGTATAAACACGCTTTCCAATTACATTATAGCATAAACATTTGCTACTATTTTAGTATAAACACGCTTTCCAATTACATTATAGAATAAACATTTGCTACTATTTTAGTATAAACACGCTTTCCAATTACATTATAGCATAAACATTTGCTACTATTTTAGTATAAACACGCTTTCCAATTACATTATAGAATAAACATTTGCTACTATTTTAGTATAAACACGCTTTCCAATTACATTATAGAATACACATTTGCTACTATTTTAGTATAAACACGCTTTCCAATTACATTATAGAATAAACATTTGCTACTATTTTAGTATAAACACGCTTTCCAATTACATTATAGCATAAACATTTGCTACTATTTTAGTATAAACACGCTTTCGAATTACATTACAGAATAAACGTGAAACTATACTTAATACATATGAAAACTAAATCCAATATGTACACACTTGTTCAGAAAATTTCTATTCTAATATTTGTATAAATACATTCTAATTCTAATATTTGTAAAAAAAATGCTATTCATAAACTTCATGATTTTTTAGCAAGAAATTTTAACCTTTTAAAATATAATCATTATACAAGTATAACGGCGAGCAAGACGCACCTAAAAATATATATATTTACAAAGCGAATATAGCTTCTGGTTAGTCAGAGTAGCAAAAAAAAAAATAAAAAATACGACTTTCTATTTTAAATTTTGGGATTCGAAACTTTCGTCCCTTGCGACGAAGAACACTTCGACAAGCAATTTTTAATACCCCTATGGTATAACTTTGCCTTTTAATCCGATGAGTAACTTTCGGCACATCTAGTATAAGTGTGTTAACAAAATATCAGTACTTCATTTCAGCACGACATAAATCTCACAAACAAACTTAAAACGGGAACATTTAAAGAATGAAAAAAAAACTACTAGTAAACAGTTCGTTTACAAATTTTTGAAGACCTTCCTTAGTTAAAGGCTTTGTCAGCACATCTGCATAATTGCTTTTGCTGGTACAAAACTTAAGCTGAAAAGTTTTTTCGTTTATCAGGTTTCTGATAAAATGGAACTTCACGTCTATATGTTTAGAACGTGAGTTTTCTATAGGCGAATTCGAGAAGTTAATCGCTGCCTGGTTGTCACAAAAAGTTCACTTGAATTAATATCAGGGATTTCTAAGCCGATTTCTTTGCATTCTTTTAAAATGCGATAGATCCACATTAGTTCTTTCGAGGATTCTGTTAAAGAGATGAATCCTGCTTCCATTGTAGACAAAGTTACCGATTTATGTTTGAAAGTTCGCCAGGAGACAGGAACCTTATCAAAAAACGAAATCGTTCCGCCTACAGATACTCTGTCATCTCTATTTGACGCAAAATCTGAGTCACTGTAACATCTGATATTTAATTCATCTATATTTGCCAAATTCAACTTTAAACTCTTTGTGGCATGTACGTACCCTAACAACTTTAGAACGCAGTTCCAATGTACTAATCCAGGGTTCTCTTGAAACTGGGACAGGATGTTTACAGCATAGCTGATATCGGGGCGAGTCCTCCCCGCTAAAAATGCTAAACATCCAACTACATTTCGGTACGGTAATCGTTCCGTTTCTTCCATTTCGGCGTGCGTTTTAGGACAGTCTATCTTTGAAAGGAGAGTTCCCTTACTTATGGGTAATGATGTTATCGGAATTTTATAGTTCTTATAAGTATCGTAAACTTTATCAATATAACCTTCTTGGTGTATATATATTTTTCCGTCCTTTTCTAGAAATTCAATGCCTAGTAATTTTCGGGTTTTTCCCAGCACTTTCAAATCAAATTTTTCTTTTAAAAGCTTAATTACTTCCCTTATGTGAAGGTCTGATTTACCGAATAAAACGATATCATCTACATAAAGGAGTAGTAGAACACGTTTTTCAAAGATGTACGTGCAATTGCACCAGTCTAGCTTTTCGAAGTTTAGATCTTGTAAAACAGTGTGGATTTCATTAAACCACTCTCGCCCACTTTGGTGTAGGCCGTAAAGAGCTTTGCGTAACAAGCAAACATGATTGGGGTAAGTTTCGTCTTTAAATCCATGTGGCTGATACATGTAAATCCTTTCATTAAGGTCAGCGTACAGGTATGCAGATTTTATATCTAGCTGGCAATGTGTCCAGCCAAGTAAGCATACTAATAATGCAAACCACATTCTTATTAGGGTGAAACTTATAACGGGGCTGTAAACTTCATCATAAGTCTCCCCTTTACGCTGCCTGAAACCCTGGGCTACTAAACGCGCTTTGTAGCGCATAATCTCATTTTTGTCATTCCGTTTTAGTGTATACGCCCAAGTACTTCCCAGTATTTTCGTATCTTTGGGTTTCGGGATTAATTCCCATACTTTTCTATCTTTCATGACCTTCATCTCCTCCCCCATTGCTTCTTCCCACTCTTTCTTTTGGGGAGATTTCAAAACATCCCTGTAATTTCTAGGTATCTTTACCTCTACATGAAAAGCCGATAACAGACTGCTGCTTGCATTTTCATTTCCTACAGGGCCAGTATAGTAATCTGTGGTTCTAAAATTGAAGAAATCTTCCTCATAATTTATATTATTATCATTACAATATTTTTGGGCATCTTTAGGTGAACGAAGTCTTACACTTGTTCCGTTTATTCGATAATAAATGTCAGTTTTTGAACCATCTCTACGCAATATGGCTTCTCTCATCCATTTAATTTGATTACATGGGATTCGACCAGGGTTCTTTGTCCCTTTGTCTTTCACCCTATGTTTACTACTATCAGCTTTTTCTTGGGTTATTTGTTCACTAATTTCTGCTTTTTCTTGGGTTGGTTCACTAATTTCTGCCTTTTCCGGGGTTGTTTCACTTTCTGAATCGGAATCCTCAATTTCATCAGGGGTTATTCTAATATTTTGATTTAACTCGGGACTTTGTACGTTTTCTATCTCCCCCACATCTTCTTTAAACGAAACATTTAGAGTTTCTAGGACATTATGATTTTCAGGGATCCATATTCTATATCCCTTGGTTTTTGTAGCGTAGCCAACCATAATCCCCTTTTTAGCCCGCATTTGAAGCTTATTCCTTAATTGCTTAGGCATCCTGATATAGGCTGTGCAGCCAAAAACCTTTAAATGAGTGACCGACGGTTTCTGACCACCATATAACTCGTAAGGGGTTTTTAATTGCTTTGAATGCACTACTCTGTTCCATACATAGGTAAAACAGAGCAACGCTTCAGCCCAAAACGCATCGCTCAAATTACTACTTTTGAGCATTGCTTTTACAGCATCTAACGCCGTATAATTGAAACGCTCACTTACGCCATTTTGCTGGGGGGTATAAATGTTCGTCCTCTCTGATACGATTCCCTGGTCTTCTAAATATTTTTCGAATTCCTTATGGCAGAAATCCATGCCATTATCTGTGCGTACACGCAAAATTTTCTTATTAAGGAATCTTTCAGAACGCGCTTGAAATTTTTTAAAAAGTTCAAAAACTTCAGACTTCTGCCTCATCGGGTACACCGTAACCTTTTTGGACATGTCGTCCGTAATAGACAGGAAATATCTCTTTCCCCCTAAGGATACGTTTGGGAGTGGTCCACACACGTCCATGTGTATTAACTCCAGGGGTTTTCGTGAATTCGTTTTTGATGAAGATTTAAAAGAAATACTCCTCGACTTTGCTAACTTGCAATCTTCACAATCGCTTTTCCCGAGAGTTAGTTTGGGCAATCCTTTTACGCACTCTTTACTACTAGTATTTACAATATACTGACTGTTGATATGGCAATAACGCCTATGCCATAATTCTAATCCTTTTTTCTGCGAAATAGTTAAGTTAACATTTTCTATTTGTTTTTTCAAATATTGGAGACTGAAATAATATAATCCATTACGCCTTTGGGCGAAAAATAGCTTCTCCCCGTCTTTGTCGAAAACTTCTATTTTCCCTTTCGCTCCTATAAACTTTCCTCCTAGTCTTTCCCAGGCAGGTCCCGAAAATAGATTTCGTCTTAATTTCGAAGAGTACATTACATTATGTAAAATAACCTCTTTCTTTTCCCCTTCTGTTTGAAAATACATTTTTACTGTACCCTCTCCTTCAATACTGCCTTTAACATCACCAATTGCTAGTGATAAGTTAGTATTATTAACTCTCTTAAAGTCAGTAAATAACGCTCTATTATTACTGAAATGACTAGACGCGGCGGTATCAAAAATCCACGAACACTTTTCTGCTTGTATATCTTCGGTAATATTAGCTTCAGTAATAAAATTTGCCTTTCTATTGGGAGTTTCCTTCTCAATTTTTTCTCTTTTAAATTTAAATTTAACTCTGCAATCTTTTATGAGGTGGCCAGGCCTACCGCACCTATAACAAGGGCCTACTTTCCTTCCCCTAGGGGATTTATCTCGAGTGGTTTCACTCTTAACTTTAGGTTTTACCTTTTTAGGCGCCTCTAACTTTGCTTTATAAGCAGAGTTCTCAGTTTTTTCGAAATCACGCTTACTTTGCTTAAGCCTACGTTCTTCGACTAAGAGTTCATCTAGAACTTTACTAAAAGTAAATTCCTCATCGGACCAACGATAAATAGATTGCACAATACCTGTAAAATCCCGCGGCAAGTGGCGTATCAACTGGAATGCTTGAAAAATCATTTCCAGCGGCCGTCCGGCTTCAGACAACTGCAAAATAATTTTCTTGAGGCGAGCGGCATAAAGGCCTATCTCTTCTCCCTCTTGATAATGCTCTTCAAAAAAAATCATCCAATAATTCAATGACTCGGCATCTTGTGTCTGGTCTGAAGTGATCCTTCAACTTCTTCCAAGCTTCTTTACCGTCAGTAATCTCAGCCAGTAAAGTAAGTCTTGATACTCCTCCTCCACATTCAAGTAGATAGTCGTGAACGCTTTATCTTTACGCATCTCATACTCACGGGTTTGTTTAGACGTCGCCCCCTTCTCTAGAGCAGGTTCGGTCCCCAAGATGAATTTCCAGCACCCTCGGTCCATAAGAACTACTTTCATTTGTTCGGACCATTTCGAATAGTTGTTACTATTCAGCTTCTTTATTGTCGATTCCATGACCCCCCGTCGCTGAGCTCCGATAGATTCTTGCTGCTTCAAACCTTGGCTGGTTGCCAAATGACTTTAATTTGGAAGTCAGTGGATCGGCTTTACCATATTGCTTGACGCTGGTCCTCGTGTCTCACCATTACTTTAAATAAGGGAAGGGCATAACTGGGCCCATAACCATCTGTTACATGAGGTGTAACTGCCTTCCTCTAAAAATAAAAAATGGGTGTAGCAAAGCTCAGGTGAGTACGGGAAATGAAGACCAGGCGAATGAGCATCTAACTCCTTTTATTTAAAATCGTTTAAAACTGGAGACAAGATTTGTTGCCTTTAACATAATTAACAGGCGCGTCCGTAGCTCCGGCACGTCGTCGAACTGCTCTGCTCTAGTCTGGCCGGAAAGCTGAAAAACTCATTCCATTTATACTATCAGTCGCTCCCACGGAGCATGCGCCGCAGGTTACGCGTGCCCAGAAAAACGCATGCATAATTAATGACGTTTAACCCCGCGGCGATTGCTTCGGGAAAGATTCGCAGATACAAGAACGCACGGTAAACAAAATAACCAATGCCGCCGCTATTGCTAACAAATATTAGTTAGAATGCCATTTTATAAATATGTATGTGTCATTAACAACCATCCGTTATATTTGCTATTTTTTCTCCATTAGAATTTGAATACTGGAAGCAGCAATTTGAAAAAACAACAAAAGCTGCCTTTAAAGTAATGAGTGTAGAGAAGACATTATCTGGAACATGTAAATACTTTAGATGTAATAGATCAGGTTCTTATTCGCCACATTCTACTGGTAAACGAGCAATGAAATCTCAAGGCCTGTCTAAAATTGGATTTAACTGCACAGCAAGCATCAAAATTCAATTGGAGGACAAGTCTACAATGGTGAGAGCCAAAATATGCCATCTACATTATGGTCATGACCATAAACTCTCACATCTAAGGATTTCCAAAAGTGACAGAGAATCGTTTGCAAATCAACTTGTTATGGGAATAGACCATTCCCGGATTCAACAAAACATTTTCTCTATATTCCCAACTGAGCTGCAAAGGCAACATTTAACTACTAAAGTTGATTTTCAAAATATATCTTAAGCATATGGGATTAATAAAATTGAAAAGCATGCTGAAGATCACTTGAGTGTTGATGCATATGTGGATGAAAATTTAATGCAGGACAAAAGTATTTTCCTTTACAAGAGGCAGGGGGAAATTTTCTTCCATTATCCCCAGGAAGAAAATTGTACATTGGAGAAAGATTTCGCCTTGGGAATAATGACTGATTTTCAGTCCAAGATGTTAAAAAAATTTGGGGATAATATACTATGTTTTGATGCTACACATGGGACTAATTCATATGATTTTAAGCTTATTACTGTTTTGGTCATAGATGAATTTAAAGAGGGTATTCCTATTACTTGGTTAATATGCAATAGGGAAACCCATACAGCTTTAAAATTATTTTTCACCCTACTGAAAAAGCAAGTTGGAAACATTAATCCAGCAATTATTATGACAGATAAAGCTCCGCAATATTATGACTCCTGGACTGAAGTATTTGAAGGAGCACCAAAAAAACTCTTGTGCCATTGGCATGTTCACCATGATTGGCAAAAGAATTTAAATAAAATAAAAAACAAAGACACTGCTTCATCTCTTTATAAGGGGTTGTGTGTATACTGTTAGACGAACCAAATGAAGAAAAATTCAATGAACTTTAAGAAAAAGAAAAAAAAAATATGTATGAAAATGATCATACTATAGAATTTGCAAAATATTTTGAGGCAGAATGGGCAGGGATTGTTGAGCAATGGGCGAAATGTCATCGATATGGTGCAGAAATAAATACAAATATGTATCTTGAGTCATTTCATAAATTGCTGAAATACAGCGAAGGGTATTTAAAAGGGAAATGAGGTAGACGTGTCGATAAGTGTTCGCATACTTTGATACAATTTTCTAAAGATCTTTCAATAAAACGGTTAATTAAATTAGAAAAGGGAAAATGCATGTGGAAAACAACCAATATTAACAAGCAGCACAGGAACTCCTTGAGGCTCCCTTTGTCATTAGTGAAACAAACCGCTACAGAAACATGGTTGGTAAAATCAGAAAAGTCATTTTCTTGAGAAACCACTACTGCTGACAATCTATTATATCTCGTGAAGAAAAATAGAGAGTGTAATAGAAATTGTCAAGTGAAGTGTCAGTACTGTTATATTTGTGTACATTCTTATATATGCAATTGTCCAGACGGTTTAATAATGATGACTATTTGTAAACATGTACATCTTGTTGTTAAGATTTCTCAATAATACAATGATTACCAACAATATTATATGTAATAATCAGCTTAATAATATTGAAAATTGTGATCATAAAAATAATTCTGAATACCTAAATGGAATATCATTAACGCTCAATGCCCAAGAGGGAGATGATGTTTATATAGGTCATGATTTTGAGTTCCAAAATGAAATTTGTTTAAATTTTGATAACCAAAATGAAGATAATAGTAATAAAAGTAATATTGAGTTCCAAAATGAGATTCATTTAAATTTTGATAACTAAAATGAAGGTGACACTAATCTAAGTAGTATCGAGTACCAAAATGAAAATGATGCTAGTGAAATAAATTCCGACTGTCAAAATGTTGATGAAAGTTATATTTTTAGACAATTGACTGCAAACGTGAATACAAACTTGACTGAGTTAAAATCTAATTTACTGGCTAAAACAATGGCTTTATGTGATCTCATTAAAAATTGTGACAGTAAAGATTTGACTGATAAAGTTGAAAAAGTTCCAGCAAACAAAAATGTGGAGAAACAACGTAGGTTTCACTCAACAAAGCAAAAAAGAAAGAAACAAAATATCAGATATGCAAAACCAACTTTTGAAGAAAAAAGTGATCTTCAAGAACAAATTTTAAATGATTTTACTGAAGTTGAAACTATTGATCATTCCTATTCAGCAAAAATGCCTTTGGCAGTGGAGGGAAAAAATAAAGAACCACTTAAGAAGACATCACAATTAAAAATTCACAAATTTCTTCAATTTTTTATACCGCATAAAAAGGCTAAAGTTCTCTTAAAAAATAATGCTGAGATTCCTGATAATGATATCGTAGTTGAATCTGATTTAATTTCAGATTCAATTTTAGAATGTTTGACAAACAATGTATTAGAAAATTCCAGACAGTATTTAACAGAAAAGTCTTGGTTTTCCATAAACCAAGTAATTGCTACAAAGAAAAAACTGTGGGTTTGTGCAATTTGTCCAAAAGTAACAATTAAAGAAAACATGGTATTTTGGAATAATTGCCAACAATGGCATCATTGGAAGTGCACTAAGATTTCAGAAGAACCTGATGAAGATACGTGGATACCTGTCAAAAATGTATATTTAAATAATAAGGCAAAACTGAAAATCAATGTTTAGTTTCTGATCTCTTGTATTGTGTATTTTATTCTGTCAAATAAATTTGTGTTTGTACATCATCTTAGTTTTCTTTGTGTGTGTGTGTATATATATATATATATATATATATATATATATATATATATATATATAATCTAAAAATTAAAATGTCAATTTTGGATTCTTGACACTAAAACAGCATTTGTACTACATCATCAATAGAAATTCTCGTGTAAGTGATTTCAGTTGAATGAAGAGTCTGGAAATGTAAATTTAATTAAATAAAGCTTTTTATTTGTAATGCATGGTCTCATCGCTGAATTATGTGTCTGGGTTATTCTTGCTTTTCCTTGTAGCCTTTTGTTTTGTTTGAGTTTACCGCAGAAACAAGGTGAGTGGAAATCTTTGTTTTTCTGCCTGTTTCAGGAAAATTGATGAAATGTACTATTAAATTATTATTTGGTATTCCTCCCAGTGATTGAGGAATATAGGAATTTTAATGAATTTTGTTTGTAAAAAACTCTATATTTTTCCTTTTTTTCCAATAGACCTCGACTGGTTCAAAAGTAAATCCCAAATCTGTGAAATATATGGAAATATATTGTGTGTTCACAGGGCCCGATTTAAAATATTCTTGACTATAGGCACAACTCAGGATGGGGACCCCCCTAACACTGGTGTGGGCGTAAAATTTCCAAAACTGACACACAAAAAAATAATCATGAATCATTGTGAAAGTACCATTTTACCAAGAATTGGCTATTTGAAGCATAAAAGCCTAGAACATTATCAAATAACAAAAAGCAATACAGCATATTAAATTCATCATTAAAACACCAATACAATGCAACCAGAAAAACTTAATCCCTTATATACACTATAACATACATATGATGAACCTATCAAATTTGAAAGGATATATATAAAAAAAATTACTATTAAAAAAGTTAAAATAAAAAATAATTTGAATTGGGAATTTTTTCTATTAAAATAAAAAAAATTTGGGGGGGAGGGCAACATTCGGAGGTCCCTAGGCCTGGGCCTAATGGAAAATCAGGGCCTGTATGTTCAGTGCAGAAAGTTAAGACTCTTGGTCAGTTTAAATTATTAATTAATAATTTTTTAAAGTAAAGTATATATATATATAATATAGAATGTTTACATTTTTTAAAGAAATTTATTTTAAAAATTTAATTAAAAATATTTATTTAATAACTATTAACTTAAAAATAAAAATTAAAAAAATTTTTTTTTGAACTTTATTTATAATTTTTTATCAACTAATTTTTTTATTAATAAATTCTTAAACAGGTTAATAAATATGTTTGGTTACTAACTGTAAAGATAATTTTTTAAATAAATAATTTTAAAATAAATTTATAAATAATATAGAGTATAAATATACACTTTATAATAATTTAAATTTTCTAAATAAAATTTATAGAATATTTTTTTTATAACTCATTTATAAATAAGTTAATCATTTATTTATTTATTTATTTATATATTAACTTTTGTAAATATTTTTGTAGTAAATAACTTTATGATTACATAATCTTTAAATAATTTAATGTATAGATAAATACTTTATAACTTATTTGTAAATAAGTAATAATTTATTTTTTAATTTTATCTCCATTTATTAAGTATATTTAAATTTTCATACAATTATTACACAACAAAACAATTAGGTATTTTGAAAATTAATATCAGCATGCGTTTTCCATATAAATGTTCACTGCTCATGCCTTTGAAAAAATATCGAGCAGACGACAGTTTCTGTGTGAGAAAATAATTTATCGCTTCGTATGTATTTCACTGCGTTGGACCGCCATCTTGATTACGTCTCCCGTCGCCAATTTGGCGATGGAAAACGTAACCAAGATGGCGGTTCCAACGCAGCAGGAAACATGAAATTTACTATGAAATAAAGAGAGAATATAAAATTCAACAGCAGGAAACATGAAATTTAAAGAAAAAACTGTTTATTTTTTCAAATTTTAAAATAATGAGAGAATATAAATTTCAACATGCCAAACTTTACGTTCATTCAAAAATTATCAAGAAATTATAAAAATGAAGTTAAAATAGGGCCGTTGAATGGGAAAATTTACACTTTATGAAAGAAATAAAAAAATTAAGTTAAATAAGGGCCGTCGATCAAGCAGAACGCGTGTTTTTGGAACGGGAAATTCCGGCAAGTCCCAAAAATACGCATTTTTTAAACTGTACAACCACAGAAACGCACAAACACATAAATACAAAAAATAAAAGCTGAAAAAAAGGAGCAATTTATTATGTGGGAGCCATTAAGGTACAGATGTACTGTCCGACCACGGAAGCAAGGTCCCTGGAAGCTGTTACGCATGCGCGAGAAAAGCTAGTCTACTTAGAAAATAGGGGAAAACGTTATATTTTCGGATGTGTTTGTTTATGAAATACGGAATGTATTTCAGACTGCTTTTTGTCCGCAATTTTAAAGTTATTTTTTAAAACTTTATTTTTGATCGAATATGTGAATAATAATTCCAAAATAATAAAAAGAAAGAAGCAAATCTATTTAAAAAATAGGAGTTTTATAGGAGTGGATATTTTCGGATTACATCACAATCAAAATTATCTAAAGCTACGTTTTCGGTGGTTCTTTTTTTTTCTGACGTTTCCTCGGAGATTCAAATTTTGGAGTTTCTTCACCCTTTGCTTCTCTGCGTATTCTTTTTACACTGGACATTGATGTCCCGGTCATTTCACTAGCTCTCTTTAGGGATTGCGAAAGTGGAACAATAACATTTCCCTCTAGTGCTTCTTTATCACACAATTTAATTACATTGTGTATTATACGTTTACAATCACTACGGAACGGCTTATTCCGAGCAGTTGTGTTGGGTAAAGGATCCATTAATTTTAATATAATAATCAAAATAACAGACGAGGAAAAAGCAAGCAAGCGCAGTTAGTAACCGATTCTAAAGAATGTTGAGAGAATACGAGACTTTTCCCCCTCCTTCCTCAGCAGCCTTACCTACAGCGTGAATAGAATCGTCTTGGCACTATGCCAACCGTGGTTCTTCGTACTGTGGTCGGACAGTATTATACGCAAAGAAAGCCAAGGGGCGATTTTTCGCCAAATCTGAATGTTTGGCGGTTTTTATATTTTTAAGATCGGATGGTATTTTTTTGTGATAAGCTTTGTTTTACTGACCGCTATAGCCAGCGGAAGCTTTTTTTTACTGTACAACAGCCAGCGGTATGTAGCGAAGCCAGCGGCTGGGGATTTTCTGTAATGTTTTTGGACGGATGCGTAACGGAGCGTAGCGGAGTGAAGCAAGGGTATCTGAGCGAAGCGAAGATCCCGTGTGCACCTACGAGTTTCATAAAGCCAGCAGCAAGTTTGTTTTCCAATTTATTGTTTACATTTCGCAGTTTAAGCCTAACAGGTCTTCGAACGGGATTTTGGCGCCAAATTGGCGATAGCCCGTTGCGTATACTACATCTGTTCCAAAATAATAATTCATTTAAATAAATATAAAATACATCGTGGTTAAATATATCAGAAAATAAAAAAATGAAGTTAAATAAGGGCCGTCGAGAGCAATGGCCGGCTAAAGAAATTTAACTTAATTAAAAAAATAATTACCGGCTATTCACTTTCGGTTTAGCTTATTTTAAGTTTTGTTGATTTTTCGGTGTTTTTGGATACCCCCAATTCGTCTGTAATCCAAGAACACGGCGTTTTTTTTACCCATAAATAAGTTAATTTGAAAACCGTAATTAAATCCAATTCTCTTCGAACCAGGAACCACATCTAATCGATCTTTTAGCGTAATGTTCAGATCTTTCCTCTCAGTTAAGAGTCATTTGCGAATAAAATGACTCTAGAGGAATTGTCATTACCGAATTTAAAACAATTAGGACATTAATAAATATTAGCTATTAACCCCAGCCCAACATACATACAATAATCTATAATACTTCTCTTACCCGCATTTTGTAAATCCCGAAAAAAATCCAGATTAACTCTCCCATTCGAAAAAGAAGCTACACCTCGCAAAAAAAGTGCGTCCGAGCGGTAAAACTACTGGCTGCTAATTATTCGAATCGGGAGCAATAAATGGTTAACTTAAAAAGTATTTAACAAACACAAACCACATTTGGCATTTCATCGCAAACTACGCAAAAATCTAAAAAACATCGCCAAAAAAAAAAATAAAGCGGCTGGGGTTCTTTCAAACCTTTCATACAGGTTGCTAAAAATTCAGCCCTTTTTTCAAAAACAATACATATATTTTTATTGATTTAGATGCATACCTTATATAAATGAACCTCTGATAGATCCCAGGAAAAACTCCAGGAATGGCATTAGATCCAAATCAATCGATGAGCCTTTCACCAATCGGAGTTATGCCCCTGCTGATGGCATAATCTATAGAAAGAAATATACACATAACTACTATATTTAAACATGAAACTCATAAAAAGCCAACACTTCATCTTAATCCAATTTAAAATTTTGAGAACAACACAAAAAAAGAGCATCTATTTTAATAAGTCTAGAAAAGAATGTTTTTCCCACATCTAAAATATGCAAATCAATATTACAAGATCTATTACAATAATAAAAAAATATAAAAAATGCAAAAATATCCTATTAAGAACTTTAAAGGGAGTACGCCATAATGTACATTAAAGTTCCTTCCAATACATACAATATTTTTATGTAAACCTTTCTTCTGGCGTTTGTTCCTGTTTAGGAAGTTAAAAGTCAAAATATCAATCAAACCTAACCTACCATGAACATTTCCTAACAGACCTTTTCATACGAGGGGCATTCCCTCCTTTTGTACGGCAAACCCATTCATACCCATCTGATCGTCTATCTTCACGCTTAACCAATTTGAAACTCAAAATGCTGAGGTGTTGATATCTAGGAAAAATTCGCCAACTATTCTTTTGACTGTTCTTGCCAGAATTACGAATAAGGAAAAATTTGGTATTATCCGGATATTATTTGATACAGGTTCTCAAAGATATATTATTAGAAAGGATATAGCAGTCAAATTTGGGCTAGAAATATCAAATCAAGAAACTGAGCCATGGTTTATTTGGGGGTGGCGAAACTGAACACAAAAGCATATCTTTCTTACACACCGGACACTCATACTTAGAAGAAATGAAACCCTCATTCATACACCATTCAATAGACGCTTTCTTAACCATGCATTCCAATTTCGTTAAAAATGTTGTATTCAACTTACCAGGCTATTTGGGGAACGGGAGAATCCAAGATGAGCAAAGGAACATTCAAATGAAAATGGTAGAAAACGAGTTCAACAGGTTTTCTTTTGATTTTAACTTCTGCATTATAACAACCAATAAGAATTAGGCGCAATTAAAACGTAATAATAGGGTTATCACAAGGAGAACCGAAGCGCAATATCGCTCAGAATCGTATAGGTTGCAATACTTGGCCCTTAGGTGCCAAGTTTAGCAGGGGCATCCTAATCCGTTGTGAAACCAAAACTTGGTAGCCATTTGAGTTAATTTTTAAATGCTATTTATAGCATTTATATATTATATAAATTCATAGCATTCTTAAGAGTGCAATAAGAAAGTGAAGGTGACGAACACAATGCTATGAATTACACGAAACAATAATTCCTTTACTGCCACACTTAGAATCTTATATAAAAATTTAACAATGTTGAAAAAGTGAAAAAATTATGTCTTTCAAGTATAATAAATATGATTGGTTAGTTACAATATATATATATAGATGCTTGTTACGCGCGGGTGACGAATAATGCCGAAATTACAGACAGAATTCTAGACTGATTACAAAGATTTAGGACAGAATATACATTTTAAAAAGTCTCCCCTCTACAACTCTTGCACTTTAAATAAATGAAAGAAACGTGGGAATAAAATGTTTTCAGCTCCGATTGTACGAAAAAAATCTTTAGCGGGGAAAAAAAAATACGCTTTTTTTCAGAAATAGGTCGATTTTAAACTCAGATTGCCTTTCTGAAATGAATGAAAAAATGTAAAACTAATTTAACTCAACTCAGATAAAATGCGACCAAATACTTGTGGAAGAACCAAGCACGAAATCTGAATCGTTAATATTCAGAGAGATACTCTTAATAGGTCATTTCACCCCTCCGGTTTAATGAGGTATTTCAAAATTTGATTTCTTTAGGCATAAACACGTCATAAGTACATACACATATAAAGTTTCAAAGCATACCAAGCTTCACTAATTATATCGAGTGAACGTGAAATGCAAAGTTTATGCCCAATAAATCATTTTCTTAACATTTTAAGGGGACAGTGGACCTTCAAACCTAACTTTTTTTGCTTTCAATGGATTTGCTTGAAATTTGAATATGTGATTAGTACCATAGATATGTAAAAGTGGTTAAAATTTAATGATGAAATATTAATGAATTGTGAATTATTAATTATATCAAAAATTGGCCTCATTAAAAATGTTCCATGCGCATTTCTTTTGCATATAATATGGTAATGTTTATTGACAGGATACCTTATAGAACTAACAATGAAATTTATTGCTTATTTTAAGGATTCGTTAAAAATATAAAGAAAAAAAATAATAACAGTGAAAACACCCTTTTAATGACGCAAAATACCTATAAATCATCTTTTCAAATACAAAATTTAGGAATTCTAAGCTACGGAGCATAATTATTTTCAATAAGATTTATTTGATATACAGTGAAGTATATAAAACTTAAATTTCAAAGCAATACGATCATTCGAAATGCTCCCGGAGCAGTTTGAATATTCGTATGACACGAAAATACTTATTTTGAGAAAAATACATTTAAAGTTATTGCTATTAGTAACCACATAATACCGAAATTAAATACAAACGCCTATAACTAGGAAAGTAATCGCAGAAATTAAAAATTCTTTTTGCAACACATTCCTACTCGTCCGTAGTTTCACAACTCAATAAAATATAAAAATCGAATTTTTGGACTAATTTCACAATTTTGAAAGTCCACTGTCCCCTTAAGTAAAAATTAAGGCTTAAATTTATCTAAAAAATTAAAAATTCCTTACGATAAAAAAATTTTTTCCTTACCTTCTGACCGGTCATTAATTATCAGTCCCAACTTTAAACCTCAGACAAAGAACTGACTGTAGGCAGGGAGTGAGTAACAGCGCAACAAAGAGTCCGTCCGCGTACTAGGTAAGCCCCTATAACAACAGGATATTTGACGATCTGATTAGCTGTTCAACCGTGATGTCACAAAAATTATAATGAGTTGCGTACATCCGAGATTCTTGTCCGTGTTAAAATGAGTAAAACGGGAGAGAGAAAAATACAAACACGTGATCGTTGATCACGTGGGCTACAGCTTGCAACTGTTTAGAAAGGGAGGACTGCCTTCCCCGTATTGGAATGTTGGGGTTCGGGGGTGGGGATGGGAAGAATTAACTATCCAGCTAAGTGTGATGTGCGGAAAAGATTTTCAGTGATGCAAATCTTTCAAGTTCTCTCAGTGTTCCAATCCAAAGAATGTCATTTGGATTGCAACTTTTTGACTTAAACAGTCTTGGGAAGGAAGAGGGGGGAATATTTTGAACAATAGTACGAAGGGGAAATGATATTTTGAATAATAGTAAAAGGGGGGATGAAGCAAAGAGGTTGAGAACCGCTGTTCTAACGAATTCCTTGTGATTTAATAAGAAATGCCGTAAAAATCTATAGTAGTATCAGATTCTACTACAAGTTCATACATATACAGAGGCTGTTCACACATTTTTTAGACGATGTATATTGTATTCACAAAACTAAATTACATACAATTCCTGTGTTTTAAATGTTCTATTTGACATCCCTTATTCTGAACTATCTTTCGACACCGCAATTTCCAGGATAATAATGCCTTTTGAAGTGTCAGAAGAGGTATTCTATCCCATTCCTCCTGAACAGCTTTCCAGAGTCCTGTAAGGGTTTTGGGACGACGTTTGGATAATGCAGATTTTAAAAGTCCGAAAGCACAAAAATCCATAGGTGATACATCGGGAGATTTAGTAGGGATATCAGTGAAGGGTATGGCCTCGATACCAGTTTTTGGTTCCATTTCTTTTAGGAAATTTACAGTGGATTTTGATGTGTGACTGCTAGCTTTGTCCTGATGGAGTCTCGCAGATTGATGGCACTGTGGGTAAAGCGATGGTATTTCATTCAGAAAAATTGGCGATAAAATATGTTCCTGATAGTATTTGGAGTTAATCTTGACATTTTTTTTCCACTCTCTTTATTTTTAACTTGCCATTATAAGAAAAACCATCAACAATCACGAATCCCTTAGAAAAACTTTCTTTCGATTCTTTGAACCATGTACTTAAATTTTTTTCTCCCCTTTTATGATAATAAATTGCTCTTTTTTTTGTTGCAATCATTTAAGTACACCCATGATTCATCTATTGTGACAATTGTTTTCCATTTTTCTTTAGATAAGTGTTTCTCATATAGAATTCTGCAGCGTGTCCTGCGTTCAGCGATACGATTTGGAAGAAGACGATGCACATTGCGTTTTTTCGCTTCCTTAAGATTTAAATAAACGTTTATCATTTTGTTTACAGTGGATACCGAGCATTTTAATGATTTTGCAACTGTCCTTTGACTAGCGGGATTTTCTTTTAACATTAAACAACGTACCTTTGCAATAGTCGATGTCCGTTTTTTCCTTGGATACTTGTTTGGAATTTTTGACCCACTTGAGGCTCCAATTTGACGTTTTTTTCCTTTCTTGTTGACGATATTACCTATCGACGCTTTAAATATCACAAAACCATGACTCTCGCATCGTTTTTGGATAACGGAGTATGCATATTTCTCTTCGGAAAGGGCATAAATGTGGCCTTCGAACCACTGCTTTGTTAAAAACGCCATTTTGAATAAAAACAAAACTTTCAAGCCGCAGACGATAATTTTGACTTTTAAAAACATAGTACAATTGCAATTATTTATTTTGCAGCAAACGATTTTTTATTACCGCTTACCAAAATCGTCTAAAAAATGTGCGAACAGCCTCTGTAATTAACAGCATGCTTTTAAGCGATTTTTCTATGCAACTTTTCGAAATTATTTAACAAAAATAATAATAAATTCAACAAGATGATAAAAATAATAATAATAATAAAGTAGTTCTTAAAATGTACTCATTACGGAAGGTGAAACTGATATGTTTTCAGGAGGAAAATTCATACGCGTAATCAGTGTATGAGTGAGGCTGAAAATTTTCCACAACCAAGCCGCGTCTAGAGCTTTTTGGACCCTAGGAATGCGAATTAATAAAGAAATCGGGGCCCTTCATTATACAAAAAAGAATGAGGGTGATATTTGATTTTTTTTTAAAATCATAATTTTTTAAGTTAAGCTAGTTTATATTATAAGTTCAGATTACAAATAATAATAATAAAATGAAAATAAATCAATTTAAAAATAAATAAAGACAGATTACATTGCACTAGCAATACATATACTAGCAGATTACATATACTAGCTGAATATCCGCGCTTCGCTACGGAGTACATTCAGATTAAATATAACGGTCAGTGTATGCAATAAATGCCAAAATATATACAGCTCATTCAAAATATTAGAATAATTACACTTTTTTACAAATTGAAAATATCATTTGGTAATTTAATGTCTTTTAATGCAAATATGCAAACGATATTTTTATTAAGAACTTATTGTTGATTAAACTTATTTATTATCTTAAAATTAATATCATTTTTGAAAAGATTAATTGAAAGAAAAATTATTTTGAAAAGTCAAAATATTAGAATATTTATTCAAGTGGTTCAAAATATTAGAATATTTCACATTAATTCTCCTTTAATTATCACAAATTCATAACTGGTGGCATCATTGATTAAATTCAGACGATTTTATTTAAAATCAGTATTCTTTTTGCAGTTTGTTTGCTTTTTCGTCTTAAAATGGGTCGTGTGAGTGATATTCCTGAATCTATTAAACTTCGTATGGTTGATTTGTATCGGCACGGTAAAAATCAATGTTATATAGCGAATTATTTACATTGTTCGCAATCAAGCTTTAGTAAAATACTAACACAATATTAAAAAAATGGAAAATTACAAAATAATCGCCGAAATGGCGGCCGAAAACCAAAAACATCTGCTAGAGATGACAGGAAACTGCAGCGTATAGTTAAGAAAAACCGTTTTCTTAACTATACGCTTGTGCTAAGTGTGCGATTCTTGCACCGAAAATGGAAAGAAGAAGGAGTTGAAGTTTCTAAATCGACAACATTAAGACGTCTCCATAAATTTAAGTTTGAATCTCGTGTACCGAAAACAAAACCTCTCATGACTGCAAAACAAAAGCGTATAAGATTGAATTGGTGTAAATCAAGACGTTTATGGAGCGAAGAAGATTGGAAAAAAATATTATTTAGTGATGAAAGTATGTTTTGTGTTTCGTATGGTAATCTAGGTATTCGAGTTTGTAGAATGAAGCAAGAAGCATTTGATAAAGAATGCCTTAAACGTTCGGTAATATTTGCTGCTAGTGTCATGGTTTGGGGTTGCATGAGCGCAGAAGGACCTGGAAAGTTATGCATAGTCTACGAAAAGGTTAACTCTCAGATATATCAAGAAATTTTGGAATATTACATGATTCCATCATCAGAAGATTTATTTGAAGATGATTTCATCTTTCAACAAGATTTAGCGTCACCACATACCTCGGTGTCATTAGAATTGGTTCCATCAACGTAAAATTAAGGTACTTCCTTGGCCACCAAACTCACCAGACATTAATCCCATCGAAAACTTATGGGGTATAATGAAGAAAAACTCCAAGAAAATTCTCCTTAAAGTAAAACTGAGTTAGTGGCACATATAAAGTCTATTTGGGCTAATATTGATAGAAATGTTTGTAAACACCTTGTATATAGTATGTAAGATCGATTGTACGCTGTTATTAAAGCTAAAGGGGATGCTACAAAATATTAATTACCATTTACTTCATATTCATAAGGTAATATTTTTTCGTAAAATAAAATATTCTAATATTTTGAACCAATCTAAATTTTATTCTAATATTTTGATGTGTTTCAGAAAGCTGTTGTATACCTAATTTATTGTATTTTATATTTTGTAAATGTTAAAATCTTATCTAAACATTCCAGATTTAATTTATAAGAAACTTAATTGCATTTACTTAGTATCAAAAATAAATAAATGGAAAATAATTTCTTTCTTATTACTTTTTCTCAATTATTCTACTATTTTTAATCTGAGCTGTACATATATATACATATATATATATATATATATATATATATATATATATATATATATATATATATATATATATATATATATATATGTATATACAGTGATTTCCGCTTATAAGAATCACGTTTGTTATTACTGTTTTTGATTCTTATAAGCGGTTGATTCTTATAACCGAAATTTAGGTTTTTGGACTGGAACACACACACCTATATATACATATATTAGATAATTTACCATAAAATACTCTTTAATTTACATTAACTATCTTTTATTAAAAATTTTTTTATATTTTTAAAAATGAAACTTAATTTTTAGACCTATAAGTAGATACACATGATTATAGTAAGAGAAGAAAAAAATACAATATTTGTTACAAGTTACAACATACCTGCTTAACAGTTTTAACATTTCAACTACAGGAAGGGAGCAAGAAAAAGTGTTCTACTGTAGTTTGACGTAATGAAGTTTTCAGAAGGCTGTTTATACCTCTTTCAATACTTATAGTCTCAGACGAAGATTTACTCGGACGGGTAAAGTTGCCCCCGGGTCAAGCTAATAGGACAGTGTTGTGGTAAAGCGTTTAAGGGGAAACGATTATGTTATGTCTAATAAAGAAAGGGGTGAATTTTACGACTATATTCCATCCCATCTTATCAATCTTTCTTTAAAAAAAAAGAACGAACTTCGTGCCTTTTGAGGGTTTAAGTAGGTTTTTTGGAAAAATGGAAGTAAAGCGAAGAGTGTAAATTGATTCTTAAAACCGGTGGATTGATTCTTTAAAGCGAAAATTTTAACATTCATTTGTTTTTGTTTTCGCGATATTGATTCTTATAAACGGTTGATTCTTATAACCAGTGATCACTATAAGCGGTGGTTACTGTATATATATATATATATATATATATATATATATATATATATATATATATATATATATATATATATAAGATCTGACTATAATTTTAATATTGTTAAATTTCAAAATTATCTAACCTGTTTACATAAATCTGTTTTTAATAACATTATTGTAAATCAGTTAGTTCGTATAAATAGGCTATGTTCTAAAGACAATAGGATTAAGCATATTATAGACTTGAAAGCTGTGCTAACTCGTAATAATTACCCTGTTAGTCTATCCAAAAACATAATTGGTTGTTTTTGTTTTAATGAATAGTTTGTTCTGTTGCATTAATAAGTTAAACATAACAATAGGTAAAAATAAAAATAATAACTACTAAAAACAAAAATAAAAACATAAGTAAAATAAAAAATAATTAACTAATAGTAGTAACTATAATAAAACTAAATAAATAAAGGAATAATAGTCTTAAAATATGGTAACCTAAGTCTGTAACTGAGTATCCACTACCTCAATGGTTGCAAGTTATATGACGTCAGTCATCTTGCGGTTACAAGTTCTTAACTTCCACTCTGACTAGCGCCAGGCTTGGTGTGCTTTGGTTAAGTACTTTTATTCAAACTTAATTCATTTATTATTCAATTCTTCTGTTAATAATGGATTGTACGGTGTCTGAGTGTGTTTATTTAATAGATCATACTCTGTCAGTTTTCATACACATTCTGCCCAATAGAGGGAGAGACCTCCCCGTCTCTTCAGATGTTTTCGAAGAGGCTGATTGGGAGAAGTCATGACGCATGCGCGTCGGTATATGGTTTTTGTTTTAGTAGTACAACTGTGATTCTCCGAGAGAGAACATCGAGCAATCCTGGGTATTGTCTCAAAGGTGTTATATGTATAGAAAATAATATATAATAAAACAGGAAAAAGACAGTCTCAAGTATCTTCCATCGGTATATCAAGAGACACCGGGTAGGTGTCCCCGAACCATTTTCTAACGTCAGTGGATTAAATCAACTAATTTCAGTGTATCCCGACATTAGTGGCGCAGCACGGCAGGATTGATTATTGATGGAAGATTAATTATTGATTGAAAAATGGAGCTATTGAAGATTAAGAGAGCACCGCTCCGTACGGCGTTTACAAAGGTATATAATCTCCTTAAGGAAAAATTAGCAGAAAAAGAACTAAGAATGACAGACATCGAAATAAGTCTGGAACAGTTGACGGATAAGTCAAACCGGCTCCGAGAAATTGATCAAGAACTGCTAGATGCCTTATTAACTTCAGGAGCAAAAGAGAAAGAATACGCTCAAGAATTCGAAGCTTGTGAAGTATATGTGGAAAAATTCGTACAAATAAAGACAGAAGCAAAGCAAATTTGTTCGTCAAGAGGTCAAAAAAGTCAAGTGGAAGAAAATAATGAAAACGAAACCGAAGCTAGAATTTCGCAAGTTCAAATCAGGTTGCCGAAAATTAATTTAATTCAATTTGATGGAGACCCCCGAAAGTGGCTAAACTTCTGGAATACCTTCATAAAAATTCATGAAGACGATACGTTGGACGAGCACTCGAAATTTGTGTATTTAATACAGTCAACGACCCCGAATTCCAAAGCACGCGAGATTGTGAACAGTTACCCCTGCACAGCTGATAATTATTCAAAAGTGATAGAGCACTTGCGAACTAGATTTGGAAATACCCAGATTCTTATACAAATTTATGTTCGTGATTTATTACAGTTAGTTTTAGCTAATTATACGTCAAATCAAAAATTTTCGTTATCATCGCTTTACGACAAATTAGAGACTAAATTACGAGCGTTGGAATCGCTTGGTGTCACTAAGGATAAATATGCCAGCATAATATTCCCTCTAGTTGAATCCTGTTTGCCCACGGATATATTACGAATTTGGGAAAGAGAACGGGAAAAGTCCACAGAAATTAGAGGTAAGACAGATTTAGATTCTCTTCTTGAGTTTTTAAAAACTGAAGTATTAACTGAAGAACGCATGCTATTAGCGCACGATGATTTCGGTTTGAACAAACCCAAAAGGAGTTCAAAAAATAAAGATTTAATGGAATCAGATATCCCTACTTGTCACGAATTGTAGGTAGGAGAGAAAAAATCGACGCCTAATAAGATAAAAATAGAATTATGTTTTTTCTGTGAGAAGCCTCACCCGACAGAAAAATGCTTTAAAGCAGAAACGCTTTCCTATCAGGAAAAGAAAGATTTGTTATATAAAAAAGGAGTTTGTTATGTATGTGTGAAAAAGGGGGAAATCATATTTCCCGCAACTGTCGGTTAAAATTGAAGGTCAGATGCGGCATATGTCAGAAAGTAGGTCATTTGTCTATCCTTTGCCCAACGGCGCCAGACAAGAGTAAACAGACATTTGCAAGCTCTGAGTCTAAAGGGGAGGAATCTAAATCGGTTGGCAATGATCAAATACTTTCGTCGAGTTGTTTACAAGATGAGGGAGTTTTATTGCAGACATTAGTGGTTGGAATATCCAACGGAAGCAGGCAAAAAAACATAAGAGTTATAATTGACAGTGGAGCGGTGCAGTCGTTCATTTGTAATGACGTCATTGAGTATTTACGATGTGAGAGCGTGGGGGAAAAGAGATTAATTCATCAACTTTTCGGTGGCGTACAGACAGGTGAAGAGTTACATCGCATGTATAACATTTGTGTAAATAGTCTTGATAATGATTTTAGTTGTGAGATGTTATGTTTAAATAAAGCAATTATTTGTTCAGATGTAAAAAGGATATCCTCAAACGGGTCGTTGTCAGAGGAATTAAAAACTTATGGTATTTATGTGAATGATATGCAGGGTTGTTTTCCGGAAGTGGGAGATGAAATAAAAATGCTTATCGGTTCTGACGTCGCGGGAAAATTATTTACTGGAAAATTAAAGTGTTTAAAGAGTGGTCCCGTAGCTATGCAAACAAAATTGGGATGGGTCATCATGGGAAAAGTACCAAATTTTAACGA
Organism: Dolomedes plantarius; assembly: GCA_907164885.2. Lineage (NCBI taxonomy): Eukaryota > Metazoa > Arthropoda > Arachnida > Araneae > Dolomedidae > Dolomedes > Dolomedes plantarius. The sequence continues at coordinate 217,003,867 of OU015493.1, forward strand.
GAAGGATACCCATACATGTGTTTCGTTACTGTTGAACGAGAGATCAGCAGAAAATTTTTGGAAATTAGATACTATAGGAATAACTGACCCGGTCGAAGCGAAAACAAAACTAGAGTTGCAAAAAGAGAGTATGCTACATTTTGAGAAAAGGTTGAGAGTAGATTCCGAAGGTAGATATGAGGTTGCACTACCATGGGTTTTAGATCGTTCTAGGTTACCTAGCAACCGAGAATTGGCGGAAAAACGCCTAGAGACTACTCGGAAGAAACTAATGCACTCGAATAAAATTGGGGCCTATCAGGAGGTATTTGATAACTGGATGGCGGATAATATTATTGAGGAGGTACGTAATGATGTACCTAATGAACATTATCTTCCCCACCGTCCAATTTTTAAGGAAGCTGGTACTACGAAAGTTAGGCCGGTTTTCGACGCGTCAGCACATAGTAAAGGAACCGTCTCGTTAAACGAATGTCTAGAAACGGGTCCGAACCTCCTCGAAATCATACCCTCGTTGATAAATCGCTTCCGGAAGTTTCCGGTAGGAGTAGTTTCGGACATAGAGAAGGCTTTTCTACAAATAAGTATTAGAGAAGAGGATAGGGATTTTTTACGGGTTTTGTGGAAAGGTGTGAATGAGAAGGATATTAAGGTTTATCGCCACCGACGGGTGGTTTTCGGGCTTACGTGTAGTCCTTTTTTGTTGGCGGCTACTCTAAATTGTCACTTAGATAATGCTACGGAGTGTTTTTTAGACACTGCAAAAACTTTAAAGGAGTCATTTTATGTAGACAATGGTCTTGTGAGTTTCAAGACAGTTGAAGAACTAGACAAATTTGTGATGCTTTCGCGGACGCTGCTTTCGGCCGCAAAGTTTAATTTAAGGGGATGGAGGACGAACGGAGAAAGTGAGGTAATTTCTCAGGCGGGGTTAGAGGAAAATGTTTGTGTTTTAGGGCTAGATTGGAATCTAAAAGATGACACGTTGTCATGTAAAATAGAAACGAAGACGGAAGGGAACATGGTCGCTAGTAAAAGGTCCCTACTTTCATGCACGAATAAATTGTTCGATCCCATGGGCTTCACTTCTCCCGTTACTCTTTTCCCAAAATTGGCCTTACAAGAATGCTGGAAACAAAAATTGAGTTGGGACGAGAAACTCCCAGAATCGTTAGAAAAGCAGTTTTCTACGTGGCTAACGAAGATGACATTACTGAAAGAAATTAAGATTCCGAGATGGATGGAGGTTCGGGGTTCGATACCCGAAGATGTCAGCCTGCATGTTTTTTGTGACGCGAGTAGATAAGCATATGCTACTGCTATTTTTATAAGGATAAAAACAAATGAACATGTTAGTGTTAATTTAGTGCAATCACGCACACGAGTTTCCCCACTTAAGAACGTAACTATTCCAAGGTTAGAGTTGCTGGGCTGTACTATAGGAGCCAGACTGGGAAACACAGTAACTTCGGATTTAAGAATTGCTGGAATAAAACGATTCTTTTGGTGTGATTCCACAACAGCACTGACTTGGATCCGGAGAGATGTTCAGTGGGGCACTTTCGTTTGGAATCGAGTACAGGAAATCCGTACGTTGACAAAAGTAGAAGAGTGGCGTTATGTTCCGACTGAACTAAATTCAGCAGATCTGCCTTCGAGAGGCTGTTCAGTAGAGCACTTTCTTCGATCAAAATGGTGGGAGGGACCCAACTGGCTGAAAGGACCTGAGGAGTCGTGGCCCTCCGAGGTTGAGAAACCTGACGAAGAAGTAGTGAACTCCGAAAAGAGAAAATCGGTGCTTGCCGCCACTGAAGGGATTTTCGTGCCGAATGATTGGTTTTATCGTTATTTCTCTTCATTCCCGAGAATTTTGAGATTAGTTGCGTGGATATTACGTTTTTTGAACAACGTTAGAAAAACAGACATATGTAAAGAAATTGAACTGTCGATCTCGGAACTTAAGAAAGCTGAAGAAACAATTTTCATTCTGATACAGAAAGAATCATTTTCGAAAAATGAAAAACAGTGTTTTAAGAACCTTCGAACACTGGTTGACAAACAGGGCATTATCAGAGTAAAAACTCAAGTGATGTACAGACATGATACAGATGATTTCAAGTACCCGGTACTTTTACCTTCCGATCATCGGGTAGTACATCTCCTGATTTTATGGGAACACCAGAGACTGTTACATACTGGGGTCACCCTGTTGATGTCTAATTTACGCGAGCGGTTTTGCATCATCAAGGCTAGAAAAACAATCAGAGCTGTTATACACCGTTGCGTACGGTGCAAAAGGTTTAATGCAACTAAGACAGAGTCCATACCGATTTCGTTACCAGCTGACAGAGTGCAAGACTTTGCAGCCTTCCAAGTGACGGGTGTAGATCTTGCCGGCCCCTTATTCCTTAAAGGAGCTAAGAAATCTTGGATCGTTTTGTACACCTGTGCAGTATACAGGGCGGTACATTTGGAGCTGGTGACGTCGCTTTCAACCGAATCGTTTCTGCAATCTTTCCGGCGATTCATTGCCAGGAGAGGTAGGCCTGTCACAGTGTATAGTGACAACGGAAAGAACTTTGTCGGTGCTAATTCAGCTTTTTCTTCCATCGATTGGGAACTTGTTACGGCAGCGTCGACATTGCAGAAAATCCGTTGGAAGTTCAATCCCCCTTCCGCCGCCTGGTGGGGCGGTTGGTGGGAACGCTTGATCCAGTTAGTAAAACGGATTCTGAGAAAGGTTTTAGGAAGGGTTGTCCTTTCTTATGAAGAACTCCTGACCGTCATCTGTGACTGTGAGCAGGTAATAAATACACGACCTCTCACTTATGTGTCAGAGAGTCCGGAGGACCCGTCTCCTTTAACTCCGGCTATGTTTCTCCAGACACTGAGCTTGTCCGATGTTGAAGACATCGATTTGGTGGACCGTCAGGGGTTAAACAACCGAATAAAACATGTACAAGGGATCCGGGATCATCTCCGGAAGAGATTCCGGAGTGAATACTTGGGACAACTAAAACAACAAACATCTGGCCGAGATGTTAAACCATTGTCAGTGAACGATGTGGTCATCATTGAAAACGACCAAAAACGGGCACAGTGGACTTTAGCCCGAATAGTGGAACTATTTCCGGGAAAAGACGGTCATTCACGAGTGGCTAGAGTAAAAACGCAGCAAGGAGAGTTCATCCGACCGGTTCAAAGACTTTACAATTTAGAGGTGAACATTAACTCTCCTTTCGAACCAATCGTCCATACCCGTAGTGGGCGGCCCGTAGTCGCTCCCAAAAGACTCGTTTATTGACATTCGAAAAACTTTGATTCGAAAGACAATTTTTCTATTTTTTTCTAATTATTGTAATTCATGTTGTACATATGTATATAGTTATTGTAAATATTTTCTATGTCTTTTAATTTTAGGTACTATTTTTTCAGTCGTGAGAAAGAGTATTGATATTTAGAATTGTATATGCCAAAAGTAAGTAAATTTTGTGTCTAGGTGAATTTACCAAAGGTAAATTCAGGTGGGAGGATGTCAGTTTTCATACACATTCTGCCCAATAGAGGGAGAGACCTCCCCGTCTCTTCAGATGTTTTCGAAGAGGCTGATTGGGAGAAGTCATGACGCATGCGCGTCGGTATATGGTTTTTGTTTTAGTAGTACAACTGTGATTCTCCGAGAGAGAACATCGAGCAATCCTGGGTATTGTCTCAAAGGTGTTATATGTATAGAAAATAATATATAATAAAACAGGAAAAAGACAGTCTCAAGTATCTTCCATCGGTATATCAAGAGACACCGGGTAGGTGTCCCCGAACCATTTTCTAACGTCAGTGGATTAAATCAACTAATTTCAGTGTATCCCGACATACTCATCAGAAACAATCCATTGGTTTTTAGACAGTATTGACACCGCTGATGAAGAAATGCTGTCAAAAACCTTATTCATACTTTTCTTTACATGTTGGATGTTCCTGGCTTCATGTAGCTTTAGAGCTATTACTGGTTTTCTCTTTCATCTTATTCTTATTTATATATATATATATATATATATATATATATATATATATTTATAAAAAAAAATAGTAACGAATATTTTATAGACAACATAATGTAGAAGAATATATTCAAATTATTACTTTAAATGCAAACTTTAAAAAAGTTACAAAAACAGTTTAAAAATTTAATTTAAAAACGCTAAGAAGAATTTTTCAAAAATCTTTCTCGGTGCACCCCTACACTATAAGAAGAATGGCCATGCAAAATTTCAGCCCTTTAGGTCCAGCGGTTTGGTCTGTGCGTTATCTGTCAGTCAGTCAGTCACGGATCTGTTTTATATATACAGATAACTATCTCTCTCTCTCTCTCTCTCTCTATATATATATATATATATATATATATATATATATATATATATATACTAGCTGAAAACCCGTACTTCGCTACGGAGTAAATTCAAATTAAATACAACGGTCAATGTATGCAATTCATGCCAAATATATATATATATATTATATGATAAATACGACGATCAATGTATACAATTGATGTAAAATATACGAGGGTTATTCGGAAACTAAGGTCCGAATCGTCGTAGATAATCGAATGTCGCGCAAACATTGAAACGCTCATGCGTACCAACTCCCGGCATGCCTTGCTCGTCAAACGACGCCATTTGCGTTGGTATTGTTGCAGTGTGCTAAGTACAGTGCTACTTCAAAATGTTTAAAACAATCGATCAGCCCGCCGACTGTGAAATACGGTCAGTGATTCGGTTTTTGACAGCAAAGAACGTTTCAGCAGCGGAAATTCATAGACAGATTAGCGACGTGTATGGCCCAAATGCGATGAGTAGCAGCAAAGTGCGTAAGTGGGTGAGGGCTTTCAAAGACGGACGGGAAAATGTTCATGATGAACCGCGTTCAGGTCGACCATCAGTGATCACAGATGATTTGGTCAATGCCGTGGAAGAAAAGATTCGTGAAGACCGGCGATTCACAATTTCAACTTTAGCATTGGAATTTCCGAATGTGGGTAGAACAATTTTGCACAAAATCTTTTCCGAAAAGTTGAAATTTCGCAAATTGTGCGCACGTTGGGTTCCCAGGCTGCTTATTGAGGAACACAAACTGAAAAGAATGGCTTGTGCTCTTGATTTTTTGGACCGATATCATAAAGAAGGTGATCAATTTTTAGAGAAGATTGTCACAAGGGACGAGACGTGGGTTTCTCACAGAACCCCAGAGTCTAAACGTCACTCAATGGAATGGCGTCACACAACATCACCAGTCAGAGTCAAGGCAAAGCAGACAATCTCAACACGAAGGTCATGGCAACCGTGTTTTGGGATAAACATGGGGTCTTGTTAGTCGAGTTTATGCAGCAAAGGACAACAATAAATGCAGCCGCTTACTGCGCTACCCTAACTAAACTTAGGCGTGCAATACAGAATAAGCGACGTGGTCTTCTGACGTCTGTAGTTTTGTTGCTGCATGACAATGCCAGACCCCATTCTGCCATTCACACCCAAAATCTGATCAGATGTTTTGGATGGGAACAGATTGAACACCCACCGTACAGTCCAGACTTGGCGCCGAGTGATTTTCACTTATTCCGCTACCTAAAAGAGTTTCTCGGCGGCAAGAGATTCGCCACAGATGACGAGGTGAAAGAAGCAGTTCAAGACTGGTTATCCTCACAGGCGGCAGACGTCTACGACTTAGGCATACAGAAGCTTGTAGAACGTTATGACAAATATTTACACAAATATGGAAACTATGTAGAAAAATAGAGACACGTGTAAGGAATTTAAAAAATAAAGTTTTTTAAAAAAATCTGTAATGTTTTCTGTTTTATAAGTAAACGGACCATAGTTTCCGAATAACCCTCGTATATATATATATATATATATATACAGTGGCTCCCAAAAGTGTTCGTACACTTAAGAATTTCAATGAAATCGGGGTCTATCCATTAATTAAAATGAATATTTCAGAATGGGTATTTAATAATAAGATCTATAATCTATTCTTAACAAAACTACATGAAATATTTTGAAAACACAGTAAAACTTTATTTTTAAGAAACCAGTAATCAAAAAGTAACAAAAACTTTATCTCTCAAAAGTCATCGTACACTGAAATATTTTTGGATAAATTCATAATTAAAATTATTGTCTGGCTCTTTATTTTTATTTTTGAATAGTGGTGGCATTTAAAATATCGTTTGGCTTTAATTTGTGCTTGCCTACTCCGTAATATTCTATTTATTATTTAAAAATGGCTCGTAGTCGTAAAGAAACAACAAACAGCATTCGAAAATTGATTATTTTTCATCATAGTAGTGGTATATCGGTTCGGAATATTGCTAAATTACTTAATTTATCCCATTCTACTGTGCAGTATGTGAAAACACGCTTTAAAGAAGAAAATTGGGTCGAAAACAAGGTAAGAAAAGGCCGTCCGGCAAAGTTAACAAAACGTGATCAGAGATTTATAATTAGAAAATTTGTGAAAAATTCCCGTTTGAGTGCTGTAAAAGTTTCTGCAGAATTCAATGAAACATTATCTACTTCAATTTCACCTGAAATTTTTTGACGAGTTCTCATAACAGCTGGATTACATGGGCGTTCTGCCCATAGAACATTTTTTGTGAGTTGGAAAAACAGAAAGTTTAGGCTTCCCTTCGCACTATCAATGATAAATAAGCCCCAGACCTATTGGAATAATGTCTTATTTGCCGATGCACATTTTTGGTGCTGATGGGCGTATAATTGTATGGAGAAGAAAACAATGAGGAACTTAATCCCAAGAACTTAGAAGGAACAGTTAGGCCGGGCGCAAGTTGAGACGCAGCTTGGTGAGGTGAGGTGAAGAAGGGAAGCAGGATTCAATCAACTGCGCGCAGGGAGAGCGAAAATTGGGAAGCAGTTCTATCTCAACTGCGTGCCAATGAGGGTGTTTAAACGAAAATGTGCGCGATGGCAATGTATATACAATCATAACTAAGTTCGGAATCTGATTCCGATGAATTCGAAGACCAAGTAATTTCAACATTACTTCGTGAAAAGCTTCCGAAAAGCAATTATCTAAAGAAAAGAAAGACGCACGGAGAATTCATTCTCAAGAATGAATTTTCTAATGAAAAATATAGAAATTATTACCGTGTAAACCAGAGGTGTCAAACTTGCGGCCCGCGACGAACATTTTTGCGGCCCGGCCAATATATTGGCACACAATAATATATAATAAAATAACCGACGCAGAATTATAATAAGATAGGAAGAATTCACTGAATGTTTTTTAATTATACTCTTTTTCTGCTATTATTAAACAAAATGTGTATATTTATGTTGAATATACTGTAATTAGGTAAATAAACATACGTTTCTATTAATATTGATTTTTTTGCGGCCCACCTATAGTTAAACCTTGTTTGTTTGGCCCAAGTTAGCCTTTGAGTTTGACACCCATGGTGTAAACTATTTCGCGGGATAGGCAAGTTCTGGAGTGCTCTTTTGGTATTCTTGCTTCGCGTTTTCGTGTTTTTCGTTCACCTTTTGAATGTAAAGTAAGCACTGTAGTAAAAATTGCAAAAGTATCTTGCTTACTGCACAACTATTTGAGAAATTCTGCAGTATTGCAAACTGGAGGTGATATCACCGAATAGGCTTTGCCACAGTATCAATTACGTCCACTGAATTAAACCAATGCACGAAGTGGATCTTAAGCGTTTTGGATTCGTCAAAAGTTCACGGAATACTTTAATTCACTCGGAGGTTCAGTTCCTTGGCAGAGAGATTGCGTGTTGAATGGAAAGTGCTGAGAATGTATAATAATTAAACTATAAAAATTAATCTTTAAAGCATTATATATTTATACTTTTTAATAAATATAATATATTTTTTTAATGCTTATTTTTTAATGTTGTAACACCTTTCTTTTCTCAATCATTTAAATTTAAATTAATGTTACTTTTAAAATTCCGGTTAGATAAAGTTTCTTTCGGAAAAATTTTAATACCTACCTCCGAACGGAAAAACATGTTAAAGGGGAACGTAACTAATTGGTAGTTCCTAGTAAATAAAATCATTCCGAGAAAATGCATCATTACGATTCGTCTGTGGTTTCGAATCGTCTGTGTGTTTCGAATCGTCTAACATGGAGCAATGTTATAATTTTACTGTACATGATTATAAAATATTTGTAGAAGTTGAAATTAAAGTTCAAGATTACGTGTTCATTTTATTTTTAATTACAAATCTACATCTTTTCAACTAAATAATTCTTGTCATTTATTATACTAACTATGACACACATCTGTATAGAAAATAAAGAAATATACCTACAAAGCAGTTTTGTTTTCGCCGAAAATCTGCTGTCCATAAAATGTTATCTAAAACAAATAAAAGGTGCAGCGGAAATCGGTAGTAGTCCAAAAGGATGAATTTACATGAGAACAAATTGAATACATTGTAAGCAAACTAATTCAAGAAATACTTTTAATTGAAAAGAGCAACCGTTGTCCCGTGTACACTTCAAATAAATTAATCTTAAGAAAAATTATTATAAAAACTCAGCAGATTTCATTCCAATTTCTTGGGCTATTTCTTCACAAATCAACAATTTTAGTCATAATGTGACGTATCGTATAGTACTGATCTCCCTCGAACTGCCTGTATTAATTTTTACTCCATCGTGGACTTCACATTCAACGCAACTTTTCACTCGCAGGTCGTAGTCACTAGTGACAATCTGCGGCACGACCACAAACCACCGCAGCTCACGGGAGCTCTCAAGCTGTGTCACCGGACCCTGCGTTCCAACATCCGGTGTAGTATTCACTTCTTTGTTTCACAGAATCTCACGGTGAGTCACCCCACCCCACCTCACCCAGCTGCGTCTCAACTTGCGCCCGGCCTTAAGCATGTCGGTGGAGGTATCCTTGTGTGGGGGTGCATGTCAGCATCAGGACTAGGAAATTTGGTATTTATTGATGTCATAATGAATCATGCTGTTTTTATAAATATTTTAAGAGACAATCTAAAAATATCAGCTCCAAATTTGGGTATTGGAAACAACTTTGTTTTTTATCAAGATAACGATCCTAAGCACACGGTCTCAGCGTTCGCATCTGGTGTCTCTATAATTGTCCACAAGTTTTTAAAACACCACCTCAATCGCCAGATTTAAACCCAATAGAACATATTTGGAGAGAACTGGAGGTTCGAGTACGAAAACACGACATTCACACGAAAAGCGAACTAAAAACAATTATGATGGAAGAATGGATGAACATTGATGCAAAAATTACAAAAGAACTAAAGCAATCTATTCCCAGACGTTTAAAAGCTGTTGTGGATGCTAAAGGATATCCTACTAAATATTAATTTAACGAAAAATTAGAATATTTACTAATATGTAGAGATTTTTTACAAGTGTACGATGACTTTTGTGACTTTTGTGGCTTTTGTTACTTTTGGATTATTGGTTTCTTAAAAATAAAGTTTTACTATGTTTTCAAAATATTTCATGTAGTTTTGTTAAGAATAGATTATAGATCTTATTATTAAATACACATTATGAAATATTCATTTTAATCAATGGATAGACCCCTATTTCATTGAAAATCGTAAGTGTACGAACACTTTTGGGAGCCACTGTATATATATATATATATATATATATATATATATATATAAGAAAATAGTAAAGGATAATTTTATAGATAAAATAATGTAGAAGAAAATATTCAAATTAAATCTAATATAAAGAATACTAAAGAATATACTACAGTTAATATAGTACAGTTTCTAGAATATTTCTTTTACTGCATTTTAATATTTTTTGGATAATGTCCAATCGTCTGCCGCATTACCAAGGACAAAAAAATATTTATTGTTTATTTAGTTGTTATGCACGTGACGATAAATTTATTTAAAGTACCAGAAAAAGAAATCACGTGATCAGCATTTAATAAATTAAATTCTAAAAATGAATCTTTAAAAATTCACGAAAAATCGGGAAATGGAGGTAAAAATTCGAAAAAAATATCATTTTGAAGGAATTTTTATGATCTTTCTCGTGATATAAATTTTATAACCCTCAATGTATTATTTTAAATGCAAACGTAAAAAAAGTTTAAAACACAGCTTAAAAATTTAATTTAAAAAAATCTAAGAAGAATTTTTGAAAAATCTTTCTTAGTGCACCCCTACACTATTAGAAGAATCGCCATTCAAAATTTCAGCCCTTTAGGTCCAGCGGTTTGGTCTGTGCGTTGTATGTCAGTCAGTCAGTCAGTCAGTGAATGAATGAGTCAGTTACGGAACTGTTTTATATATATATATATATATATATATATATATATATATATAAAACAGTTCATATATATATATATATATATATATATATACACACATATATATATATATGTGTGTGTGTGTGTGTGTGTGTGTGTGTGTGTGTGTGATAATAATCACATTTGGAACGCGTAGAACTTATGCAGTCGGGCGTAGTGTTGATCTAGGGAAGCACTTACAAAATTTAGGAGAAACAAACATAGAGCCATTGATGAAATGCACAAATTCCAAGACGTGCTTTATTTATCAGAAGACATTAGCTGCAGTAGCCACATGACTTGTCCGGCGTCCATGCCAGGACGGGACGTAAAGACAACAGTGCTTACATTGGAGAGTTAAGAGAAAAGCGTTGTAACCACCGGACTGTGGACAGTAGGTCCGACAGCAACAAGAGTTAGAAACTAAGAGAGAGAGAAAAGTCTTCTGTTCATGCAATATTAAATGGGTGTTTTGCGATATTGTCGCCAGAGGGCCTGAACTACTTATTTTTTAATTGGGCGACTTCAGATTCGTGGAGTTCACGTGTCCACTTAAGTTTCCCGGGGACTGATAGATCCCGCGCTTGTTAGAGCTGTGAACTGTTGACCCGGGCGTAGGATAAGTGGTCATAAAGTTCTTGCAAAGTGGGGTTTTTGACGTTAAAAAAGACATTATTTCAGAGTGGTTTGAGGGCTCTTCAAGAATTTTGACACTATACTGACATTCGGAATCTCATAAACTTCTAACACTCATCTCTGGGGATGTTATTGAGTTCCGATACTTCACATGCCTGCTTCATGATCTGCAGGGCTACGATAAATTATGTTATTTTACTTTTTGGTCGCAATTTTGGAAAAGGGGTCGTACTTTATTAACAATAGAATATGCTTTAAAGTAAAGTAATTTAGGAAGACGCGTTTTCTTGTTATATATATATATATATATATATATATTAATTTAAAAAAATGAAAATGAAAAATCAATCACATTAATGGACTTCCTGGGGATTTATAGACTTATGATCTGGTCCAGCTGTAATGGACCAGGATAGATTAAAAACAACGACAAAAATCAATATTAAATTATATTTAGGAAGTTAAAATTTTTGTTTTCTAGTTTTGACTTTTGTAAACTTAATAATATCCTCCTAACAAACAGTTTGTATAGAATACCCATTTCTGTGCATAATACTGCCCGTGCATTTGTTCCGCAAGAGTACCGTATCCATAATTTTGTCACCACTTTCAGTATACGGAAAACGATTGCTCTCCTTCGGCTTCAATGTTTAAAGCGATCTTTAAATTATTCCGACCTTACGAAATGTGAATATAATTCTGTTTCGCCTCCACTTAACGCCGTACTAGTGGTTCGTGAGAAAACTTACGTATACTTATGGTCAGTGGCGCACCCAGGACTTTTTCTTGGGGAAGATGAACGGATAAAAATATTTATAATGCAAAATCAATCTTCATAATGCAATTTCTATTACTTTGCTGCCCCCCTCCCCCCCCTTTGTGCGCCACTGCTTTATGGGCTGTCGTGAACGTTTCTCCCTTCCACCGGAGTATGGACAGCGAATATCGCCCGAACAGGTCATTGGCGGTGCTCGGGGGATTAATATTGGTATATGTATTTTAAAATGAAATTTAGAGGTCGAAGGCAATGAATTTATTTTATTTTCTGCAGTGAAGACAGAAAATCGTCTTTTTGCAGATCACCTCCGTGCGGTGATCAAAAATCACCTCCGTGCGGGCCGCTCATTTCAGCAGCTCCAGTCCAGAGATTTGGGGGGGGGGGGCAACGTCGGCTCTTAATTTATATATATATATATATGTATATACAGTTGGCTCTCTGTTTAACGACGCTCTACTTAACGACGATCTCTATTTAAAGACGATATTTCCCGGTCCCAACTTCTCCGACGTTATGGGAAATGTTATTTTTTAACAAATTCTGTTTAAGGACGATCTCTACTTAAGGACGATTTTTCGCGGTCCCTTGAAAGTCGTTAAACAGAGAGCCAACTGTATATATATATATATATATATATATATATATATATATATATATATATATATATATATATATATATATAGATAGATAGATAGATAGATAGATAGAGAAATAAACATCGTCTCATCTTACATTTAAACTCATTTAGTATTAGGTCTACGATTATATAATTTTAGTCTATGAAAAAAAAACTATATACCAGGCTGTTTATTGGGGAGGGGCAATTGCCCCTAGTGTTCCCCCCCCCCTCTCCTGGAGCCGCCGTTGCCCTAAGCACGTGCCTATATTGTCTAAGGAAGGGGTACTCAAACTGCGGCCCGAAACACTCACAGCCATTATCAGGTTATAAACATAATTTTGGGAAATTGGGCGTGAAAACTGCAAAACTGTACAAAAATGTGCCATACGTGGTGTCTGTGAATCATCCTATTCCGAAATGAAACATGCGAAGAACGTAACACACAGAAATCGGCTTGCCTTTTCTTACCTGGATTCAAGTATCAACTATATACGTATATAGCTGATTTGTTTAAAATAGTCAAAAGTTTGCCTCGACATTAAAAATCACGCTCATTTTTTAAAAATAAACGCTTGAATACATTTAGGTTTTGAGTTTTATTATATTACGAAGTATAGTGTACTATGTGAGGTACAGTGTACATTATTAAAATATTATGAGGTATGTTGCGACCCGCGTAACGTAACAAACATACGCATAGAAGTAGGGCTCAAGTACGGCTGGTCCAGAGGTAAACGCGGCCCTGCTATCAACCACGGATCACCGTTTATTCGATTGGCTGGGGGGCCAACGAGATAAGGAGGCCCCCGGGCTCCAGAAAAAGTTTCATTATTTACCCAGGGGCCCCAATTAGCGTCCTTGCCCCGGGGCCCCTAAATGCTTAGTTACGCCCCTCCCCTGTAACGTCTGGGCGCAATTCGTCGAAGGAGGAAATTCAAAGATTTCACCATTTATTTCATTTTGTTCTTTTTTTTATTTCCGATGTTCGAAAATCGCGCGTGGTCTGCGTTTCGAAGCTCTGATCGACAAACAACCAGGCCCAGATTTCTGCATGGGCAAGTGGGGCACTTGCCCAGGGCCCCCAAAATTATGGGGCCCCCTAATTTAGTATTAAGTTGTGCATATTTTTGAAAATTTCCTATATGTACGCAAATTAAAAACGGTTTCCGTATTTTCTGTCTTAATGACCATAATTTCTCTCTTTTTTTTTTTGGGGGGGGGGGGGGAAGTACAGTTTTATCAAAAATTTATATCCACATTAATATGGTTGAAAGTATAATGATGGAAACAGTCAAAGATTTTGACCTATTTACTTATAAAAATTTCGATTTGATTTGATTACTTTTGCAAAAGATATTTCCATTAATTTTAACAATATTAGATTATTGTTTTAGCAACATAAATGCTGAAAATGATTCAAATACTGATCATTTAATTGTTATCATAACTCCCAAAATTTGTTTATAGATTTTTTTTTTCAAATTCAGTTGCAAAATCAAGTCCGTATCGAGGGTATAGGATTATAGGTATTGCTCTCCACACACAAAGAAAAGGTGCAATGTGATGTGAAACGAGGAAAAAGTACAGTATTTGGATCTTTCAAATATTTTCTTTATCATTTGTGTGTAATGAAATTTTACTTCTGCTTTCTGTCTTTATATTTAAAAAATCCCCTCTTCCAATCTACACTTTGCATATTTTCCGAAAAAAAATTCTGGCTATGGGCTGCACATCGACTTTGGTTTTTGGTTAATACAGTAAAGGAAAGCAGTGGTGGATACAAAAAAAATCCTGGGTGGGGCACAGTGCACTCACTATAGTGAAAGCATACGTGCATCCGTAAGCATTTCTGGTTTAATTTTTTCTTTTTTTTTCTGGGGGGGAGTTTGTAATAACTCCAGACTGTGATCTATTTTGAATTTCAAAAGAAAATTTCATGAATTTATTTATTAACATTAAAAAGTAAATTAATTAATTAGCACTTATTATTATTATTATTATTATTATTTTCAAATTTTTGACTTTCTGGTCGAAATTTTTTGAATTTCTGGTCCCAGTTTATGCGGGGGGGGGGGACCTGGGTGAGTGTCCTACATGTTCATGTGGAAATCTGGTCCTGGGGGAGAGCGAGTGCCCCCCCTTTGGATCTGTCCTTAGAGGGGGGCCCCCCAAAGTCTGCTTTGCCCAGGGCCCCCTTGGGTCAAAGTCGGGCCCTGCAAACAACGGAGTGGTTCGATGCTGCACAAATAAGCAAAACCGTCTGCGAATGTTTACAGGAATGAGAAAACATTTGCCAATAACGTCCTGGTGGTGTATTAACCTCCGATATTTCAGCACACTTGTCTATTTTTTTTTTCGCCGGGTCGCAGTTTTATGCAGCTGCACAGGATATGTGAGGCAGGAAGTGTTTTAAAGTTAGAGATGAAATGGAAAATGAAACGTTTTTCGTCTCGAATGTAAACTATAATTGAAGGATTGTCTTTTTTAACCGCCCGTAACTTATTATTCGGGGCGCCTAAAACCAGTGGCGCACCCAGGATTTTTCTTGGGGGGGGGGGGCGAGATGAACGAATAAAAATATTTTTAATGCAAAATCAATATTCTTTGGGGGGCAGTGCCCCCTGGGTGCGCCACTGCCTAAAACACCAGATTCGGCTTCCGAATCAGGGTTTCGGGGGCAGAGATAAATAAAAATGCTACCGGGGGGGGCAGTTTAGTAGTTAGTGCTTTGAGATTCGATACTGATGGTGTCGAATGCCGACAAGGGGGCGTCCATTAATTACGTGAGGCGATTTTGGCTTTTTATCGACCCTCCCCCCCCCCCCCTCCTGGTGAGATATCGTGAGATTTGGCTCGACCCCCCCCCCCTAATCTCACGTGAGATTTTTCAAAATGCGCATTTTTAGTGTAAATACGTTAATCTGTGCTCTATTGCGTCCGATTTGTTTAAAAAAACATAATTTTCTTAATTATTTTTATTTAAGACTAGTTAAGACTAGTATTTAAGACTACTAAGAACGTAGTCTAGAATCACAGTGAGAAAATCGAACAATAAAGTACTTAAATGGGAACTACTGAAATTCGTAAAAGAATATTCATTCTAATTCAGTCCACGGGGACTCGTGTGTGGTCTCGAGAGTGACTACTGGAACTGTTGTGTAGGATTTGGCCATATTTTAGTGTAGAAACATATTTTACTTAATATAACTCAGTTTTCTCGCAATTAAAATGACGTGATATTTGCCGAGCCCCCCCCCCTCTCCCCCACGTGAGACTGGGTGAGATTCGGCTCGATCCCCCCCCCCCCTAAAAGCGTCACGTAATTAATGGACGCCCCCCCCCAAGCCCCGCTGAATGCTCAAGTGTGTACGCGAGGTTTTGGGCGCGTTAAATCCGTGGGATTTGTAGGGGTGGGAGGATGGTACGAACCCTTAAGGCATCGCCCCCGAGAATACTCCGTCTAAATTGCGGTACTGGGAGATCTTAGTTGTTATGTCTGGCCCTGTCTGGAAAATAAAACATTATGAATGGATTTCCTTAACCACGAGAAAAGTGACGTCAGTTTACGTGGCACTATTTTTATTACATTGTTTGTTTTTCGAAGATCTCCTATCCCAACTTTAGTATATTCCCCTCCAGGCTTAAGACTGCTGTGTACTAACCCTATTGAATTCACTCGCCTCGATATCAACCTATGGAGAAAATGTATCCAAGGGTTGCCGACTCGGATTCAAAGACTGTAACCCGTAATAGAGAAAGAAATAAGACCTTGGGACATTTCCTGTTTTTTAAATAAAATGCAAATATTTTTTAATTTAAATTATTCGGGAAGGTAAAAATCGGCTATAGTGCGCTTTAACCCTTCAGCGTATAAAGTGCAACATTTTCATAATTTTGAATGGTTTGTTTTTACATGTAAGGTTCGGATATTCTAAAGCAGATTCTATTGATAGCTACACCCTTTCTAATGCAGGTCTGGTCTTCTGACCTTTCCATTCTTTTTTAATCGTGATTCCGACACTTCTATTTGTTGCACTCTGTGCACAGCGCGCCTGGTCATGTAAGAAAATATTCCTTAATTTATTTTGGTTATTTCGCTAAAATAATTCTAAGATGCTTTTCTATGATTATAAATTTAAAAAGGCTAATCAAATAAACGTCCTGATGAAGTTTTAGATACTAAATAATTATTAATAATTTTGTTCCCGGTGTTAAAAGTAATTTTACTTTCGTAGCATAGGAACACTATGTTCCTATACTACGAAAAATAATAAGGGAGTCATACTTTTGTCGACAATGCATGATGATGCAACAGTGATGACGATTCTGGTAAACCGGCGATTATACTGGATTACAATACGACAAAAGCAGGAGTTGATGTAGTGGATCAAATGTGTAGCTATGACACGGTATCCCGCATATCACGAAGATGGACTCTCGCGTTGTTCTTTTTAAGTTTTTGGACATAATAGGAATCCATTCGCAAGTCGTTCTTAGATCCAATAAACTGGACAACAGTTTTGAAAGAAGGCGACTGTATCTGGCTTTAGAACTTCTCGAAAGCCGCTTGAAGTCCCGGGCAAATATTTGCCCGAATAAATATATTAACTATAATATATATTATAGTTCTTCCTCCAGACGTAACTGGATTCTTACTAAAATATAAAGTGGAAACTTTGCAGAACCAGAGGTGTAAAAAGAGAGGAAAGTGGCGCTCTTCTATAATTTTAAGAACGCATAAAATAAAGTTCGACGGACCACAGCTGTCTTTTATTTAAAAGGACGTCACACATACTATGTACATCTTACAAGACAGCTGAATATTATTGAGTTGAAGCAATTGTGGGTGTCCAGATAACATTAATTACCCACTTCTGCTTTTTGCTCTTAACGTCTAGTAGTCAACTGATGTTCAGTCGGCTCGGGAATTGCGCATGCGTGAATATTGTCACTTCTCTTCAGTGACGAACATGCGGCAACAGAAAGTGTAATATATATGCGGACGGCTAAATAATGTAACTACCACGATAAAGTGTGATAAATGTAATAGTTTTTCATGCAAGGCGCATTGCAAAATCCGTACTATATATTTGCAATGTGAAGAAATTGAAGAAAACTGAAGAGAATTGTGTTACAAATTATTTGTGTTTTAAAAATAAATTTTAATTTTTTACTACCATTTCTTCTTATTCATTTTTGCCCTTTAATTATAAATAACCTCATTATTATCAACATTTTATAATCTTGTCATAAAATGCAGAATTATTATTTCCAATTTGAAAAAAGAAAGTTAATTACGAGAGGAATAATCAAGGTTTAAAGAGACGTTGCACTTTATGCAACGCGCGCCTGGTGGTGTTACGAAAATTGGCGCGCCCACTGAAGGGTTAATTAAACCAGCGTTTCTCAAACTTTTTTGGCCCTCGGACCGGTAAAATTTGTGAAAAAAATGTCGCGGGCTTTACAAGGTATCAAAGAACTGATAAAAATGTCGGTAGGTTTTTTTAACAAAAAAAAAAAATTACAAGGTATTAAAGAACTACTACATAAGTTAAATGCAACATTTTTAATATCATTTACTTCCAATAATATTCAAATGGGAAGATAAGTAATTGTTGTAATTATTATATTTAAGTAAATAAATCTTTGAGATTTTCTTTAAATAATCCAAAAATCATTGCATATAGAAACAAAACAAAAAAAAATCAGTCCTGTGATTACTACAAAATTGAATATCTATAATTTTTGTTTATCTATATAGTATATATAACAGTTTCGTAACTGACTGACTGATTGATTGACTGACTGACATACAACGCACAGACCAAACCGCTGGACCTAAAGGGCTGACATTTTGCATGGCGATTCTTCTTATAGTAAAGGGGTGCACTCGGAAAGATTTTTGAAAAATTCTTCTTAGATTTTTTTAAATTAAATTTTTAAGCTGTTTTAGTAGCTTTTTTTAAGTTTGCATTTAAAATAATCATTTGAGGGTTATAAAATTTATATCACGAGAAAGATCCTAAAAATTCCTCTAAAATGAAATCTTTTTCGAATCTTTATCTCCATTTTCTGATTTTTGGTGAATTTTTAAAGATTTATTTTTAGAATTTAATTTATTAAATGCCGATCACGTGATTTCTTTTTCTGGTACTTTAAATAAATTTATCGTCACGTGCATAACAACTAAATAGACGAAAAAAATATTTTTCTTTTCTTGCTAATGCGGCAGACGATCGGACATTATCCAAAAAAAATATTAAAATACAGTAAAAGATATGTTCCTCAAACTGTACTACAGAGGCTGTTCGCACATTTTTTAGACGATTTTGGTAAGCGGTAATAAAAAATCGTTTGCTGCAAAAGAAATAATTGCAATTATACTATGTTTTTAAAAGTCAAAATTATCGTCTACGGCTTGAAAGTTTTTTTAAAATTCAAAATGGCGTTTTTGTTGATGTATAAATCTATGCCTGTGTACTTTAACTTTAACTTTAAGTGCCTACAGTGAGTTGTGTACCTTAACTTTAACTTTAACTGCCTACAGTGAGTTGGCGGCCTCCTTGAAAACACACCGTGTGGTGTGCCACGTTGTAACTAAGATTCCTTTATGCTTTAACTTTTAGTATTAAATAAATGCCTAATAAGTATTTGCTACCAGTTTTATTAGCCATCCTTGATTACCTTCAAGTGGTTATGGGCCCAGCATGGTAACGCTAATAGTTTGAACTTTGTTAAACGTGGACTTCGTTTCGTGATCGGCATTCTGTTAGGCCTAACTGGCGTAAGTTCTTTTTCGGACAGTTTTTAGGAAGTGTTTCTTTTTTTTTTTGCAAGCGGGAACACGGATAAGTTCAGCTTCATAGAAAAATTAGAAGGCGAAAGGAACTGGATAAGTTGGAAATTCGATGTAGAATTACAACTTACTGTACAGAAAGCTATGCCCTTGGTGTTGGGCGAGAAGACGAAACCCGAAGTGCCGGAAGCGGATGCTACAGAAGCTGTGCGTAAACAATATGCAACTTCACTGAAAGCTTACGAAGAGGCGGACGCAATCGCTCGGTACATTATAGGCTCCAGTGTAAGACATGAACCTAAGCAACATATTCTTACCTGCAAAAGTGGTAAAGAAATGTGGGATGCTCTACATTCTGTTTATGAGCAAAAGAATGAAAGGAGGTTAGATTTATTATATTCCCAGCTATTTAATTATGTCAAAGATCCAATGGACAATATAGCTATTCATGTGTCTAAATTGCAAAGAATTTGGCAAGAGCTACAAGCAGAGTTAAAGACTGAAAACGTGCAACTCCCCCAGTCTATGCTTTTGAATAGAATATTGAATACGTTACCTAATGAGTATTTGGAATTTAAAAATGCTTGGGAATCAGTGCCTTCCAAAGAAAGAACAATATCAGGATTAACTGAAAGACTGCGTCTACATGAGCAACGGTTGGAAGAAATTAAGGGAAAACCTTTTACAGAAAATAACAGTGTAGCATTTATAGTAAAGCCAAATAATGTTGCTGATAAAAAGTATTCTGATAAAAATGGTGTGAATTCTCAGAAGGTTTCTAAGAATAAGAAGATTAAATGCTATGCTTGTGGTCGCCTAGGGCACTTGAAAAAGAACTGTTATTCACTAAAAGGAAAAGGTGCTGAGAAAGTTGAGCAAAATCTTGGTCAAGCATTTATGACAGTTGCTGAAAATAACAGTAAAGATTATTGGCTTATTGATTCAGGTGCTTCACATCACATATCTTCAAAGCTTAGCTGGTTTTCATCCTACAAAGAATTTGATTCTCCAAAACCCTTACGACTCGGAGATGGTAGAGCAATGTTTGCCATTGGAATTGGTGAAATTAAAATTGAGATGCTCGTCAATGGTAAATGGAAACCAGGTCATCTCACTAAAGTTTGGTATGTTCCTGAGAGTGACCAAAATCTTTTTTCATCAGGTGCAGCATTGGACAATGATCTAACTGAACATGCTGATAACAAACTTCGTGAATTCAGAAATAGTAGTGGTGAGACTGTTGCTGTTGGGGTTAGACATCATACAGTATACAGACTTCTTATGCGTGTATTGAGACCTGAAACTGCTTGTTTGGCAGTTGAAAATGACAGTCTTCAATTATGGCATGAGCGTATGGGTCATCAAAACAAACGCCATGTTCAAAAGTTTTTAAAACATAAAGGTATAGAAGTAAAGCTTGATAGTGAATACTGTGATGCATGTATGTATGGGAAAATGCACAGATTAAGCTTTGGCACTCGTCAGAATAGACCTACTTCTCCTGGCCACTTAGTTCATGCTGATGTATGTGGGCCAATGCCTGAAAAGTCCTTAGGAGGTAATCGGTATTTTGTAGCATTTAAAGATGATTATTCTAAATACAGAACTGTCTACTTGATGAAAGAAAAATCTGAAGTTAAAATGATGTTGTCCAGATTTTTAGCTGAAGTGAAAACTGCTGGTTATACTTTAAAAGAATTTTTGACAGATGGAGGAAAAGAATTTGACAATTTGGAAGTCAATGACATAGTGCAGAAAGCTGGTTTACATCATCGAACATCTATGCCCTATACCCCAGAGCAGAATGGTGCTATAGAGAGAGAAAATAGAATTTTAGTCGAAGCTGCAAGATCTATGCTGCATGCTAAAGAATTACCTGAAAGATTGTGGGGTGAAGCTATCAATACTGCTGCATATGTATTAAATCGCACAGGTCCTACTCCTGAAGAAGGAAAATCACCATATGAACTTTGGTTCAATGAAGTACCTGCTATAAATCATTTAAGAGTTTTTGGTACTGAGTGCTTTATTCACATTCCAAAACAAAGAAGAAAGAAATTTGACAAGAAAGCACAGAAAGGTTATCTTGTTGGATATTGTGGAAACAAAGAGGGTTATCGTGTTTTTATCCCAGAAAAGAATGAGGTTATTTTATCACGTGATGTAGTTTTCAGAAATGAAATTATCAGTGAGAAAATGCCTGTGGACAAGATTCCTTTATGCTGAAGAAATTTAACTACTATATTCTACTAGAAACTAAACAAAGGAGTGAGAAATCTTCAAAACGAAAGTGGTGCAAAGTTTAAATCATCTTTACATATTTTTTAATGAATTTAATATATTTACATATTTACAAGAAGATAATAATAGGCTGGAAAGCCTCTACATTAACTAAATTCGAAAGAATAGACATATTATGGGATCTTAATCCCTTTCAAAGAAATCTACATTCTAACAACTGATTCAACGCTCTATATTAAGACAAGAACAAGCGAATTCTAAACATTTGAGAATAAAATCAAACCGATGGGCTTACAGCGCCATCTCTTGACATATTATTTCTCTACACACTCCCCACCTGAACTCTGATAGGAGTTCATCTACTCCAATACAATCATGAACAAAAAATTCCCATTTCTAAAAAGCAAAATTTCTAATCAATCAGATTTTTCAAAAATACAGTGCAAAAAAGAGAGAATAAACAATAGGTTAATACTTGAATTAAATCACATCAATATCAACAATACTTTTCAATATCTAGAGTATATAATAGGCATAAAGTTCTATCTAAAATAAAATAGGAAAGCGTTTAACAAATTAAAAAGTAAATAGGAATTATTATTAAAATAAATGCAAATATAAAGAAAATTATTATTAAACAATTCAAATAGTGAAGTTTGAAACTTCAAACTTAAAAGAATAATAAACTAAAGAACATTTCAAATTATTCAATTCAATATTAAGTAAAATAAAAAAGGATATATAAACGTTAGAGTTCAATATAGTTCAAGAGGATATAAGTGTTGTGCAGTTCGTTTCAAAGTCCCATTTCCAGTTTTTAATTCATAAGATCGAACTTTACCGTCACGTCCAGGAACGGCTTTAATGATTTTACCTAGTTTCCATAACAGTTTGTTTTTGCTATCTCCTTGAATCAGCACAACATCTCCTAATTTTAGTTCGGGTTGAAAGTCAGGATTTTTTAAAGAATGGGCGGTTCTAAGGTCTAACAAATATTGCTGTTTCCATTTACTCCACAACTGTTTTAACAGCAATTCTTGATAGCGTTTTCTTTTTAAGAGAGTCTTTCTTGTTGTTTCGATACCGATGATTTCAGCGAAAGTCAAAGGGTACGTAGGATCAGTTCGTCCAAAGTTCAGGAAACACATTGGAGTCAAGGGTTGTGGCTCATCATTTTCATTATAAACGTAGCTCAAAGGTCGTGAATTAAGAACAGTTTCTACCTCGACGAGTAGAGTAGACATTTCTTCGAAGGTCAACAACGCTTTTCCTATAACTTTTCTCAAACAGTTTTTGACGGATCTTACGAGTCTTTCATAAAACCCTCCCCACCATGCGGCTCGCTCGATGATAAACTTCCACTGAGTTCTCTCTTTGGCAATGAAATTTTTAAACACATCATCTTCTAAAATTCTAGAAAAGTTCTCAACTTCTTTTTTAGCCTTCTTGAAGGTTTTTGCGTTATCAGAATAAATGATTTTACAGTTTCCCCTTCTACTCAAAAATCTGCGAAATGCAAGTAAAAATGATTCTGTCGACATGTTTGAAACTAGTTCCAGGTGTATAGCTCGGGTTACAGCACATGTGAATAATGTGATGTATGATTTTTGAGTATCCTTTGAATTCTTTACGTAAACCGGCCCAGCAAAATCAACTCCACAAACAGCAAATGGGGGTGATTCAAGGATTCTGTCTTTAGGTAAGGGCGCTGTCATCTGGTCTGCAGGTTTGGCTGAATATTTTTGGCAAATTAAACAACTTTTTATAGTCTTTTTGACTAACTGACGTCCTTTCGGGACCCAGAAGCGAGATCTAACTTTAGCCAAAGTTGCAGCAGTCCCTCCATGCATTGTCTTCTCGTGTTGTTTACGTACAATTAAATAGGTCAATCTAGAATTTTTAGGCAGAATTATTGGATGCTTATTACCTAGTGTAAAGTCAGAAAATTCTAATCTTCCTCCTAATCTCATGATTCCCTTTTCATCAATATATGGGACAAAATTGTACAGAGGGGAGTTCTTGTCAATCGGTTTACCTTCTATTAAGGATTTATATTCTTCGGCAAAAACCGTTTTTTGTTCAGACCGAATCCAGAAATTTTCGGCTTCTAATAGTTCTTCTGTTTTTAGAGTTCCCTCAACACTACTACATTTTCTCAATTTTGAAACGAAGCGTTTTATCCAAGCGGTGACCCTCAACAGTTTCTCTAAATTACTATATTTTGATAAGTCAAAGAGGTCATCAATATTTACGGTAGTACATTCAAGCTGATGTACATCAGTAGATTTTTTCCGATATTCAAGTTTGGTTTCGTCAATTGTGTCTGTAAGGTCTAATTTTGGCCAAAGATCAGGAGAGAGCTGAAGCCACCGTGGACCTTGGGTCCAAATGGGTTCATTCGTTAATTTAGATATTTTCGTTCCCCGAGATACGAGATCTGCAGGATTGTCCACCCCTGGACAGTAATGCCAATTTTGAGGCGGGGTCAATTTTTGAATTTCCTCGACACGATTCTTTACGAAGGGTTTGAAAGTTGCCGGTTGTTTTCTGATCCAAAAATAAACAATTGTCGAGTCTGTCCAAAAAAAGCAAGGTATATTTAACTTTATCGATTTCAAAATATTGTTACTTAACTTTGCTGACAATAGTGCTCCCATCAACTCCAATCTAGGCAAAGTGAGAGCTTTTAGTGGAGCTACCCTATTTTTAGAAGCAACGAAGGCAGTTTTAATTTCATTATTGTTTGTTGTGAAACGTAAGTAGGCAACTGTACCATAGGCTTTCGTGCTTGCGTCTGAGAAACAATGTAATTCGATATTTTGGACATCAAAGTTCGAGAATTTGAAAAAGTAATGACGAGGGATAGAAAATTCGGCCATTTGAGGAATCTCCTCACACCAGTTTCTCCATTGGGAGGTTAAATCTTCTGGCAGTGGTTCATCCCAATCTATACGCGATGACCAGATCCTTTGTATCAAACACTTTATTCTAACAGTGAAGGGTCCTAAAATTCCTAGAGGGTCGAAAATCCGACCCAACACCTGTAGGATAAATCTTTTTGTTTCTATAGGTTTAGACAAAAATGACAATAGACTTCGAACATCAAAATACAACAGATCGTTAGAATTATCCCACGCCATACCTAGGACTTTAAATGGGAGATTTTCTTTATCAAAAGTTTCGGGATCTTCATCTGAAACGATACCTTCCTTTATCCACAGTTCATGTAATTCTTTCGAGTTAGTACGAAACTTATGCAAATGCATACTAGCTTCTTTGAAAATTTTGATCGATTCTAGAGTCGTAGTCAAAGTTTCTCTGACTGTCAGCTGACTTCCGATTGCGTCATCTACGTAAATATTGTCATCTAAAAGGTCCACAGTTGTAGGATAGACTTCTCTATATTTTTTCAGGTGGTATCTAATAGTCGCTGCCAACAGAAACGGAGAACAGTTCATCCCAAATAACACTCGAGTAAATCTATATATATTAGGGGGGATGGTTTCATCAGAGGGAATTTCGGAGAATAGAAATCTAGTTACATCTCGGTCTCTTTCATCTATGAGAATTTGTAGAAAGGCCTGTCTGATGTCTGCAGTGAATGCAATAGGATTATATCTAAACCTTAATAGGATGTCGAATATCTCAGGGTACAAATTGGGTCCTACATGAAGACAGTCATTTAAAGAATTCGAGCCTGGGGGATGCGATGACGCATCAAAAACAATACGTAATTTGCTCGTGGTTCGATTCTCGCGTATAACTTCCCTATGTGGCAAGTAAAATGTAACGTTTTCTTCACCTTGAACATCTGTTACTCGTTCTATGATATTTTGATTTAAGTAATCTTGTATTACATTTTGATATTCAAAAAATAGATCTGGATTTCTTTTAAACCGTTTTCTAAGTCGATCGAACCTTTGTTCTGCGATTTCCCAGTTATCATTCAAATCTGAAGTGTCATGTTTCCAAGGTAATCTAACTTTGTAGCGAGAATTTTCGTATGTTATATTGGATTCGAAATGTTTAAGTGCTTCATTTTCGGTTGAATCTAAATTTTCTTTTTCACTAATAAGTCCTGAATTTTCTAGACTCCAAAATTTTGTTATTTGTTTAGAAATTAGATCTTCCCCTACAACAACATTGAATGATAGAGAGACTTCATTCTGACTCTCCCTTCCTTGTAAACACCAACCGAAAATAGTCTCTACTGCGACAAGATTTTTATTCAAACGCTTAATGTGTCCCATGACAATATCATAATAATAGTCTGCTCCGATTAAAATGCCAATTGATTCTTCACTATCGAGGGAATCTGCGAGTATCAAATTCTTTAGTTGTCGAATTTGTCTAATTTCTTCTAATCTAGGAGTCGGAACGTTTGAGCCTGAAATTTGATCCGTTACTAATAATTCAACTTCTATTCTAGAGTCAGAAGAACTTTTATGTTCCAAACTCAATTTAACCACGTCATAATTTCTTTGAATAGGTGTGGTGTTCCCAAAGGTGTAAACAGTTAATTTTTCTTTCCTAGTTACTTCGAGATTTAATTTGTTAGCTAATTCGCGTGTGACGAAACTTTTCATGCTACCCGTATCAAGAAGGAGCCTGGCAAACATTTTTTCTTTTCCTGCTTTAATTTTTATCGTGCAGGTCTGCAGAAGTATCACATTGTTAACATGCGAAACGGCGGAAACAATTTTTTCACTTCGTGGTTCAACTTGTGTTTCAATTTTTGAAATTGAAGAAACCTC
The DNA here is from genome assembly GCA_907164885.2 of Dolomedes plantarius. Classification (NCBI taxonomy): domain Eukaryota; kingdom Metazoa; phylum Arthropoda; class Arachnida; order Araneae; family Dolomedidae; genus Dolomedes; species Dolomedes plantarius. The sequence continues at coordinate 217,030,030 of OU015493.1, forward strand.
ACATTTATCAGCTTCCGAATTTTTGACTGCCGTGTTTGATTTAAAACATATACCTTCATAGTGTTTGCCCCCACAGATCCTACAAGCCTTTGTTTGTCGATAAGGGCAAAATGCAATTTTATGTTTCAAAGACGTGCACAAAAAACATCTATTGCTCTGCTTTAAAATGTCTCTTTTTTCATTTACTGTAAACACTCCGCAGTTTTCCGATAAGTGTTCCTGAGAACAAAAAATACACTTCCGGTTTGGTAATGTTGTCGCAATAAATTCATGTGTGGTAACCGACGGTTTTTGTTTTGAATATTTGTTAAAGTCTTTTCTTTTAACATTAGAATTCCACGTATACTTTGAGTCAAATTTGTTATATGTGTTCTTGGATTCCAGAAGTTGTTTTGATTTGTGAGAAAGCGACAAACAGGAGATTTTTTCCCGGGATTCTATCTCAGTCCGTAAAAATTTGAGAAAATTGTCTAAATTAAAAGTTCGACTATCTATATTAGTACGATGGAACTCCAAAGCAATATCGTTGGGAATGGTTTTCAACAAAACCGGAATTAACATGTTAGAATAGGATTCTTGTTTTACATCGAGAGAGGAAAGACTTCTAATTTGAACATTTATTGTGTCATACAATTTTCTTAATTTTGTTACATCATTCGAGTTTTGTACAGGGTTTAAATTCAAGAGATTTGACATATGCATATTGATTATCAACTGGCTTTGACCAAATCTATTGGTAAGAATCTCTACAGCCGAATCATAATTGGATTCTGAAATCGAAAATCCATCAATAGAACTTGCTGCATTTCCACCTAAATACGATTTTAAATAGTTGAACTTCTCTACTTTTGAAAGCGTTGTATTTTCATGAATTGTAATTTTAAATGAATTCCAAAAGTTGCTCCATTCATTACAATCGCCATAAAACTTTTGTATCGACATTTTGGGTAATTTAACATTACTTTCAGATTCTTTTTCTTTTTTACTTCCGATTTCTGAATGCGAGTCGCTAGAAATATTTTTAGAAATATTTAAGTTCAATTTTTGAGATTCGACGTTCTTGAAATAACGTTTGATTTTTGATTTCGTTATTATTATTGTATCACTATATTCCATGGAAGTTACAATATCTAATTCTAATTTACCATCCTCATTTTTAATCAAACTTTGGATTTTTTCATCTAAATCCCGAATTTCTATCTCTTTCGAACTTAAAAGTTCAAAACAATCATCCAATCCTGATTTATCCTGGTCTTCAATCAATTTATCAACATTTTTAACGATATTCGTGATGGAAGAACGTAAAGTAGCTCTTCTTTTGTTTAACGCCTTGACATCCATAATAAATAAAGTATCAAAAACTTTACCTTTGGCAGTTTTCGCATAAAATGCTATCCAATTGCTTGAAATATTCACGAACACACAACGATTACTAAATATTTTTACTCTATACTAAACTATTAGGTTCGCGAGACCGATGCACCATGAAGAAATTTAACTACTATATTCTACTAGAAACTAAACAAAGGAGTGAGAAATCTTCAAAACGAAAGTGGTGCAAAGTTTAAATCATCTTTACATATTTTTTAATGAATTTAATATATTTACATATTTACAAGAAGATAATAATAGGCTGGAAAGCCTCTACATTAACTAAATTCGAAAGAATAGACATATTATGGGATCTTAATCCCTTTCAAAGAAATCTACATTCTAACAACTGATTCAACGCTCTATATTAAGACAAGAACAAGCGAATTCTAAACATTTGAGAATAAAATCAAACCGATGGGCTTACAGCGCCATCTCTTGACATATTATTTCTCTACAATGCTCAACAGAAACAACATGTGAAGAAAGTAATGTTATTGGTAGTAATAATATAGAAGCTTCTGATACAGAAAATACTGATCCGGTTGGAAGTGGATTAAATTTGCGAGATAGATCTCAAATGCAAAAACCTGCAAGATTTAGTGACTATGTTATGTTTGCAGAAGATGAGCCAACAACATTTGATGAAGCACTCAATTCTCCTGACAAAGATAATTGGACTATTGCAATGCAAGAAGAGCTAAAAACATTAGCTGAAAACAACACATGGGAGTTAATAAACTTGCCAGAAGACAGAAAAGCAGTTGAGAATCGATGGGTCTTCAAAATCAAACGAGATGTTGAGGGCAAAGTAGATCGATTCAAAGCCAGGCTTGTTGCAAAGGGCTTCTCTCAAAAGTTTGGGACTGATTTTCAAGAAACTTTTAGTCCAGTGGTTCGCTGGGACACTGTTAGAACTCTAATTAGTGTGTCTGCAAGTGAGAATTTAAAATTGGCACAGTTTGATGTCAAAAGTGCATTTCTGTACGGTGAGCTCCAAGAAGAGATTTACATGAAGCAGCCTAAAGGGTATGATGATGGAACTGGGCGAGTCTGCAAACTATTGAAAAGCATATATGGGCTGAAACAAGCCCCTCGATGCTGGAATGAAAAGTTTAAAAAATTTCTTCAGAGCTGTGACTTAAACCAGATGGACAGTGATCCTTGCTTATTTTTAAACAAGGACAAATCCTTGTTTTTGGTCCTCTATGTTGATGATGGACTGGTTGCTGCAAGAGATGAAACACTTCTAGAACTGTTCTTTGAAAAATTGTCAGCAAACTTCACTGTAAGGTCTGAACCTGCTAATTATTTCTTGGGCTTACAAATTCAATATTTAAGTGATGGTTCTATTTTTATACATCAAGAAAATTACTGTAAGAAGGTCTTGGACAGTTTTAATATGTCTACAGCAAATCCTGTTTGCATTCCTATTGACAAAAATGTGCTCTCTTTAGAAACCTCAGAAAAACTTGATGAACAAACACCTTATAGAAAAGCAGTAGGAAGTTTGATTTATTTAGCTACAGTTTCCAGACCTGACATAGCATATACCATAAGTGTATTGTCTCAAGTTTTGGATAAACCCTTAAAAATCCATTGGTGCTTAGTGAAGAAAGTATTGAAATACTTAAAAGGAACTTCTAGTTGGGGTATTAAGTATAAATCAGGTGCAAACACCAAACTAGAATGTTTCAGCGATTCTGATTTTGCTGGTGATCCAGTAAGTAGAAAGTCTACTTCAGGTATGTTGTTCAAGTACAGTGGCGGAGCTATAACCTGGGCCAGTAAACGTCAAACATGCATTGCCTTGTCGACTACAGAAGCAGAATTTGTTGCTGCAAGTCAGGCATCAAAAGAAGCTGTGTGGTTACATAGAATTTTGCTGGATTTACGTTCCTCAGTTGATAGGCCTGTGCTACAAATTGACAATGAAAGTGCTATTCGATTAATAAAAAACCCTGAGTTTCACAGTCGAACAAAACACATAGATATTCGCTTTAAGTTTGTTAGAGAAAAATATCAAAATGGACTGTTAGACGTTCAATATTGTGAAAGTGAAAGACAAGTTGCTGATTTGTTCACAAAACCCTTGCCAAAGTTTCGTTACATGAAACTTCGAGACTGTCTTGGCATGTCTGACATTAAGACTCTAACTTGATCCTTTTTTGTTTAGTGTTTTTTAAGACTGTTTAATTTGTATTCATGTTTTCTTTTGATGACAGGTATAGATTTAGGGGAAGTGTTGATGTATAAATCTATGCCTGTGTACTTTAACTTTAACTTTAAGTGCCTACAGTGAGTTGTGTACCTTAACTTTAACTTTAACTGCCTACAGTGAGTTGGCGGCCTCCTTGAAAACACACCGTGTGGTGTGCCACGTTGTAACTAAGATTCCTTTATGCTTTAACTTTTAGTATTAAATAAATGCCTAATAAGTATTTGCTACCAGTTTTATTAGCCATCCTTGATTACCTTCAAGTGTTTTTAAAAAAGCAGTGGTTCGAAGGCTACATTTAAAAATAAAGAGAGTGGAAAAAAAATGTCAAGATTAACTCCAAATACTATCAGGAACATATTTTATCGCCAATTTTTCTGAATGAAATACCATCGCTTTACCCACAGTGCCATCAATCTGTGAGACTCCATCGGGACAAAGGTAGCAGTCACACATCAAAATCCACTATAAATTTCCTAAAAGAAATGGAACAAAAAACTGGTATCAAGGCCATACCCTTCACTGATATCCCTACTAAATCTCCTGATGTATCACCTATGGATTTTTGTGCTTTCGGACTTTTAAAATCTGCATTATCCAAACGTCGTCCCAAAACCCTTACAGGACTCTGGAAAGCTGTTCAGGAGGAATGGGATAGAATACCTCTTCTGACACTTCAAAAGGCATTATTGTCCTGGAAATTGCGGTGTCGAAAGATAGTTCAGAATAAGGGATGTCAAATAGAACATTTAAAACACAAGAATTTTATGTAATTTAGTTTTGTGAATACAATATACATCGTCTAAAAAATGTGTGAACAGCCTCTGTATATTAACTGCACTATATTCTTTAGTATGTTCTATTAGATTTAATTTGAATATTTTCTTCTACATTATGTTGTCTATAAAAATATCAGTTACGATTTTTTTATAAACATATTTTTTCTCTTTTTTTTTACATCAATTGCATACATTGATCGTTGTATTTATTATAAATATATTTATACATATTTTTGGCACTAATTGCATACATTGACCGTTGTATTTAATTTGAATTTACTCCGTAGCGAAGTGCGGATTTTCAGCTAATTTGGCATAGAATGTTAATGATAAGATTTCAATTAACTTTTCAATGGCGGGTTCTAAATTAGTCAAGCTAAGTCGGGGCATTGAAACAACCGAAAGCCGATTTCAAAATTCATTTTTTATTACCGTCATATTATTATTGCAACCCTTAGGGCCTGTTCACATAGGGGTCCGTTGCGTAGCGTTAAGGAAAAGATGACGTTGAGACGAAAATAAACCAATCATAGGCGTTAAAAATTTCATTGCTAATCGTTTGGAGGAATATGATTGGTTTATTTTCGTCTCAACGTCATCTTTTCCTTAACGCAACGCAACGGACTCCTATGTGAACAGTCCCTTTCTCTGCTGTGAGCAATCCGTCCAGTTAAAAAATAAAATGCGAAACGTAACAAGTGACAAATGTAAGCACACTCCAGTGATGCCAATCAGGGCCGCCCAGAGGGGGGGGGGCAACTGGGGCACTTTCCCCCAGGCCCCCAACTGCCGGGGGGGGGCAAAAAATTTAAAAAAATTTATTTATAAGATTTCCTCCGAAAGAAAATTCTGAAACTTGTACCGTACTTCAAAATTCAAAATAATCTCCTGAAAAAAGGGCTCCCCCCCCAAAAAAATATAAAAAAATTGTTCGATTAATCAGATTTCTTGGGACCCCCAACAGAAGTTTGCCCCAGGCCCCGTAAAGTCTCTGGGCGGCCCTGATGCCAATCTCCAAAGGCAAAATTTTATTATTATTATTATTATATGAATATATATATTTTTTTTTTACGCGGACAGGTGGTAAAAATCTCAGCTTTATCCTGAAATTTTGACGGAATTTCTAAAATGAATCCCGTCTCAAGGTGCATAAAAGTTGAGGCTATCTGAAAATACCACTTTTATTGGATTATCAGCGTTTATGTAGATGTAAAACAATAGACACATTTTCTCCACAGGTTAATACTGAAACGAGCGAATCCAATAGCGTTATATAGTAAGTACACAGCAGCCTTAAGTTTCGTCCTGGATATGGGCCCCAAAGCAAGGCATAGCCGACAAATACGCTGGTGGTCAGATAATACCCACGCGCAATTATGTTAATAAATTATTACTCTTATTACCCAATTTCGCTTAAAAAGCCGTTCATCACAGAGTTTTCGCCGAAAAGTAGTCAAAAAATACTTTTCGCGTTTATTCGCTCGTTTCGGCAAATTTCGCATTTATTCGCATCTATTTCGTAAATACGAAAATGACGTTTACATGAGCGGGTGGTTATCAGAATTGTATTAATACACTCATGGACAAAAAAATTAGCGCACCAAGAAGGAGTCGTCAAAATGAAACGAAATTTTACATACGTAATGACTACTTTGATATAAGTAAATGATAAGAAAATCAAAGAAAAAGGATAATTTATTTCAGAGAAAAAGGCAAAAGAACGGAGGAGTTAATACTCCGTTGGACCCCCTCTAGCGCGAATGCACGATGCGATACGATCGGGCATTGAGTCATACAAGTTATGTATGATGTCTTGAGACATTTCGTTCCATATTTGCTGTAACCTTGCCTCTAGTTCGTTCAAACTCGTGGGATGCCCAACTCGTCGTCCCAAATGATCCCAGATATGCTCGATTGGAGACAAATCTGGGGATCGGGCAGGCCAAGGAAGGGTAGTAACAGTGCGGAGACAGTCTTGTGACACCCTTGCCGTATGACGTCGAGCATTGTCTTGTTGAAAAATGGCTCCTGGGAGCCGTTGCATGAGTGGCAACACATGTGGTTGCAGGATTTCATGAACATACCGCTGGGCTGTCATGGTGCCACGGTACAATACTAGGGGTGACCGTGTATTGTAGGCAATGGCACCCCATACCATCACACCAGCTGTGGGAGCAATGTGTCGCTGTACAGCAAAGGCAGGATTGAAGCGTTCACCACGGGCTCTCCACACACGAACACGATTGTCATCACTGCCGAGATTGAATCTGGATTCGTCGCTAAAGACGACCTGGTTCCATTCCGCTGCAGTCCAGTTTCCTCGTGCGCGGCAAAACTCCAAACGGAGGCGTCGATGGGTGGGTGTCAAGGGCAGCACACGTAATGGGCGCCGCGATACCAACTGTCCTTCAGCCAGGCGCCTTCGTAAGGTTCGAGAAGACACAGAGGCCCCTAGTGAAGGTGCTACCTGTGCCTGGATGGCGGCCGATGAAGCAGTTGGCTGTACACGTGCATTTCTTACGATGTGGCGGTCTTCTCGACGACTGGTCTGTCGAGGGCGTCCTGAGCCTGGTCTTCGTGTACATGACATCTCTCGGGTCCACTGGTCCCAACACCTCCTCACAACACAATCAGAGCGGCCTAATTGACGAGCTACTCGCCTAGCTGACCACCCAGCTTCCATTATCCCGACGATTCTCCCCCTCTCAAACTGCGACAACTGCTTATATTGTCTTCGAACACGGCGTAATGGCATGTCTATCTCAGCTCTTCCTTTGTAAATGATTCAGCACACTCAAACAAGCTTTGGTTACCTGTTTTATACTCCACAGTGTACGATGTTCAACGCCCTCTACTGGCTATACGTAATGCGCAATCACGCTGCATTTCTAATCATTTGCATATCTCCCCGACATGTACCGTCATTGCAAGTTTCGTTACGATCCCACAATTATTTCTTGGTGCGCTAATTTTTTTGTCCATGAGTGTATTATATTAATTGCATTATTAATATATTATATTATATGATATTTATATATATATATTTATATATTATATTATATATATTATAATATAATATATATATATATATATATATATATATATATATATATATTCTTTTGCATGAAAGCAACACGAAACAGGCGCTGGGTGGGGAATACAATTCTGATATCACTACATTTATATCGATAACGTTAAGGCCGAATCTGGCGCCCAAAAGAAAATCGTTCACGGTTTGCAGTGAGAGAGCATCATCTGACACAGGGGTTCTTAAACTTATGTAGTCCGAGGACCCCCTCTTGAACAACATTTCTTTTAGCGGACCCCATCCCAACTCTGAGCATTTTAAGTCGTTTTTGAGACTTAATTTCTGGCTCAATAATCTCATAGGCACTACGTTATAATAAATATTGGTAAAAATGTATCGCTGGTTATTTTAATAAATGGTCTCGCGCATTTATAGAGACGAACATTTTTATTAGGACATAGGATAAAAAACATAAAATGAAAAAAACAGTAGTAAAAAGAATTTTAAAAGTTACAAATCGTAATACATTAAACTCGTACAAACATTTCTTGGTCAAATATTGGTCAAAATAGATCTACCTTATTATAATATATTTTCTGTAAATGAGTTTTACTTAATGAGATGGGTGCAGCGATTCTCTCGAAACCAGAACCGCAATGTCGGGCTCTATGTTGGAATGTTTTATTCCGAGGTCCGCTTCTACATTGAGTTTGTTTCTATACTTTGATTTCATATATATAACAGTACCGATAAAGCCCGTATACATAAATATGTTGTGCAGAACGGAATCAAATGTTGGAGGGATTCATTTGCAAGTGCAGGGTCATCAGATCCGAGAAATAACCAAAAGTTTGCGAGTTCATTTTTGTTGAATTGTAGTTTCAAAGACGTATGGCGTGATAATTCCACGAGAATATCTTGTTCAAGTATAGATTGTTAACGTCAAAATTGTTTCGCGGACCCCTGGTAATGGCTACTCGGACCCCCAGGGGTCCGCGAACCACAGTTTAAGAATCTATGATCTAACAGAACAAAACCCTTCAACAAGTGAAAAATAACCCTTAAATATTACTCGACTCCAAAGTATTATGCGTCCGAACAGCTTTCATCGAGAGACGCAGAGCAACAATAAAAGGTCAACTTAGGTAAGAGCACAAACTGGAATTTCTGATGGTTAGTTGTAGTAAAGCGCTTTTAAATAAAAAGCTGGCTTTATTACATGTTTGCGATAAAAGTCGGAATCAAATTTAACGCCGACAGATAATTATAGAGTTGAGTGGAGTAATTTAGGACGTAGCCTGTTGCAAGACAGTTTTATGAGTTTTCAAGATGGGAAGGTCTGAGATGGAGACATAGATAAGGTGACGAAACCAAACGATGACGTTATATTTACAAAAGCCTTTTATTGTTAGATTTATGGCAGCACGGTTCGTAAAATGGTCATTTTGAAAACCAGGTGGTCGCAGGGGCAGGAAGTGAGGGCGTAACGTTTTTGAGTTAAGAAGCCAATGAGAAGGTGAGAGAGGGAGTACAGCAAATGAAAAATTTACGGCTGCCGGATTGGCTGATGGAAGTTTATGAGAAGGTGGAGTCATAAGTATGAAAGGGGATTAAAATAATATATTGAAGAGTTTGAAAAAAAGAGAGAGAGAGAGAGAGTCTTGATCGGGGAGGCTGTAGGTCCCCATCTGCAGCACGACTTAAATAGATATACCTTAAGTGGACTTGAGGGTTCAACATAAACCTGTGACGGCAACGGCAACCAAGTGAACTAGCTAAGTCCGCACCCAGATTGCAGACGAGACCAAGAGACTCAGCTCCCGTGCCCCAGCCGAGAAGTTAAACGACGAAAAGTGCCCCACCATCCCGTTTCACGTCGTGAAGAGATACCCAGCGCCCGTGCAAATATAGTGAAGATAAGCGCCAAGGAGAGCCCAGCTACAATTTATCGACAGAGAAGAAGTGGTAATTCACCGTGACAGAAATAAAGTTAGCCCCCTGCCCGAAGTAGCAACGTGATCCCTGACCGTAGGCTAGGCGAGAAGGCCAAGAGAGCACCTTGAATTGATGAAGAATAATTGGGGGAGTGTTAAATAAATGATTTTGATTTGTTCAGTTCCGATTCAGGCTAAGTGAATTTAGTTTTTCGCGAGCAAGGAGTTTTTTTTAGTGAAAAGGTTTAGTGTTGAACGAATAGTATAGTATTTTGTTGTTGCGCTCGGGACGCTCCCTAACCTTAGCAAAGTAATTATAAAATATAAGTTGTGAAAGATGAAAATTATTATTGCGCATTGATTTCGGAAAATGAAAGATTCTTTTGTTACATGTAAATATTAAGTATGTAAATAAACTAAATTTTCTTATGTTAAACTTTTTAGTCTGTCTAGATTGAAAGTTGTTGGTGTTAATTTACGTAATCTAAGACTGAGAATAGTATTTGGTTTTTGTTCGGTTGCTAAGTTCGACATCCAGAGCTTTGGGTTGGACTCAAGAAAATAAATATTAAACACAACGCACCCAAATAAATCCTAAGACAAATTGTACTAACCCAAATAAATTTACGATCCGAGCCCAATTGACTTAAAAACTGGATGTAGCAACACGACATTAGTTTTAACTAACAACAACCTCCCCCCCCCCCCCCCCCCCCAAAAAAAAAAATTAGAAGAAAAAAAATTCAGGTGGTCTCTTCTAACGAAACTACCGCGGGTTATTAACGTAGAATTACTTATCGTTTGCTTGCCTTTTTATTTATTTATTTATTTTTTTACCCATTTTGGTACTTTTCTGTTTAACTGTTTACTGCTACTGGGTTTGGCAAAATTATAACTCGCGACGCAGGACAATTTTTCTCTCTCTGAAGGACCGTTATTGAGGAACGTAATCCTACGTTTAAAAAAAAAGGGAGGGGGGGCTACATTATCGACGAGTTTAAAAATTGACTTGTTGACGTCTGTTTTCCAGCGTCATTGAAATTTAAATAAATAACGTTTAAAATGTAAAAGTTTGGAAAGTATAAAGAGCTGCATTATATTAGGGCCGGAACAACCTCTGGGTTAGCTTGTCGGGATTCGGTACTGAGGGTTCAGTACTAGGTTCGAGTCTCGACAAGCATCACTGAATGCCCTCGTGTCTACGCCGGCAATCGGACAAGTTGAATCTGCCGGCTGGAAAGTCCCTCCGCGGGGTTTGTAAGGGTGGGAGGAGGTACGCACCCACCAAATATCACCGTTAAGGGTGCTCGGTCTAAATTGTGCTGGCAGACTATTCGCCGGTAGGGATTCAACCCTAATAGATCTTAGTTGCTACGTCGGGTGCTGTCTGTTGAATTGAGATCTAGCTGACTGTCATTTCTCATCGGTGAATACGAGTATCTAAACAAAATGTGCGACCAAAAATGTTATTAGGATCTACAGAAGAAAAGGTTTGGTTTGATTTGAAAAAAATTTAAAATATTTTAATATTAATTAAAAATATTATTTATTAATAATATTATTTTAATAATATTATTTTTTAATATTATTTATTAATTCCTTATTGATTTAAATTTTTTTTCATTAAAATTTAATTTAATAATTTTAAATAGAAAAGTTTAATTTATCTGCATAATAATTTCTTATCTTTTTTAAGTAATTTCATTGCTGGTGGTTCAGATATGAACATTTACTGTCACTAGATGGCAACATTATCGATTTTTTTTTAAAAAAATTTTATTTTATTTTTTAAATTTTTTTTTTTTTTTTTTTGGGGGGGGGGGAGGGGCGCTACGGTCAACTTTTTGCTACACGAGGGATAATTAGACCGGGACCTACAGTTTAAAGCCGATTCTGAACGGCTACAAACCTCCATGCCAGCAGTGGGACTCGAACCCACAGGCAGCCCTATCGAATTAGTTTTTCTAAGTTGATGACAGCTTGATTTTGGTTGGTGAAAGTTTGGATTTGATACGTGAAACCAGGTTAAGTTTTAAATCAGGTTTTGTTTCGTTTATTTGCCCTTTCTTATTTCTAGAGTCAGGCTGTGAGAGAAATCTTTACTTTCCTTTGACTTTGTACTGCGTCAGGATGAGTAGAAAAAATCTTACTGTTTCTGAGGCAATTGAAATTTTTGATTTATATACTTTTACATACTTTTATATACTTTTACTTGCATTATAGAATTTTCTTTATATACTTTCATTTACATACTTTTTACTTTCATTTATTTATTTATTTATTTTTGAACAGATAATTATTTTTGATAAATATTGTGTATAAATATAAATAAATGAATGTATATATATATATATGTATATATATACTAGTTGAAAACCCGCGCTTCGCTACGGAGTACATTCAAATTAAATACAACGGTCAACGTATGCAATTTATGCCAAAATATATATATATATATATATATATATATATATATATATATATATATATATATTTATGATAAATGCGACGATCAATGTATACAATTGATGTAAAATATATATATATATATATATTTATAAAAAAATCGTAAGGGATATTTATTTTATTTTGATAATATCCAATCGTCTGCTGCATTAGAAAGAAAAAGAATATCATTTTTGTCTATTTAGTTGTTATGCACGTGACGATAAATTTATTTAAAGTACCAGAAAAAGGAATCACGTGATCAACATTTAATAAATTAAATTCTAATAATTAATCTTTAAAAATTCACCAAAAATCAGAAAATCAAGGTAAAGGTTCGAAAAAGATTTCATTTTGAAGGAATTTTTATGATCATTCTCGTGATATAAATTTTATAACCCTCAATGTATTATTTTAAATGCAAACGTAAAAAAAGTTTAAAAAACAGCTTAAAAATTTAATTTAAAAAAATCTAAGAAGAATTTTTGAAAAATCTTTCTTAGTGCAACACTACACAATTAGAAGAATCGCCATGCAAAATTTCAGCCCTTTAGGTCCAGCGGTTTGGTCTGTGCGTTGTATGTCAGTCAGTCAGTGAATGAATGAATGAGTCCATAGGACCATAGGACCATAGGACAACTAAATTAACTGAGTTGCCTAGGCCAACGCCTTCAAACTCAGATTTTTCATGAAAATAACATCGAAGAGCTGGAAATGTTCAGGAGTGGGTAAAAGTTCGTAATTGATAACAAAGTTCATGAAAGTGCTTCTCAAAAAAGGAAGCAGAGAGATTTCTGGTCTGTAGATTGGAGGGTGAAAAATGGGCAGATTGGATTGGTTGTCTTCTGGATCTTCGAGATGATTTGCTGATGGGGGTGGAGTCAAAGGCTGTCTGTAAGCTGGAAATCAATTGGCTAGTGTAGCGAGAATAGAGAAAAGAGATTGGATAGAAAGATAAGGTCTGGGATCCGTGAGTTCAATAACTACAAAAATGAGCAAAGCCAAATGGATTTGCTCAGAGACAGATAATTAAGTTAATAGAAAGTTTAAGGATAGGAAATAGATATTTAATTTATTTTATAAAATTTTATAGATGTTTTTTGCCTTGGCAAGCCAAGTATTGTTTTTATATTTTTTATATTTTTTATTTAAATGACGAGGACAAACAAAAAATTAAGACGGAAGACTCAGGATGGCTCGAGGCCTTTTCCTGTTAGTGGGGTCAGCGTGATCATAGTTTGCAAGTTTAGAAAGGAGTTCACTGTCAATAGAATTGTGAAAGTTTATAGCTTGATTTTTGAGGTAATTTCGAATAGTAGGGATATTTAATTCCCTGTAAATACAAGTATTTCTGAAATACCAGTCTGCATTAACGATTTGTCGAATGGTACTGCTCTGAGCAGATGCGAGTTTTTTAATATGGGTGTCTGCACAATATGACCACGCTGGCCCTCCATAAGTTAAGATAGGACGAAGATAGGAGTTGTAAATGAGCATTTTATTGACTAAGCTTAATTTGCTGTTCCGAGAGATTAGTGGGTAAATTAATCTTCTGGCTGCTCGGAATTTGTCCCTGACGTGTAAGATATGTTGTTTCCAAGTGATGTTTTTATCTAAAACTATACCGAGGTATTTGACTGTATCAGACCAGGGGATTTTTGTGTTACCTATTTGTATTTGGTGACTGTTGAATGTCTTTTTACGTTTAGAAGTAAACATGACAGCGACGCATTTTTCGGAATTAATTTTAATTTTCCATTTGTCGAGCCAATTTTGAATGGAGGACATGTGGGTGTTGATGTATTTTACGGCGTATTTAAAATTTTTGTTAGTAGCATAAAGGGCAGTGTCGTCGGCGAAAATAGCAATGTTTGTGTTAGTATTTTGAGGGATATCGTTGACAAATAGATTAAAAAGAATAGGGGATAATACTCCTCCTTGAGGTACGCCTGAATTAATTTTAAATTTACTGGAGAGATGGCCATTAATTCTTACTTGAAAGGTACGATTTTTGAGATAGGAGATGAGAATGTGGATGATTTGGGGTGGGAAGTTATAATTAATGAGTTTATGGATGAGACCGTCGATCCAAAGTTTATCAAAAGCTAGTGAGATGTCAAGAAAAAGAGCTGCTGTGGAGGATTTATTTTTCTTAGCACTGGCGAGGTTTTCGGCTAGACGATAGACTTGATGAGGGGCTGAAAGAGATTTTCTGAAGCCAAATTGGTAAGGGATAATGATTTGGTTTTCGTCAAGATGCTCATTAATTTTCTTAGCGATGAATTTTTCAGTTAATTTACTAAGGGAATTAAGAAGGCTGATAGGGCGGTAGCTGGAAGGAGAGGAATGAGGTTTATTAGGTTTTAAGATTGGGACGATTATTGAGTTCTTCCAGCTGTGGGGAAAGTGTTCAAATTTAAAAATAGAGATGATTAGAATGGTAATTTTGAATATATATTTAAAAGGGAGGTTTTTGAGCATCGTATTATTAATGTTATCTTCTCCGGGAGACTTTCTATTGGGAAGTTTTTTAATGTATTCTTTGATATCTTCTGGGACAATAAAGGGGGTGGGGCTTTCGTGAGGGGTGTTAAGAAAGAGATTAATACTATTTTTGACTATGTTTTCAGTGCTAGAGTGAGAGATATGATTAAGGGTGAAGTTTTTAGCGAAGTTTTTGCCTATTACTTGGGATTTTTCCATATCAGTGAGAACGTTTTCGTTAGTTTCGGGGTCAATAAGAGGGGGAATGGAACGGAATTGATTTTTGAAACGCCTGGCGGCTCTCCAAATGGAATTGTCAGTAGTGTCCAGTGATTCTAAGTAATTATTCCAATTAGTATTAGATTGATCTCGAAGGTAAAATCTGAGGTCTTCTTGAGTTTTGTTCATAATAGTTTTGTTAGCATTAGTTCTATTGTGCTGCCATGTTTTGCGTGCTTTGTTTTTGTTGTTTATGAGAATTTTAAGGTGTTGGTCATGGATGGTTTTAACACGAGGGGGGATTAATTTAGTACTTTTAATTAAACTTTCGTTGATGTCGGTAGTAATACTAGAGACTAGGTTTTCCAGATCGTTGATGTTATTGACAATGGGGGGAATGTATTTAATATTATTTAGTTCATTTTTGAAATTATCCCAGTTAATTTGCTTAGTATGATTTATGATGAGAGGGTTATTGTCAAGAGGGATACGAATTTCGACTGGGTTATGGTCAGAAGTTAGTTCACAATGGGAAGTTATGGAGAAGTCATGAGGGAAACCTTTTACAAGGGCAAAATCGATGATACTTTCAGAGTTATGGGAGAAGTGGGTTGGGGAAGTGGGGGCTATAATATCGAAATTAGTTTTACTAGTAAAGTTATAAATTAAGTTTCCATAAACATTATTAATTTTACAATTCCATAATTTATGTTGAGCATTTAGGTCACCAAAGATAAGGGTATTAAGATTGAGGGAGTTTAAAGCGTTAAGATCTTCATTAACATGATTATAATTTTGCATAGGAGGAATATAGGTTGAGATGATGGTATAGAAAGGGAGGTTATTTAATTTAATGTTGATAGCGGTGGCGTTAATACATTTAAGGGGGGGGAGAATGATTAAGTGATGAGGGAGGGTATTTTTAATCAAGATAGCAGTACCTCTCATGGGGTGGATTGGGTTAATATAATCATTTCTGTAGGTAGTGTAATTGTAGACTTTGAGATTATCCGCTGGTCTGAGGTGTGTTTCCTGAATTAAAATGATATCGGGGTTGCGCTCATTTACAAACTCCTTGAACTCACGGATTTTAGCACTAATACCGTTTGCGTTCCATGCGAAAACAGACAGAGAAAGGGGGGCCATTAACCGGTGTTTTGAACACACTTAAAGAGCGCGTGGAAGAAGCTATAAAGCTTTTCCTCCGCGGTTACATTTAATTTTATATTTTCTCTAGCAATACGTAGGTTATTTAATATTGAAGAAAAGTCTGTTATATTTAGTTCTTTCGTTATTTCGTTTATAATTGTATTAATTTCCTGAAATTGTTTTAATAGGGAAAAACCATTAGATGAGGGAGAGTTGTCATTCGAGGTTGTAGGGAGATTGTAATTGATTTGGTCGTTAGATTGGGTTGGGGGTGAAAGTTCGGACATATTGATGTTAGTTTTAGTCATTTGGGCAAAGGAGATATTAGGAGTTACAAGTTTGGTTGATTTTAGGGCTTCTTTGGCTTCTTTTTCTGCTTGTTTCTTAGCGGCTATGTTATGGGGAAATTTAGGGCAGCCTCTCCAGTTAGCTGGGTGATTTCCTTGGCAGTTGCAGCATTTTGCTGCTTCTACCTGTTTACTTTCAGGTTTAGTATTATTGCATTCGCTGGTGAGGTGATTTCCAGCACATTTCACGCATCTTGGGTCCATTAAACAGAATTTACTATGATGGTGGAAGTGTTGACATTTAAAACATTGGGCTGTCTTGTATGGGGAATTATAGTATTCGACTGAAATTTTGATGTAGAAAAGGGAATTTAGTTCAAATATAGTTTTAGCCTGGTCAGTTGGGGTGAGTTGAACTTGAAAAAGGGGGAGAAAGGAGCCGTCTTTTCTAGTTAACTGGGCTACTTTTATGACAGTAAAACCAAGTTCAGTTAATTTTTCTTGAATTTCGTCAGTAGTAAATTCCTTTGGCAATCCTCGAATGACAACTTTTATAGGGCGGACAATACCTAGTGGGAGAATGAAACCTTTGATTTTATTTTCTTCTAAGTATTTTGTTATTGATCTATGATCTTCTTCAGTGGATGGGTCTAATCTGATAAATTCTCCGCCTATTTTCGCATGGAATTTTCTTATGTCATTAGGTCCAGCAATTGCTGTTAGAATTTGTCTGTAATTTTCAGTTTTTACTATGGTTATATGTTTGATTTTTGGTTTGGCTATGGTGACTCTTGGGCTATTTTCATTATTTTCATTTAAGTTAGTTTCTTTAAGAGAATTATATTTATTTTTAGTTGAAGTAGCTAAACCTTCAATAGTTATTGGTTTTTTGGCCGTTAATCTGGCAGCTGGTACAATGAATCCATCGTTAGAGCTTGAAGTGCTGGCAATGCCAGTGGAATTTGCTGGGTGTGTTAGTTTTGCGCGCTTTGACTTGTTAGTTAGAGAAGGAAGGTTAGAGTTTGGGTTAATGATAGCATACATTTTGCCAATATGATCTCCGAGCTTACCTAACTTGAAGACTTCGAAGACATAGGGGTGTACGAGTTCCAGGCTTTCATAAAGTACCGGGCTAATGGCTCCTTCGATTAATCTCTGGAGGATCAGTCGATCTTTCTCATTCAGTTCGGTTAAGTCAGGCATTGGGGTGGTTTTATCAGGATCCAACATAGGAGGACTTTCGTCCACGCTTATCTCCATTCCGTCAGTAGTCGCCATGCACAGAAGAAAAAAGACGTCTGCTCTCAGCGAAAAACAACAGGAAACTTCATGAATGAGTCAGTTACGGAACTGTTTTATATAGGGTAGGTGGGGGCAAAGGTTCGCATGGGGCAAAGGTTGGCACATACATTTTAAAATGACCAGGAAGAGTTTTAGGAAGAATACGGTAGGCAATGCATTCCTCTACTTGCAGTCAGTTGCCTCGTAAAAAATGTTGGAGTTAAGACCCCCTTTTGCAGAGAAAATGAGGTAAGTTTATTTTCGTCTCTTTTAATGTAATTTTTTGCAACTTTTGAGTAATTTTGAGCATCACTCAAACTCACGAACTGTTTTGGGCTTATTTTCGCATGTTAGGGTGGTAAATAACCTTTCAAATCCTACCTTAAGTTTTGGGTTAACTCAAATACAGTGGCGTCCATTCTGCAGAAACAGAACCAGCACGAAATGGGGTAAAGGTTTGCAGGAGTCATGGGGTAAAGGTTCGCAGTGCAAACCTTTGCCCCATCTGCAAACCTTTGCCGCTCTAACTATTAACATTTGTTTCATGTCCTCTTTTCATTAGGAATCCTTATTAACAACGTCTTTTATTAATAATTGGAATTCACATTTTTGTAATTTGAAAAAAAATTATGGTTTTTAATAAAAACTGCCTGTTTTTTAATCAGAAATTTTTTTGTAAAATGCTTGAAAATCCATAAATTAAAAATAAAATAAATTAGTACAACACAAAAATAAAATAGCTCTGAACAAAGACCTATTTTACAAGATGAAGGAATTAAATGTTGTTACAAGACATTCATTATAAGCTTCGAAGGTCTGGTTAGGGAAAAAAACTCTAAATGAGTAATTTCCAGATTTGCAAGTCTTTGAAGGGCTCCTTGCGTTACAATTTTTGACGAAATTTTATAAAATTTATTACAAAGACTCCTCTTATACATTAAAATAAAGTTATGTATCCATTTCAGGTTTAGACATCATTCAGATTATCAAAGTTTAACTTAAGCGTCGAAAAGTACAAAAATTTCACGAGAATTCAGAGTACAAGCATAAAAATATTTCCTAAAAATTAATTATTCAACGAAAGCACAAATCAAAACATAACCCTGATCAAAATGTATAAGCAATCTAAATGCAAAATTAAGGATAAGGTTGAAAATTGGATCGCAAGGAGCATTTTAAAAAACATAATAAAAATTTCAATTTTTTAAATATAAAAAATAAAATTTTAAATATTTATAAAATTTTATAAGGTGTTTGAAATAGTTTTACTTTAATGAATATTTATGCCCAATTTCATATCTCTGAGGTAAAAATTTCAAAAATTGCTTTGTAATGTCCCCCATCCCCTTAATTTGCTTAATTTTTACGGGTTTTAAAAGAATGAGTAAAGCCTAAGATATAATATAGCGATAGTGTTAATAGTTGATATTCTAATTGGAAGTTCTTTAGTTTAAGAAAAAAATTATTGAGATTAACCCCTTTTCATTTTGTGAATTTCTTTGTTAGATTCAACTTTCTGTGTTAATAGTTGATATATCATTTTGAAGTTCTTTAGTTTAAGAAAAAATTTATTGAGATTAACCTGTTCAATTTGTGATTTTATATATATGTAACACCTTTAAAAAGATTACAAAATGTGAAATAAAATTATTTAGACAACTCTTTTTGTGATTTTCGATGCCTATCCAGTAAGAAACCAACGAGTGGGGTAATGGTTTGCAGTGCGAACCTTTGCCCCACCGATTGGGGCAAAGGTTCGCAAACAGGTCTTTTGGTAAAATTAAAAATTTGGTGACTAAATATTTCGGGAAAAAATTCATTATTTTATAGAAGGTAGAGGGGATACCCAACTACAATACAAGTGACTTTTTGGGGCGATAGGATCTAACGGAGGCCCGTAAGAAACCCAAAACTCAAAACTGCAAACCTTTGCCCCCACCTACCCTATATAGATTGTAAACTGACTGCAATGGACATATTTTTATATCTTTGCTCTATATTATTATTAATTTCATAGGGTTAAAATGGCTTAGCCAGTCAGAACAGACGTTCTAATATACAGTGTTCTAGGTGCGCGGTGGTTCAAAAATGGAACCCCCCCCTGCTTAAACTAAAGCTACAATTTTTTATTTTTTTACTTTTTTTTTACAGGATATGTTCCTAATTGGTATATTTCTTCAAATATCAAGTTTTGTCCTCCCCACAAAATATTCTGATTTAGGGGCCCGATTTAGAAAATTCTTGACTATAGGCACAACTCGGGATGGGGCCCTCTAACACTGATGTGAGCGTAACATTTCCAAAATTGACACAGAGAAAAAAAATAATCAGGAATCATTGTGAAAGTCATTTTACCAATAATTGGCTATTCGAAGCGTAGAAGCCTAGAACATTAAAGCGTTTCTTTAAAGCGTTTTTTCACATACTGCACAGTAGAATGGGATAAATTAAGTAATTTAGCAATCTTCCGAACTGATTTACCACTACTATGACGAAAAATAATCAATTTTCGAATGCTGTTTGTTGTTCCTTTACGACTATGAGCCATTTTTAAATAATAAATAGAATATTACGGAGTAGGCAAGCAAAAATTAAAGCCATACGATATTTTAAATGCCACCACAATTCAAAAATAAAAATAAAGCGCTAGACGATAATTTTAATTATGAATTTATCCGAAAATGTTTCAGTGTATGATGACTTTTGTGAGATAAAGTTTTTGTTACTTTTTGATTACTGGTTTCTTAAAAATAAAATTTTACTATGTTTTCAAAATATTTCATGCAGTTTTGTTAAGAATAGATTATAGATCTTATTATTAAATACCCATTCTGAAATATTCATTTTAATTAATGGATAGACCCCTATTTCATTGAAAATCGTAAGTGTACGAACACTTTTGAGAGCCACTGTATAACTATACATAGGATGAACCAATCAATCAAATTTGAAAGGATATAAAAAATTGCTATTAAAAATGGTAAAGTTAAAAAAAAAATGAATTGGGAATTTTTTCTTTTAAAATAAAAATTTTGGGGGGCCCGGGCCTACTGAGCCTAATGTAAAATCAGGGCCCGAGTGCCGAAGAATTAACAGATAAAATGCAAATAACACTGCAACTTTCCTCTGTTTCGCCATACATTGCTTGGTGATTAAAACTTATCTGCATTTGTGCAGGATGGATAGTTGTGTCTGAGCCGAGCAAAAACTTTCACAGCGGCGGGAAATAAAATGGAATCAGCAGAAATAAAATTACCCTTCAGCAAGTTTTTAGGTTCATTTAGGGTGACTGCCTACATTCAAAATGTCATTTTTTGAAATTTTGTTTTTTTGCAAGAATCGTGTAACTCAATCTTTTCTCTTTTCAAAAACCGTTTTGATTTTCAGTCTAGATTAGAATTCTCATTAGATTTCAGATTAGAAGCTGAGTTACAGCTATTTTAAGAAACATCGTCTGCTACAAAATTGAAGTGACAGACAACTTTATAAATGCGTTTTTCACAGAATTATGTTTTTTAGCACAAATCTCTACCGTTATCATGATATCTCACACAGGGCCACCCAGAGACTTTACGGGGCCTGGGGCAAAAATCTGTTGGGGGCCCCAAGAAAAATAAAAAATCGAAAGAAACGAAAACAGGTACTTAGTATTAAAGCTGAAGCTTTGCGGTTTGGCGAAAAAACGGCAATAAAGCGCCAATTATGCGCCCCATCCTTGTTGATAGAATTGTTTTCGCCATTCATTGCTTTTCGCTTTCGTTTTGAAGATTTTCTTTATTATTTTAGGTTATGAAAGATATTTGACAAAAATCTTTTATAAAAGAAGTTTGACGAGAAATATGACAGTGTAATACCTCAACTTTGATAAAAGATAAAAGTTGGGCTCTTCGTCAAAGTTTTATAAAAGATTTCGGTGCCCGGATGTTATAAACAACATTTCGAGCAATAGCGTGTTAAAAAAATACAAATGTGTGAAAAACGCGGGAGATAAAGAACAAGATTTCGATTCGAAATAATTTTAGCTCTAATTAAAAATTGCGCACTAATGACAAAACAGAAATATTCAAAATGAATATCTTAAAAACGCAAATATTTTGAAGAAAAAGTCTGAAATTTTGCATGGTGGTTACTCCTAAGCACTACATGCCCAATAAGAAATATTTTTAAAAAGTACAAATTTTAAGGGGGTTAAAAGGGGTTTAACCCCCTCCCCCTCTGAAAAAAACCCCATTGTATCTCTGAAACCATAGGACCCAGGAAGCTGAACTTTCGTATGGTGGTTCCCCTTAAGCCCTAGGTGCCCACGAAAAAATCTTTGGGGGGGGGGGGGGGCAGCTAAACCCCTTAAAATTTGAACTAAAAAAAAAATTATTGGTGTGCACCTAGGGCTTAAGGGAAACCAACCAACCAAATTTCAGCTTCCCAAGCCTTATGGTTCCAGAGATACAGTGAGTTTATTTCTTTTTTTTTGGGGGGGGGGGTGGCTAAACCCTTAAAATTTGAACTTAAAAAAAAAAAAAGATTTATTGGTGTGTACCTAGGGCTTAAGGGAAACCAACCAAACAAATTTCAGCTTCCCAGGCTTTATGGTTCCAGAGATACAGGGGGTTTATGTATTTATTTTTTTGGGGCGGAGGGGGCTAGCTAAAGCCCTTAAAATTTGAACTAAAAAAAATTATTGGTGTGCACCTAGGGCTAAAGGGAAACCAACCAAACAAATTTCAGCTTCCCAGGTCTTATGGTTCCAGAGATACAGTGGGTTTTTTTTCTTTTTTTTTGGGGGGGGGGTAGCTAAACCCCTTAAAATTTGAACTAAAAAAAATTATTGGTGTGCACCTACGTCTAAAGGGAAACCAACCAACCAAATTTCAGCTTCCCAGGCCTTATGGTTCCAGAGATACAGTGGGTTTATTTTTTTTGGGGGGGGGGGAGGGGACTAAACCCCTTAAATTTGAAGTAAAAAAAAATTATTGGTGTGCACCTAGGGCAAAAGGGAAACCAATCAACCAAATTTCAGCTTCTCAGGCCTTATGGTTCCAGAGATACAGTGAGTTTATTTCTTTTTTTTTGGGGGGGGGAGGCTAAACCCCTTAAAATTTGAACTTTAAAAAAAAAAAGATTTATTGGTGTGTACCTAGGGTTTAAGGGAAACCAACCAAACAAATTTCAGCTTCCCAGGCTTTATGGTTCCAGAGATACAGGGGGTTTATGTATTTACTTTATTTTTTTTGGGGGGGGGGGCTAGCTAAACCCCTTAAAATTTGAACTAAAGAAAATTATTGGTGTGCACCTAGGGCTTAAGGGAAACCAACCAAACAAATTTCAGCTTCACAGGCCTTATGGTTCCAGAGATAGATTGGGTTTTTTTTTTTGGGGGGGGGGGACTAAACCCCTTAAAATTTGAACTTTAAAAAAAAAGATTTATTGGTGTGCCCCTAGGGCTTAAGGGGAACCACTATACAAAATTTCAACTTCCCGGACCCTTTTGTTCAAGAGATACATTGGATGTATTTTAAAGGGGGAGTGATTTTATGTCCCTTTTAACACGCTTAAAATTTGCAACTTTTTAAAAATATTTTTTACTGGGCATGTTAAGACTATATGTATATATATATATATATACACTGCGGGTCACCCAAATTGCAACACCAAGAAAGACAAGAGATATCACAACAAAATTTATTTTGTAGATAACATGTTGACCAAGTATCAAATGATTAAATTTATAGACTTCTGTGAAGTGTGGTTCCTGCCAAAATCAGTAGCCAGAGTAGCCGCCATTGTTGGAGATCACCGCTGCCACACGCCTCGGCATTGATTCAAAGAGACTTTGGATGAGTTCTTGGGGTACAGCAGACCAAGCAGCTTCCACACGTTGCTAAAGTTGATCTGCTGTGGCAGCTGGGGATGGAATCTGGGTCAATCGTAGAGCAACCATGGACCACATGTTTTCTATCGGCGAAAGATCCGGAGAGCGAGGCGGCCAGGGAAGCAATTCAATCTGGCGATTGACGAAGAACCGTTGGACAATGCGTGCCACGTGTGGTCGCGCATTATCCTGTTGAAATATGGCTGTGGGCAAGCCCTGAAGGTAAGGAAGGACAACTGGCTCCAACACCTCGGAGATGTAGCGCTGGCTGTTTAAAGTACCGGCAATGCGTACTAGAGGTGTGCGAGAGTGATATCCAATGCCGCCCCATACCATAATACCCGGTGCAGGACCAGTGTGGCGGTGCATAACGCAGCTGTTCAGCATCCTCTCTTCACGGTGTCTCCAGACTCGAATGCGACCATCGTGGTGTTGCAGACAGAAGCGTGACTCGTCAGTAAAGACAATTTCATTCCATTCTGCCGTCCACATCCTTCTGTCATCGCACCATTGGCGGCGGAGACGTCTGTGGTTCTGCGTCAAGGGTAGACAAAGCAATGGACGACTTGCGGACAGACCACTCTGCTGTAAACGGCGTCGAATGGTACGCGCAGACACTGGATGATGCGTTACAGCCTGCATGTGCTGTGCTATGGTTCGTGATGTGACTGAGCGATCCGTCACTGCCATGCGCACAATTTGCCTGTCATCACGTGAAGTGGTGCGCTGAGGTGGATGCGATCGAACACGCCTGTCCGTCGTACCCTCCTGCATCCAACGATCACATATCCGCATTACAGTTGTTTGGTTTCATCCAACACGACTACCGATTTCCCTGAAAGATAATCCACAATCTCGGTAGGCCACTATCCTTCCTCTGTCGAACTCGGATACTTGATCAAAAGATGATCGCTGTTTTCGACGAGGCATAATTGATCGTTTTTTTGAAAAACCACAAGAAAAACACAATTGCCGAACTTGAAATCGTCGAAATCTCCAAGCCTTAAATAGCGCTTTGAAGTGGCGCCACAGGCGCGCGTGATGTGCGTCTGCGCTGAAATTCTAATCATTTGCATATCTCACCTCCTCTAATGCATGTTGTAAATTTCATGTTATTTGCATGTTTCGTTCAGGGTGTTGCATTTACAGTGGCCAGCAGTGTATATATATACACTGAAGTGCCACTGAATTAGGGATACCTACCTAGTAACGAGTTGGGCCTCCTCTGGCCTTGATAACGGCTGCCACACGACGAGGCATAGATCAACAAGTTTCTGGAAACGTTCCACGGGAATGGCTTGCCAAATATTGGCTAAAGCTGTCCATAATTCAGTAAGGTTCTTTGGTGCTGTGTGATGGCCTTTCACACCTTGTTCCAAAACATCCCAAAGATGCTCAATAGGATTTAAGTCTGGGCTTCTAGGTGGCCAATTCATGACAGAGAAGTCAGAGGAATGCTCATCCAACCAGCCAGTAGCCAACCGGGACTTGTGAGAGGTACAGTTGTCTTGCTGAAAAACTCCATTACCGTGCGGATAACAGAACAGCATAAACGGATGGAGGTGATCACCCAGCAACTCTACGTACCGGATTGCATTGAGGGAGGTTGGTACACGCACCAAAGATCCCAAACTGTGCCACGAAAAAACACCCCAGACCATGCTTGAGCCACCATGCCCTTGTACAGTTCCAGCCAGGCATGCAGGATCCGTGGCTTCATGAGCCTGACTCCATATTCTCAGCCTCCCGTCGGCGTTAAGTAGTCGGAATCGAGACTCATCACTCCATGCTACTCGTTTCCAGTCCTCTACACTCCAGTCTCTGTGCTCTCTTGCCCAGGCAAGACGTGCAGCCCGATGGCGAGTATAGACCAATGGTACTCTCGTAGGTTGACGGCTCCCGAAACCCATACGGTGAAGCGAGCGTTGCACAGTCCGTTTACTGACTGTACGACTGGCACCGTCATTAAACTGGGTGGTAATTTGAGCTAATGTTTGGCTTCGCTGTCTACGTACAATACGCCTGAGCCGTCTCTCACCACGCACTGTCAAGGCTAATTGTCCTTTGCAGTTTGCCCGATCGCTAGTTTTTTTCCCACCATCCATGTATTCTTGGTATACTCTTGACACTGTCGACCTTGAAAATCCTAGCTGTCTGACGATTTCGGAAATTGAATGGCCCATGCGTCGCGCACCTACGATTTGTCCGCGATCGAAGGCGTCTAAATCAGGCAGTTTACCCATACTGGGAATACCAACAACTAATTCAGAACAACCACAGTACGCGCTATATATGCAGTTATCACAGCGCCCTCACTTGCGCATACATGATGCGCAGCGCTACACAATTTGCATAGGCTTTGCTATCCCTAATTGAGTGGCACTTCAGTGTATATAAGAAATAAACATCATGTCATTTTAAATTTAAACTCATTTAGTATTAGGTCTACGATTATATAATTTTAGGCTATGTAAAAAAAAAATACGCCGGGCTTTTTTTTTTGGGGGGGGGGGGGGGCAATTGCCCCTAGCCCCCTCCCCCTTGGAGCCGCCAATTGTGGGGACTAGTACTGTAACAGCTCCTAAAGCTAATGCCCGTCCCAAACCGTGACACGGTTTCGAAGGTGACGCCCAAACGCGCTATTACATCCGTGGTTGAGTGGTAGAAGGTGCATGAAGAAAAACATCAATCTTCTAAAATCTACATTATTTATTTCTACATATATACAGTTTTATTCAAAGAATTATTAAAGATGAGAGCTTACATACGCTCAAACTTTCCTGTTGCCTGCCACGAGAGTACTAGACAAAACATAGTAAATATTAAGCTTACATTGACATGCAGTGCCATCTAGGGGAGAAAATTAACACAAATTTCCAAACACTCCCCACCTGATAATTTGCTAAAATTATCACAAAGAAAAACATAAAATTATATGACATTCATATTCAAAACAATGAAAACAAATATTATGAGAATTCAAACTAAGAGTTGAAATTAAAAGTAACTTAGCAATTATAATAGATAATCTAATATTAAAAAAAGAAAGAGAAAGAAATTAAAATAGCAAAAAGTTTTTTTTTTTTTCAGTTCGGCAGTTCCAGAGGATACAAAAGTTGAATAGGTCTTCTAAGTTCAGTATTTTTAGTTTTTACTTTGCATGACCTAACGAGTCCATCACGACCCTGAAAGACCTCGGTAATGCGACCTAGGTCCCATAAAAACTTTGATTTGTTTGTACCCTCAATGAGTACAACCTCTCCTTCCTTGAAATTTTCTTTAGAGGTTGAAGTGTTGAACACATGGAAATTCTTTAAATTTAACAAATATTGTGTTTTCCACTTTGTCCAAAGCTGCTGTAGGAGTTTTGTTTGGTATATCTTGCGTTTAACCAAAGAAACTCTGGACGAATTAGTATTGAAAAGTTCAGCAAAATTGAAAGGATATTTTATGTTGTGTCCCACCAACAAAAAATGAGCTGGTGTCAGAGGTTCAGGCTCATTGGCGTCGTTATAGATGTAGGTTAGGGGTCTCTGATTGAGAACATTTTCGATCTCAGCCAAAATTGTTGTTAGTTCTTCAAAGGTTAATTGAGATCGTCCGAGGATTTTTCTCAAAGGCTCTTTAATTGTTCTCATCAATCTCTCGTAAAAACCTCCCCACCATGGGGCGAGTTCTACGATAAATTTCCATGCAATTCTTTCCGAAGAAATGAAGTCTTGAAGACTTTTATCTTTAACAATTTTATCAAAATAATCGAAATCTTTATTAGCGCACTTAAAAGTTTTGGCATTATCGGAATAAATTATGCGACAGTTTCCTCGCCTTGACAAAAAACGTCTTAGAGCTAATATGAACTTACTTGTTGACAAGTCAGAGACAAGCTCAAGATGTACTGCTCGTGTTACAGCACACGTGAAGAGAGCAATGTAACTTTTCACGACGTCTTTTCCTTCCTTCACATAAACAGGGCCAGTAAAGTCAATTCCAGTAGTATAAAAGGCGGGAGTTTCATTTAATCTATCTTTTGGAATCTGTCCAGTAAGTTGACTTGCAGGTTTCGCAGAATATCTTCTACAGATTAGACAGTTATGGATGACCTTTTTTAATAACTGCCTTCCTTTAATTATCCAGAAATTTTGACGTATTTTTGATAGTGTCGCAGCAACCCCAGCATGAAGCATTTTATTGTGAACATGTAACACTATTAATTCAGTCAATCGGGAATCTTTTGGTAGTAGAATAGGGTGTTTTTCACCTAAAGTAAATTCTGCCTCGTTCATTCTTCCCTTTATTCTAATCAAATTATTTTCATCCAGGAATGGGGCCAAGGAAAAAATGTTAGAGTCTGAGGAAATAGGTTTTTTAGATTTCAGAGATTTAATTTCCTTTGAAAAATGTTCACTTTGGATTTTCCGGATAAAATACTGTTCGGCTTCTTCGAGTTCATGAGCAGAAAGAGGACCGCTTTCAGATGTTACTTTTCTAGCTCTAGCTGCAAATCGTTTTATCCATGCAAAAATTCTCAGACATTTTAAAAAACTACTGTATTTTGTCAAATCTAGAATTGGTTCAGTCAAGGCTACAGTATTCACTGCTACAGTTCGAAGCTCCTTCGAAATTATCTCTTCATTACTGTTCCGACTACAGCAAATTGAATTCTCCTTCGAAATCACGTCACTTGTGACGCGAAGCTGTTCAGCGCGCATGCGCTAGTCATGTAACTCTTCTTTCTCCTTTTATGTGTAGCAGATTAGATATAGATTTAGATGAGATAACATGCGCTTTAACCTTTTATTAAATTTTTTCTCAAATTTTTGCATAGATTTCTTTTTGCAGTGTTCTTATTGATTTAGATTATAGATAAACTGACTAGATTTAGATTAAGTAATTTTATAACTGAACCACCGCCTAGACCATAATTGGTGCATCAGTGCCGCGAAAAGATTCGGATTATAAATAACCGTTGAATACATTTTTGTGATTGATTAAAGAATACAATTGGAATACAATTTCACCTTGACTCAACTCCTTAGATCAAGGTAAGGATTTCTAATTTATTAATATAAACTATTAGTTGAACTTGAAGAACATTGACTATTGAATAAATAGTGATAATTCAGTTAGAAATATAAAAATGGATAAGCTATCTAAGCTTAAAAAGAATAGAGCTATTAGACGTTCTGTTGTTACACAGTTCATTAATAAAATAGAAAGTGAATTTGACTCATATGATATAAACTCATTGCAAGAACATTCAAATTATTTAGATGAGCTCTACAAAGAGCTAAAGGATTTTGATGATAAAGTTCAGAATGTTATTGATAATGAGAAAGATTTCGATTTAGAAGTAGAATCATCATTTGAATATTCTCAGAAAATCATGTTGTGGAATTCTAAGATTTCCGCTCAGTTAAAAGCTCAAAACGAAACCAGAAGAACTCAGTCAAATTTCACCCAACAGAATATTTCTGCACAAACCTCTCAGGTTATCTTAGATTACGATAACTCATTGGATAACTCAAATTCTGGAAATAGAAATATTAATTACTCGAAGTCGATTAAATTACCTAAGTTAACTATCGACAAATATTACGGAGATCCATGCACCTGGCTGGAATTCTGGAATCAATTCCAAAACTCCATTGATCAAAATAATGCTTTGACGGAAATAGATAAATTCTCATATTTAAAATCATTACTTGGAGGTGCAGCGGCCAATGTTGTTTGCGGCTTCGCACTTTCAGATCAGAATTATGAAAAAGCGAAAACGTTATTAAAGAACAGATTTGCGAAGTTAAATAATTTAATATCAGCACACATATCTAGATTATTAAACCTTAATCCTGTGAAGGACTCTAACAATGTAACCGGATTGAGAAAATTGTACGATACTTGTGAGGTACAGATCAGAAGTCTAGAATCGCTAAATGTTACTTCTGGTATGTACGGTCATTTATTACAACCCATACTTTTAAAATTGATACCTGAGGATCTTGCTTTAGATTTTAATAGAAGATGTTTAGATAAATCAGAAGACGGTGAATCGAACGTGTCAGAATTATTGAAATTCTTAAAAATTGAAACTGAGTGTCGCGAATCATCGATAATGCTTCGTAGTTTGAAGGGAGAAGGGGGGAGAGTGTTAAACTACAGCCAGACAAGCTCAGGAAGTGCTGGCGTCAGGTCGAAGCAGTTTTCGAGAGATAGTCAAAACAATTTTCGCGATAAACAACATGATCGCTACCGAACGTCAGCGATAAATAGTTCTAAGGTACACGAATACATGTTGCCAATTAGTCAAACTTGCATTTACTGCAATGCGAAACATGATTCAGAGCGCTGTGAAAGTTTGAGTGTGAATGAAAAGAAAGATGTTTTGAGAAGACAGGCGCGTTGTTTTTTATGCCTGAAAGCACAACATAGAATTAAAGAGTGCAAAAAAAGAGAATTGTGCGATCTTTGTAATAGAAAACATAACAGATCCATCTGTTATCAACTCGAAAATAAATCAGACAGTAACACTGAAAATAAAGTGGTTACGGCAATTTCTCACTACAAAATTGAATCGGGAAATACTAAACCAAACGGAAATTCTCAGTGCATTGTATTACTTCAAACATGCACAGCAATGATAAGGGAAACCCTTAACGATGATAAAATCGAACATGTTCGCTTGTTGCTTGATAATGGCTCGATGAGGAGTTTTATAGCTCAAGATATTTCTCAGAAGTTGAAACTACGAGTTATTAGACAAGAAACTTTATCTGTGTACTCATTCGGGACCAACAAACCAACTGAAAAAACATATAATGTAGTGAAATTAAAACTTGAAAACAGAAATGAACCTTCCTTATATATCGAAATAGAAGTGCTAGAAACGGAGCAAATATCCGCAACTAATATTCCTGCTCCAGAGATTAATTTGGTTAGAGCTAAAAAACAGATGAGGGGATTACAGCTTGCAGACTGCTATAATTACGGGAATAATAAAATTGAGATTTTAATCGGTGCTGATTATTATTTTGATGTAGTATCAGGAAGACTCAAACGTTTAGGTGATAAGCTTGTAGCCATAGAAACAATTTTCGGATGGTGTCTTCAAGGTCGGATTGAATCAACTAACGAGTTACTGAGTATGAAGGTAGTTGTGGAAGAGAAACTTATCTCAGATCAGCTAAGACAGTTTTGGGAACTGGAGAATCTGGGCGTTGAAGCTGACGACAAAGATAGTAGTAATTTCGACGAACAAATTATGAAAGACTTTGAGGCAGGTATATCCTTCAATAACAAGAGATATAAGGTGCGACTTCCTTGGAAACCTGAGATGAAACAATTATTAGAAGATAATCGAGAAGTTGCTAATAAAAGATTTTCAAGACTACGATGTACGTTCCAGAATGATCCAATATTATTCACAGAATACAAGGCTGTTTTAGAAGACTACTTAAGTGAAAATATCATAGAGCCTGTTCCTGTTTTAGATGAAGCCAGAGAAGCCCCAACCTTCTACCTCCCACACAGGGCAGTGATTCGAACAGACAAAACCACGAGTAGATTAAGAGTGGTGTTTGACGCTTCTTCACATGGCAAAGGACAGGTATCCTTAAATGACTGTCTGCATACTGGAAACAATTTGTTACCCGATCTTTTCCTTCTTTTAATTCGATTTAGACAACACCCTGTTGCGCTGACTGCGGACATTAAGCAGGCGTTCCTGCAAATAGAGATAGATGAAGAAGATCGCGACGTGGCCCGATTCCTTTGGGACGATAACCCCACTAAACCTAACGCAGTTCCAGAGCTCAAGGAGTTCAGACTCTGCAGAGTCTTGTTTGGGGTGAGTTCATCACCATTCCTCCTGGCTGCAACCATTAAGTATCACCTAAAGAGGTATGTAGAAAGCTTTCCTGAAATTTACAAAATTTTAAATACATCTTTGTATGTAGACGACTTGATCACTGGTGGAGAAAATGTAGAACAAGCCTATAATACGAGCATACAGAGTACTAAAATATTTGAGGATGCAAGCATGGTTCTACGTAAATGGCAGACCAATTCGTTAGAGTTACGTGAACTGTGGAAGAAAGTAGGGATGGATGTAAATGAATCCGTCGAGCCTAACACTCAAGCTCTGTTACCCCAAAGGGTGCTAGGAGTGGCTTGGAATGCCAACGATGACTTGTTTTATTTCGAAACAAAAAGTTTAGAGAAATTCCTTTCAAAGCGAGTAAACACCAAACGATACCTTCTACAAGCAGTAGGTCGCATTTTTGATCCCATGGGATTCCTCGGACCTTATATAGTTAGAATTAAGTGTCTAATTCAAGAGATTTGGTGTTTGGGACTGGATTGGGATGATTATCTCCCTCAGAATATAACCGTTGTTTGGGATGAATGGTGTAATGAAATCGAAAAGCTGAAGGATATCAGTATTCCTCGCTATTGTTTCGCTAATGCCCTTCCTAAGGAAATAAATGATATACAAGTACATTGTTTTTCAGACGCTTCGAAGAAAGCTTATGGCGTCGTCGTTTATCTACGCATAACACGCAGTGATGGAAGTATTTTTACTAGTTTTGTGGCGTCGAAGAGCAGAGTTGCTCCACTAAAAGCAATTTCGCTACCCCGTCTTGAATTAATGGGTGCTCTTCTTTTTGCTAGGTTATGTGATAAAATTTCAAAGGGCTTAGAATATTCATTTGAGCGTTATTTTTGGACAGATTCGTCTATAGCTTACTTTTGGATAAAGAATACATCCGACAGGTTTAAACCATTTGTAAAAAACAGGGTACAAGAGATTCAGCAATATACCAATCCTAGTGAATGGTTCCACTGTCCTGGAAAGGACAACCCGTCAGATTTGATATCTAGAGGATTAACTGTCGCCGAATTAAAAGATAATAAATTATGGTGGAACGGACCTGAATGGTTGGTTCACGATAAGGAGAAATGGCCCAGATTTGAAGGATCAAAAAAGGGATTAGAAACCGAAAAACTTGAAATTCGAAAAGGAGCTTCGATGAATGCAACAGTAGTAGATAGTGTAACGACAAATGATTTCATTAACAAATACTCTTCATTCAGCAAATTATTTAGAGTCACCGTTTGGTGCTTAAGATTTTCTAAAAATTGTAGACTTGAACCTGAGTTAAGAAACAAAGCCTTTTTGAGTGCTTCCGAAATTCAAAATTCAACCAAGATATTAGTTAAATATGTTCAACGTTCCGAATTTCATTCCGAAATTAAATCTTTACAATCAAATCGCCAAATCCCAAACAATAGTAAAATTCTCTCATTAAACGTATTCCTAGACAAAAAAGGACTTTTGCGAGTTGGTGGACGATTAAGCAATTCGAAACTTTCAGAATTCCGGAAACACCAATTACTTTTACCCAAAGCTCACCACTTTACTGAATTATTGATAGATTACTACCACAAAAAATCTCTTCATTCGGGTACTCAAACAACCCTGTACCTTATTAGACAAATGTATTGGATACCTTCTGGACAGGATAGAATCAAACGAGTTATCAGTAAATGCATGACTTGTTTCCGAACAAGAAATCAAACCATGAAGCAAATGATGGGTAACCTACCAAGAGATAGAGTTATACCGTCTCGACCATTTGAAAAGATAGGACTAGATTTCGCTGGTCCAATACTTACTAAACCTAATTTGAGACGATCTAATGTGACTATGAAATCATATATCGCAATATTTATTTGTTTCAGTACGAAAGCTGTTCATTTTGAAATCGTATCCGATTTAAGCACTGAAGCCTTTCTTGCAAGTCTTAGGCGATTTATCGCAAGACGATCAAGACCAACTACCATCTGGAGTGACAATGCTACAAATTTCAAGGGCGCTAAAAACATCTTAGATTCCTGGTTTAAAATATGCAAATCGGACTCTGTACAAAAATTCAGTGCCGAAGAAGGCATAGAGTGGAACTTTATACCACCTGCATCGCCACATTTTGGTGGACTATGGGAAGCTAATATAAAATCGATGAAGAAACACTTGGTGAAGACTGCGAAAACAAAGATTCTAAATTTTGAAGAGTTGTACACGCTCGTAACTCAAATAGAAGCCTGCCTAAATTCTCGCCCATTAACTCCTCTTTCTGCAGATCCAACAGATCTTCAAGCCTTGACTCCAGGACATTTCCTGATAGGTGCCTCCCTATTACAGTTACCAGAAACTAATCATACTTCAGATAATCTGTCTTTATCTTCCAGATGGACCCTAATACAAGACCTAAGATCTACATTTTGGAACCGATGGACAAACGAATATCTTAGCCACCTGCAATCTCGAGCCAAATGGGCTACAGAACAACCCAACCTAAAGGTAGGACAGTTAGTTTTAATGAAAGACCCAAGCAAAATTCCAATGGAATGGAATCTAGCACGCATCGAGCAAACGTTTACTGGTCAAGATGGACTAGTTAGAGTGGTGGACCTGAGAACGAGAAACGGGGTTTACCGCCGTGCCATCAACAGGGTCGTCCCACTTCCCTTTCCAGATGATGTTGGACCACCGTCCAACGGGGGCCGGGATGTTCCGACTAGAGCAAATTGAATTCTCCTTCGAAATCACGTCACTTGTGACGCGAAGCTGTTCAGCGCGCATGCGCTAGTCATGTAACTCTTCTTTCTCCTTTTATGTGTAGCAGATTAGATATAGATTTAGATGAGATAACATGCGCTTTAACCTTTTATTAAATTTTTTCTCAAATTTTTGCATAGATTTCTTTTTGCTGTGTTCTTATTGATTTAGATTATAGATAAACTGACTAGATTTAGATTAAGTAATTTTATAACTGAACCACCGCCTAGACCAATTACAATTGTCATCAGGTCGGTTGGAGGAGCTTTCACCAGGCCACAGGTGAACCGGTTGAGACAACCAAGGAGGGCCTGTCCACCACAAAGAACTCGAAAGGATCATTTTTGCAGATTCTCCTCTGGTAGTAAGGTCAGCAGGATTTTCCGATCCACTGCAAAAATTCCAACACTCAGGTAGAGAGAGTGCTTGTACCTGAGCCACCCGATTTGCCACAAAAGGTTTCCAAACTTTAGACGAACCTTTCACCCAGTGGAGCACTATTTTGGAGTCACTCCAAAAAAATATTTTTTGAGTGAAGGCTGGAAAAATGTTCTGAATATATTTACCTAGACGAGCACCTACGAGTGCTGCCATCAACTCTAATCTTGCTAAAGTTAAAGATTTTAGAGGAGCAACTTTACTTTTCGAAATCACAAAACTAATTTTAATTTTTCCTTCAGTTGTAAAGTATCGGAGGTATGCCACAGCCCCATAAGCCTTAGGGCTAGCGTCCACAAAAATATGTAGAGAAACTTCACTAACGTCTTCTGTTGAAAAAAGTTTACGTTGAATGTTGAAATTTTCCAGTTCAACAAGTTCAGAACACCATGTTCCCCACTTCTTTTCTAAGTCGTTTGGCAAGTTTTCGTCCCAATTTAGACCTCTTTGCCACATTTCTTGCATGAGAATTTTAACTCTTATTACAAAAGGACTAATTAGTCCGCAAGGATCAAATATTTTAGAAATCATGCTTAGCACATGTCGCTTGGTGATTCCAAATTCCAGGGGATCCCTAACATCCTTTAAATCTAACTTAATTTCATCCTTAATATGATCCCACTTTAATCCCAAGAACCCTTCTCGAAGTCCAAAATCCATATTTTCCTCATACCCGTTTTCACGCCAAAGTTTATTTAGTTCCTCACAGTTAGTTTTTAATTTTCTCAATTTGAATCCAGCGATGCGTAATATTTCTATTGCCAAAGATGTTAACTTATAGGCATCCTGAGCATTTTTAGCTCTATCGTACAAATCATCGACATACAGAGAATTTAACATTTCATAACAATCAGGATAATCATCTTTAAATTTCCTAATGTGAAATTTCAAAACACAAGCTAGCGCGAACGGAGACGTCGTTAATCCGAATGGTAAACGATTAAGTTGAAGTGTTTGTACCGAATAATTCGGGTCGTCCGAAAACCACAAAAATTTTAGATACTTTCTATCCTCTTCCGCAATTTCTATCATAAGGAAAGCTTTTTCTAGATCTCCGCAAAACGCAACTTGATTTTCCCGAAATTTAAGTATGACATCTAATAAATTTGGATAAAGGTTAACTCCAGATTCAAGTGAATCATTCAAAGAATTTTTATTGTCATTTGCTTTAGAGCTGCAATCATAAACCATACGAACGCGAGTAGTCTGTTTATCCTGTCTTACAACTTCCCTGTGCGGCATGTAGTAACCTGAGTTTAAATCCTCATCAATACATTTTTCCACAATATTACATTCCAATTGATCCGATACAATTTCTTTATATTGGTCAGAAATTTCAAGATTTTTATCCAATTTAATTTTTAATGAATTAAAGCGTCTGATCGCCACCTCATAATTAGAGTCCAATTCGGGGGGTGGTCCCACATTATCTTTCCACATTAATTTACAAACATAGCGCTCTCCGTTAAATTTTAAAGAATCTTCAAAATTTTTGATTAATTGATTTTCCTTTTCCGATAAATTTTTAGTCTCATTCGGAAATTCTTCAATTTCCCAGAACATTCGCAAATCATTTGAAATCGCATTATTCACAATAATCATGTTCTCAGAACAACTACTTTCGTTTTTGTCTGCTCCAGTAATTAACCAACCGAATGCACTATTCAAAGCTGATAAATGTTTATTAATAGGAATCTTTTCCTGATAAATTAGTTCCCAGCAAACATCTGCCCCTAAAAGAATATCTATATTATTTGAGCTAGCGGAATCATCAGCTAACCGCAAATTCCTTTTCAGCATTAAGTTTTTTATTTTTTCGTCTGGGTATTTAACGGTAGCACCTGTAATAGTCCTAGACACAAATAATTCCTGATTTTTTCGAAAAGGAGAATTTGTACTTTCGAGTGTTAATTCAACAACTCGATAAACTTTATCTGTTGGGCTTTTCATTCCGAAAGAATAGACTGACAAAACTTCATTCCGAATAGTTTTTAAATTCAATTTATTCGCTAACTTTTCACTTATAAAAGAGCGCGAACTTCCACTATCAAACATTAATCTTGATAAGCAAGATTTATTTTCCGATTTAGCTACGACAGTGCAAGTTTGCAAATAAACATTTTTAGAACAGTTCGTATTAAGATTACATTGAGAAACAGAACTTATAACTTCAGAAGTAGAGCTTGTCCTTTCATTTTCGGTTTCATTAGAATTTAAGCTACGCGAATTATTACAATTTTCCTTGCTACGCTCTACCGAACCATTAGAAGGTTTACCATTTTTCCTACAAACTGATTTATGGTGAAATTTTGAAAAACATATTTCACATGAAATACCTAATCGACAGCTTCCGCTGGTATGTTTGGGCTTGAAACACGCCCAGCATCGTCCTTCAGACTTAAGTTTACTAATTTTTTGTTCTACATCAAATTTCCTACAATTTATAGATTCGTGGTTTAATTCGCAAAATATGCATGTATTTTTTACTGGTGCAAGTAATGTTGCAGCGGTTGAAAAATGTTTAGGTTTCGAATAATTTTTATGATACGTTTGTCCCGTTTGATAACTTTGAAAAGAGGTGCGTTTAGTTTCGCAAACCTTGGAAGAATTCATTACAGTTTCACAAATTTCCCTTGATTCGACTTCATTTCTCAAAAAAGTCATAATATCCGAAGTTTCACAGTTCTTTTCCTTATTT
This sequence comes from Dolomedes plantarius, assembly GCA_907164885.2. Classification (NCBI taxonomy): domain Eukaryota; kingdom Metazoa; phylum Arthropoda; class Arachnida; order Araneae; family Dolomedidae; genus Dolomedes; species Dolomedes plantarius. Next base: position 217,066,842 of record OU015493.1, read on the forward strand.
CGTTTTCGGTGAAATTCCAAAACTAAATCTTGGGGTAACAATTTTAAGAGTAGGGGATTTAATAAATGACCATACGATCCTTCGGTTACATTTAGTGCGCGTAAATTTCTTATGTTTACCTCTATCTCATCATACAATTTGCGTAATCCTTTTACATAAGAGGAATTTCTTACCGGTTCTAAGTTAAGTAATTTGGAGATATACAAATTAATATTATAATCAGTACGACCATAACGCTGCTTTAAAAGTTCAAGGCAAGAATCGTAGTTCTTTTCATTTAATTCGAATCCAGCAACCACATTATAGGCGGGGGGAGAAAGCAAGGACTTTAAATACTGAAATTTTTCAATTTTAGTTAGGGAATCGTTCGACCCTATTGCGCTATCAAAGCAGTTAAGGAATTCCATGAAATTAGAATCACCAGAAAAACGCGGAATTTCCAATTTAGGCAATTTTAATGCCGTAAAATTATGTTCAGTAACATTTGAGGTGTTATTACTTCCATGGGAACTTTGATCGTCCCTTTTATTCATTTCTTTAATTTTATTTTTGAGTTTAATTTTAGTCGTAATAATTTTTTCATCATATTCTTCCGATTGAGCAATTTCGGTTTTGAATTTAACTGGATCTGATATGAGATCTTCAATTTCTAAATTATATTCCTTAAGTATTTTTTCTTTCGTTTCTAACAACTCAATTAATTCTGTTAGATTTTCAACAGTTTCATCTTCATAATTCAAAGTTTGAATCTTTTTAATCAATTTCGTTATATTAGCTCTTACTGTGTTCCTTTTTTCTATGATTTTTGCAATCTTATCCATATTCAAATATTATAAAAGACCTTACCTTTAATTAAGGTATCCGTAATAGTAAGAACAGCTAATCCGAAGAAAAATTCTTATTTCCACTCAGCATCCAAACGCTGAAAGAATCCGTTGAGCCATTTTTTTTTTCAAGCACAGCAGGTGTCCATTCCAATCAAAAATTCCAACGTAAAAAACTCAGTTCCAGTTCCCGGCCGATGCACCATATTACATCCGTGGTTGAGTGGTAGAAGGTGCATGAAGAAAAACATCAATCTTCTAAAATCTACATTATTTATTTCTACATATATACAGTTTTATTCAAAGAATTATTAAAGATGAGAGCTTACATACGCTCAAACTTTCCTGTTGCCTGCCACGAGAGTACTAGACAAAACATAGTAAATATTAAACTTACATTGACATGCAGTGCCATCTAGGGGAGAAAATTAACACAAATTTCCAAACACGCGCCTCTAATTTGGAGAAATCCGCCCGCGTGGAGGAAAACCCTTTCCTCCCTGTGTCCTCTTGACCCAAGGCCAGGAAAATTAAAACCGTTAAGGACGAGTCGATTGTTCGTAATGATCATATTCCCATTGACATCGATCCTGTTGAAAACAAAATTTACTCAGGATTCTGATATTACTGATCCACTTACTCGAGTTAAAATTAAAAAACCTCCCCGCATCTTTATTGCCCCCATGCCATCTTGGCATATTACCTTAAACTCTTTTAGAGAAAACGTGGCACCCACTGTTTACTCTGTCATGAAAGGTCGTTTCCTAAAGTTAACTGTAAGCAGCATTTCCGAATTTCGTGAGCTCACTAAATTACCTTCATAACAATAAAATTGAAAATAAAACTGATATTCTTGATGACGAGAAACCATTTGAAGTCGTCATACGGGGTCTCCCGGCATGCACGGCGGTCTCTCACGTTAAAACTTACCTAGAGTTAGAGGGTTACACTAACGTTAAAGTAACCCAAACGTCTAAAGGTCCAAAATCAAACGTATTCCCATGCCCCTTTTCTATGTACAAGTTGATGGAACCTCTGACATAGCTGAAATCTTTAATATTACCGATATTACTGGCACTCAAGCCCACATTGAAAGATATAGGGTAATGAAAGGTCCCAGTCTGTCGGGGATTCGAGTCTGTCCATTCGACTAATGCCTGCCGGCTAACCCCACGCTGCGTTAAATGCGGCAGCCCCCAATCAAACAAATTCCGATTTTTGTCAAAAATCCCCGGAAGAAAATTGCACTTGCGCAAATTGCGGTGGTCCTATGTCCCAAATTTCCAGCTGGGAAAAGATCCAAACCGATCCAACGGGACAGTAGTTCTGCTGGTGCCACAAGCAGTAATTCTTCACTGGCAAGGAAAACGGTCAACTCATCGATTTCCTACGCACAAATAGGAGCACTCGGCCCCTGTTCACCCCACGAAAAACAGTCCGGATTTTTCGGACGTCCATTTCATAAATAATATTATGGCATTTGAAGCCAATTATGACAAGAAATTAATTCTTGCAGCGTTCCGTGAACTCTGCCTGCCATCGACAGAGTCTTTCACTTTTATGGAAACCTCGTTTTGCTATCGTCTGCTCAGGATTAATTTCCTGCCTACTCAAATTCGTTATTTGGTATTCGACTTTTTATTTTACTCACTAATAATTGAAGCAAGTTCGTGGAATTTGTTTATTAAAAATTTTTTTTTCATTCCTTTTTTCCAAAATTTCAACATCGTTTTTAATTTATTTAAAATTTATCCTTGCTCCTGTCCTCCTTTCGGACTCGCGTCTTGTTGACCCTTCTTCTTTCCTCGCCAGACTCCAAAATTTTAATTTACTCGTTAATATTTAATATTATTAAGGGCCCGTTCACATAGGAGTCCGGTAGCGGAGCGTTAAAGTATTGAAATATATTTAACCAATGACAAACCTCCAAACGATTAGCAACGAAATTTTTAACGCCTACTATTGGTTTATTTTCGTCTCAACGTCATCTTTCCTTTAACGCTCCGCTACCGGACTCCTATGTGAACAGGCCCTTATTCTTTGGTTTGACGTTTAATTTACCTTCATGTTGAAGATCTCGTTTTTAGTTTCTCTCCCCGCCGAGAGATGGCGGCAGTTGTACCAGATCCAATTCTCAGTTATCTACAGTCATTAAAATTTATATTTTAATTTCTCCAGGCTTTTCTTTACTTCCTGTCCATTGATGGTTCCCTGCTACTTACTATCTGAAAGCCTGCACTAGAGGGCATGGCCCAAGATGTGCAGTTAGACCACTATTCCTATGGTGGTCCAGGCTTTTCTCATCGTCAAGGTATATTTATTCCATGTTTTGATTAACTCGCTTTCTTGTTTGTGTGTTTGTCCAATACAAATCTTGCAATCGATTTTTAACTAACTTCCCGACTAGCTAGACATTTGAAACTTTTAGAATAGCTCAGAACACGATGACAATGCATTCTTTTGATACTTTTAGCCATCTTAAAACAGGTTTGAATTCATTTTCAATTAATTTTGTTTTGTAGAATGGTGCAGCCATCTATCGGCCGGAACGGGAACGAAAAGTTAAACGCAAGTTAAGTTCCAATTAACTTCATTTTCTTTCAAGTTGATGGGATAATCATCAAAAAAATTTTAAAAAAGTGTTTATTAATACATAGAATTGTCAAGTTTATGATTTAACAGAAAATTTAAAAACATGGTATACAAAAAGTTCTTTTTATTTTGTAATTATTTCGTTCTCGTTTTGCCACAAGCTTCTTGTGGTAACGGTTTTTCCCGCACTTGTATATGCCTGGACAGTTTATGTGATCCATGCAGATACCGCGTGTTCCCCCCCCCCCCCCCCGATTTCCGCTGCCTCTTGGCATTCTTTATTTTTGGAACCCATGTATATGTTCTATTTATCCTTACCGTTCGAGGTTTAAATCTAGAACTTCTTATAGTTTCCTGCTAGGTCCCTCGCGAAACGAACTACCTTGACCTTGACATTCTTTGAGTGGAAATTCTGTCTTTCCTTTAGCATCCCATAACAGGAATTTCTGTCTCAGTCATCTGCATTTCGTACACAGCAAAAATATTGGCAGTAGGTTTCATTTTTTGGACCACAATCAGAACAAATCTGCATGGTAAAAGGTTTTGCCTCTCATATGTAACTTGCATGGTACTAGGTACTGCCTTTTATTATATTAATATTATATTTATTTCGGTGTTATGATGTCATTTAGTAAATTATTTATTAAATAATGGCATTCAAAATTACCCGAAAATCCTATTTACATTCACCCCCTTCAGGAAACTTAGTGAGGTAATTGTAAAATGAGTCTAGCTTGAGCTTATCTATATCCTGTACATGAGCCAGTGACTCTTGTCTACAAAGAATTACAATATGGTATATAAATCTCTCTTATACTCAAAACGACACTGGCTTATACTCAAACGACTGCTTATACTCAAAAAGTCCATAATGAAGAATAAACATGTGCAATCATAAACTTCCATTAGAATTAAAAGACCTTATCCCTTTATTCCTGCATTCCCTGTAATTTTTACTTAACAATTAATTCATGAACTCATAATAATTGTTCGCATTTCCGTTTTGCTTCCCTCTCTAACTCTAATGATTTTCTTCTGCCAATGTGCGAAAATGTTACCAATTTAATATATTCCACTCACATACGCTTTTCATTCAGCGTCTCGCTTTCTCTTATGGCCTATCGGTAAAAATGGCTCCATTGTGTAAAAGAAAGGTAAAAAATCGCTATGGAACATTTTAATCATACTGAGGGGTTAATTGATTACAACAGCTGAAGATTTCTTTTGGTTTCGTACATTGGGTGGGACATTGGCTTTTCGATAACATTAGCCGAAAGGATTATAATATACGTGATCAGAATAAGTTGAAGGTACTAGTTACTTATTTCCTGTTTTCTCCCAAATTCTAAAAATATAAGGAAATTTTTTTTAAACAAAAAAAGAGTTATCAGGAAGGTACTTTGCTTCAACGTACTATAGAAGCATTTTTCCTAATAAGATACGCAGTAAAACTCCAACTCGTTTTTAAAACCCTACGTCTAGAGAGCGTATCCCGAAAGCTGAGCCTATATCCCAGTGTTAATTGGCTACTCATAGGTGTGTCAGATGAAGGAAAGGCGTCTGTAGAGCTTTGATTTGCCGATAGGGTGCCAACAAAATGCTAGACTCGTAATGCCGCATTTACACATTCGCGGTTTTCTTCTGGATTTAAAAAAAAAAAAAATACTTGGCTTGCCAAGGTTAAAAACATTATAAAAATTCTCTTAAAATCAAATAAAAATGTTCTACTATCCCTAAACTTTCTTCTCTCGCATTGCACTTCTTGGCATCGTTCGTAGACCTTCCAATCTACTGTCCCTGCAAGATGCTTACTCACTTTTTAACTACTATGAACACACGGATTATCAGCGCGCCTATCACTTTTCTCCTTTTCTCTACTCTATGTGTATTGGTGCCCCCCTGCTTATCATCGGAAAGTCTGCAATAGAGAGCGTGGTCCAGGAATTGAAGTCGAGACCCATTTTTCTATGGTCCTATGGAGACATTCGTCACGTTCCTGCATCGACGCGAGTGACCGTTCTCACATTCGCGCCTCTTGCTGTGAACGAGACTTCCCGTCGCCCTTTGACTCGTGCCAGAAAACCGCTCCCGAAGCGAGGACACCCCGCGATGTGTGACACCGCATTTGCGCTAGCGGCGAGTCGAATCGCTTTGGGAGGTTCACGGCGAATGTGGGGATGTCACGACGTTGAGCAAGTGCTTGATCCGAAAATGCTAACAGAGTGGCTGGGTCTCCACAAAGACCAAAGTAACCTTACGAATTATAAGGCATGGATACAGTGTATAAAAATGAAATCGTGTTTATAGATAAATGAAGTTGGCTAGAAGAAGACCCCTCCCTTTATTCATAGGCTTTACTTGACACATCCATTTAGTAATATTGTGCCGGCATGTGTGACTGACAAGTCCACAGAACAGATTATAGGCATTAATGTTATGTAGGAAAATAGCCGCTTGCTGCCAGAAATTCATCTGGAACTAAGCTTGCTCCAGTCTACTGAGAATGTCCGCCATCCACATATCACCTCCTGCAGAAAGGGATCAGCTATCTTCGTGTTTGCTCATGAAGATGCATTGGGTGAAAAGGGTACTAAAATTGCCTACGCCATTTGCTTTTAAGTGGCTAAAAAGACCCTTCAAGAATATCTTAAATTAATTTTGCATAAAATATTTTAAATTTTCCTCCAATGTACTTGCATTAAAATGGTTCAGATATTGAGTTTGCCTGTACAATATTAAGCCTCGCATAGTTCTTAAAAGGTTCCATTTCTTCTGGCCCAACGTTGATTTGACTAGAACCTCATTCCTTAGCATTAAGTACCCATCATCAGCTAAATGCGTAATTTCCACTGAATGATTCAACATTAATTTTTAAACATAAAAAAACAATTGGAACTAGTCCGCCTTGACTGTACTCACTCAACGTGCCTATCCAGTTCAGTGTCATCTGAGGTGTTCATATTAACCCTTTTTTCTGGTCACTCGCTACGTGCATTATTGATTTTCAAGACATCTTCCTTCTCAGTAAGTGCTGAAGCAGATCGCGTTCTGGTTTCTGCAGCTAGAACGAAAAGCAAAACAAAACATGAACAAAGTCTGAGCATAATACTATTGAAACCAGGGAGGCTGACAACCTCAACACAAAAACAAATCTACGTCTTTAGGCTTAAACACGTATTTGAAAATTGCATCACATTTGCCTTCGAAATTCGACTATATATTTTTTTATAGCAGATTCAACCAACACAAGGACATTCTAAACCTGGTTTGTATTACTGAAATAAGGATACGCGGCAAATATTTTAGGCCAGGTGTCCAAACCGCGGCCATCATTATTTATTTTGGCACTACCTACATTTGTGAACAACTGTTGAGCACCATCAGAACCACTTCCATCGAAGCAGACACTGATGCATTAGTTGCATGGAAACTTTGGGCAACTTCTTGAACCCACCTCAGAATCTGTATCGCGTCTCCCTAATGCATTGGTCTTGGGTAGCTAGAGGCCGCATGGGCAAACAGCTATGCTTTCTTGTTTAGTGCTAAGTGTTTCTTGATTTAAATTTTCCTCTTTAACATTTTTGACCACCCTTGGAAATAAAAAATAAAGACAAATATCTCATTAGTTTTATGCTATTGTTGCCCTCCTTTGTTATTAAAAAAATGTTTTAACACACATAGGGTGCGGCAGAATTCCAAAGGGTCATTAAACAAACAAAAAAACCCGAACAAAACAAGTTACAGAAAAAAGCTTATATTTTCGAAAAGTACATATAATCTTGCCCCCCCCCCCCCCACGCACACACTAGGTTTTGAAAATAAAATCACTCAGGTGAAGCTCGTTGTTTGCGATGCACTGCCGAAGCCGTTTTCCATCACACTGTTTGTGATCTCACGAATAGCGGACACACTGAGTAGTTGCACATTTTAAGATGTTCTAAGTCTCCGAGGACGACCACTTGGTTTCCTTGGTGATGCAGACCCACTTGCTCTCACGTTTGAAACCCATCGAGAATGGTTTCTCTATCCGGAACAACATCCATTGCATAAAGCCCGAAAGCGCGTCCTAAATGCCCTTTGTGTCGTCGTTACAGAATCGTTGTTTTGAAGAGAACGCCTCGATAACGGAACCGCGATGTTCACCGGACGCACTCATGGTATCTACTGACAACTAGAAAATCCGCCCGAACTGTTGCCCCCACTACTCCCTTCCCAGTGGCACTCAGAATCCACTCTGCCACATCCTGTATGATACAGTTTATGTATGTTTTACATGCTGCTTCATTCCTCTTCACTATTCTGACCATTCATCTTCACTAAATGAGGCGCAGGCAAGTCAAAAGGTTGGACACATGTTTTACACCAGCGTATCTCAACCTGGGTGTTCCGACCAGGGTGGGGGGTCGCTATCAAGGCAACTTAATAGTTGGACCATAGGGTAATGTGGTTCAACTGCGTTCCCTGGGCCAAGCCATCTAACACAGAAATTTCAGGTTGTGACAACAGGGAACTAGTATGCAGCGAGGACGGAAATGGAATAAGCTGATTGGTCGGCTTCAGGATCCTCCACTCTTGTTCACTAGAGTGAGGCAGCTTTCGATGCAGTCTGAACTTGGGAAGATGAGGAGATAAGGGCCTGTTCACATAGGAGTCCGTTGCGTTGCGTTAAGGAAAAAATGACGTTAAGACGAAAATAAACCAATCATAGGCCTCCAAACGATTAGCAATGAAACTTTTAACGCCTATGATTGGTTTATTTTCGTCTCAACGCCATCTTTCCCTTAACGCAACGCAACGGACTCCTATGTGAACAGGCCCATAGACTTAAACTGACTGTGTAAGCTGGAATCCAATTGGCAAAGAAGAAAAGAAGGGAAGAAAGTCGCGAAGTGTTCATTTTATTTATTTTTTTTGGGGGGAAGGGGGCTGAGAACCGCTCAATAAATAAGATAAGATTGTCGGCACATGGATAGAGGGCTAATATATTTTCTAAATTAGGTAGTTCATAGATGCGTTCAAGGAAAAGGGGCCACTCTATGGTAGAAAAGTGAAATTTGGCACTCTTTCAAGCACTCTTTCGTTATATATAAACACAAATGAGTTTGAGAGAGAAAAGATACGAACGCGCGTGTGCCGCTGGTTATAAAAGTGGCCCAAGTCAAGAATCTAAAAAAATAAATAAATAAATGAATTAAAAAAAAATAATAAGAGTATCAGTTATTTCATATTGCATTCTTTTATATTACGGTAATCTGAAGCAATCTTTTCAAAATTGAACCGTCAGATTGAGTTGATTATTGCGTCATTAAACAGAATCCATTTCACGTTCAAACTGAAATCTTCAAATATCTCGAAACGAAAAATATATGATTTTGACCACTTTCATAATGAATATAGAACATTTTGTATTTAACCAACAATAGACAGCACTCATTGGCGTAGCGTGCTTCTGACTTTTGCTTTCGGGGGGCGGGGGCACGAATCGAATTCAGTTAGGGCCCTCCTCAGCGCATTGACTACCGGACAGTCCTTAAAATATGAAATGTTATGATTTTTTGAAATTGAACAATAGAATTGATGTTTGAGTAGTATTCAAAAGTTATACAATGAGAAAAATAAATATAAAATAAATAAAATGAGAAAAAAATATAGCATCAAAATTTTGTTTTGGATCATATCATTGTTGAAAACTATGTTAAGGCTTAAGACATAATCGGAATGATCAGTTTCACAGTTTGAAAAGGCGGAAAAAAAACCAACTTTCTTAAAATCATAAAATTGTACAAAACATTAAAGTGAACTTCTATGATTTTAATACATTTCAAGTTAAGTTGGGGGGGGGGGGGGGAGGAGCGACACGTGCCACTATAATGCATTTATGTAATGAACAGATCTGTAATTAGTTCGAGTAAGTTTTACTTATTCAAACCACTTGTAAATTTTAAAATGTACATGTAAATTGTGAATCAATGAAAACGTCTGAAAATTTTTGAGAGATTTATAAGAAATTTTTAAAAGGATGTCAGGGATGTGAATGCTTTGCATACAATTTCTGAAAATAAATTGTCTGCATTTATGAGCAAAAGACTGGAGTTACAAAACGTGTTGTAGAGCAAAATTAGAACTATCGTGTAGGCATTATATTGTCTTCCTCGTGTATAACAAGGGAAAATTTTACCTTTAAATAAGAATTTAAAAGCCATCTTAGCAAAGCAGTTTTGCATTGGTCATAAACAAGCTCGGGTCAGTATAACTCTTTGTTCAGCTAACATTCATCATGGTTTCAGTAATACCCACAAAAGATATAAAATTTCATAACTTATGAAGAAATAACTACTGTATTTCTTATGTAATTTATTAGTTGATAAATAGGTTGAATTTTTTTTCTTAAATTTCATAAAATTCGACTATGTTTAGAGAAACTAGGTTAACATTTTTCATAAGATAAAATTTCTGCCGTTTTCCCGAAGTAAAAAATTAAATAACCGATGTTGAATTTTAAGGAATCATGAATGTTATATCATCATCTTTTCCATGACCATTATTAAATGAGTTTGAAATGACATTGCATCTCATTTCATCTTATATGGGGGAAAAAAATCAATATCTTATAACTTGCACTAATCAAAAGTGAATTCCTTGCATTCCTTAAAAGTAAAATGATTTATCATTTGCAAGCACTTTGACAAAATCACATTGAAATTCTAGAAAATTGGGATAAAAAAATTTGTTTAATTTTTTTTAAGAATAAAATTATCTTTACTGTTAATTTTGAATCCCCAATGGTGAAAAAATGTTCTGACAGGAGTTCAAGATGTTACTGGTTAGTAAACGTATCTTGGCCAGCATTGTGGTTGGAACTGATATACACCATGACTACATGCATTCCTTTTTTTAGATAGATAACATTGGTAAAAAAAAGGCAGAAAATATTCTGTTCCTAAAAAAGAGCATGGACTGTGCCCATTGTCTGCCCTGATCAACTTTTATATAGAATCAACATAAATTTAGTATGCACTGTGAGAAGATAAGGCGTTGAAGTGTAAACTTTTGAATAGCAGATCATTTTCTACTTTTTCAGTAGTCAGAAAGATAATGTGCGTTGCAGATATATCTAAGTTAATAAAGATTGTTGCGATATAATTAATCTATGATATAAAACAGAAATAAAGTTAAAAACAAAACTAAATAATAAAAAATTAATGTATTCACATAACTTAGAGATAATATGCATAAAATAAAGATATATTTTCTTAGTCTTCTGAGAACAAACACCTTTTGTAAAAGCAAATCTTATTAAGCATCCGAAAGGATTTGTTACTAGTTTTAGAGATTGGATATGATATAGGCTGTTCAACTGATTGTAGCGTTGGTCTGAAAAACGGAAGTAAAGAACATACTATTATATGCAGTTTTTTATTGAATCAGACGTAAATATAGTTTGAGGAATGATAATACCAGAGTTGTCGACAGTATCATTTAGAGATTTTACAAATTATCGACCAATTTATATATTTTGTACACCAATCTTACAGAAAAAGCTTCTATATTTATACATAACACAAAATAGTACACAATAGTATCTGATGACATGAAAATAAGAATATAACACAGATAATATAAGCTCTCCAATCAAATGAATTGTATTGTTTTTTTTAATATTAAACTGTACTCATTCTAATATAACGAGACACATTTGTAGGAGAAAAAAAATTATATGCAGGGTTTTAACTCCTATTTTAATGTACCCATTTTTCTTGATTAAAAGATTGCAGAAGTACTTGAAGCTAATCTCATTGACTTTAGCAAACCTCTTTAATAAACTTAAAATTTGTGTTTAAAGTAGAGTTTCAACTTAAGAATTATTACTTTTTAGCAATTTAAAAAAAAAAAACCAAATAATAAAATATTCAAATAGAGATGAATTTAATTTCTGGCCATATGACTATTTACCATTTGTTTGCAAAGTAATTAAGAAATAGTGATACAGTTTGAAAATGAAAGTTCTGAGTAAAATGAGATCAGGTTTTATATACATTATGATATATTCTAAGTCCTAGGCTATCAGCCCCAAAATAAATATAATTTTTTTATCTTAATATACTAAGTATTTGTTACATCCTTTATTTAGAGCTGAAAAGCATTGTTCTCTACATAAAGTAGGCCACAATTCACAGAAATACAATATACATTTATATATAAGAAAACATGTAAGTAACAGGCTTTGGTTGTTCCAAGGAACCGGCAAATTTTTGCAACAAAATTTAAAAGTAGGGGTATCATTTAAATAAGTCAAATTATTTACAAGGTCAGCTGTACAAAATAAAGACCCTTTATGAACTGAGTACTCATGGAGGCTTATTATAGATATTCATAGTTATGACACCATATAATATTTGTTGTTTTGAGATTCATAATGAGAACATTTAATTGAGCAAAAAACTAAAGAAAAATATGCCTTCTACACAATGAACAAATACGATTTCAGTACACACAGATGCTTAACCCACAAGCAATCCAACGTAGGAAATTGGAAGACCTCCCATGAAAATGGTAGATTGGCAGTTAAAACATACATACTTAAGTTAATTATGCTTTTAAAATATTAAATTATATAAATCTCAGTAGTTTGATTTATTCTTGCAAAAACTTACACAAATAGTGAAGACATGAAAAAGAAATTAAGTGATAGGTGAGAGCTCTATAATCCGCTTTGGTTAAAATGATAAACTTAAATTTTATTGTAAAATAACAGAAAAGTTACCTATTTTTCACTTCTTATTAGATTAACACTAAAGTAAGAAATATGAAAAATCTGGTAGATTACACAAATGTTCATTCAATAATTCTATAATACTGGTAGGCTGTTTTGAAAAACAACATTTGAAATCTGTTTACACTATTCTGTTATTTTTTCTTTTTCTAAATCTAATAAAAAAATTTCAATCTCCCATTGCACAACAAACTTGCCATTAAGTTAAACTGGAAGTGTATACACTGTTAAGTAATAAATTAAGCAGATTTCTCAGCAAAGTACATAACAGTAGACTCTGACTCTAGCCGAACATTAAATATTATGATGAAATCTCTCACTTTATTCAAAAATAAAGATAATGATAGGTATCACTATATACAGAATTTTACAGGTATAAAAACATATACTTCAAAGACTTGATTTCATTAGAAAATTTAAAAGACCAGTAGTTGTAACTCCTTCATAACAGCATCTCCCCAGGAAAGATAATATCTTACGTCTGATCGTCAGGTGGGTAGTTTCCTTCCCTAAAATAAACAGAATTCAATTAAAAACAGTGCTATGATTTAAAAAATACTAGACAATGCTATAAGGGTTGCCCAAATGAAAGGGAGACTTTTGTTTTAGTGGCAAACATCAAATACTTAGAGCTTTGTGTTTGCATCAGTAGATGAAGTTATATGTTACAAAGCAAAGTGTCAGTGTGGTGTTCGAATGTGTTTAACACATTCGCTCCCACTAAAATTGGCATATCCATCCTCAGATGCCGACGTTTATATGGTGTCCACCGCAACATCACTATCTCCTTCCGATTCGCTCGTAGAATCCCAACCATAATCTTCATCGTCTGTGGTGTCATAATCAGAAAGATTACTCTTTTCTAATAATTCTAATATTTCGGCATCTATCAATTTTTTATTTACTTTCCTTTTCTTGGGCTGTGAAGGTGCTGCCATACTTGTACTGTCTGCCATTTTTAAAAATGCACATAAAAAAAATTGAAACACAAAATTTGAAAACCATGCGCGTAAAATATAAAAATAGTGCTTCACCCAAATGCCTCAACAAGATCTTCGTTCAAACTCCAAGGCTGCACTAAATATAGAGTGTTAGCACCAAGGGTTAAAAATAAAGTATATTTTTTATCCCCAATAGGTTTTCCCCAGGCTTGACATCCAGTCCAAAAATATAATGTATAAATAAAATAGCATGTTTAAATTAAATATTATTCAATTGTAATATTATTTAATTGTAATTGATAATTACCTTTTTTCTGCTGCATACTTAAGAGCTGTTCACTTACCTCAGCAAATGTTTTCATTTGGAGGAAGTTGAAGTTGTAGTATGATAGGCATGTGATGTCATTTGATAGCCTGTTAATTACTCATTGGTTCCCAGGTATGAGGTCATCAAATAGTGATTGAGTATTTGGAAGTCATGTACACCTCAACCCTGGGTTTTAATTTCTTTTTAATCAAATGGCATCACATGCACATATTTTCAGAATATGCAGATGCACTAGAGCGTCAGTGGCAGCGAACATGTTAAGCAAGGTGATTACGTGGATCCATCTGAACAGGGCTTACCAGCTGTTATTCAATTTCCGATATCAGACAGCATTAGTGAGGCTGAAATTTATTGTTGTATGAAGGATGTGTATATAGACTTGAGTGTCTGTCCATACATATACTATTCTACTCTAAACCATCTGAACATAGTGTTCAGTGTTCAGAGGATCTGTGAGCATTGTACATGCTAAGACCTGTTCAAACACACTTGGCCATCATCATGGACAAGATTTTCTGTGGAGCTCCTTGACCTGTCGCCCTGCGACTATCACACCTTTGGCCTACTAAAAAAAGCTATCAAATCCTGGCTATCTGCTAATGATGCAGAGGTCCCAGATGCCAGTTAAGATGGGTTCCACAGACGATCTTCACTTAAGGTATCCAAAATCAAGCTAGAACCAACAAGTCTGTGTTGTAGATATATACATCATGTATTACTATCACTTCCTGTAAGTTCACATATTACAACCAATAAACCATTACAGAAAGAAACCAAAAGTCTTTATTTCATTTGGGCCATCGTTATATAATTAATAAAACTATAATTTAGAATTTGGAAAACATCTTAAAACTTTTTTGGGCTGTTCCTTAACAAATGCTTTACTAACAAACCACAGTGAAAATGTTATCATTTCAAGCATGAACTATTGGAATTTAAAATAACTCTACTTTTCAACATACATTATATCATTCTTTAAAGATATGCAAATGAACTTCATTTAGTATTGTGAGATTTATAAACTGCTGAAAATTTATCATTATACGTGATCCAATAATATTCTAATAATATAATTTCAATTACAGCCTTGAAAATAATCACCTTTCAATACTATACCTTTAAAATATTGAACATTTTAGACAAACTACCAGCTTCCATAAATTACTAATATAATTTAAATTTTTTAACATTCATAATTTTTAACAAAATAACACCAGAATAATTAAAAAACTATTTGCATAGTTTTATCAAAAACTATTCCATGATTTTTATACTCATCACATGAATAGAATTTAATTTTTGCTCAACTGATGATATGCTGACATAGATCTAACATAAATCTACTCTTCATTTCATCAAAATCTTGTGGAGATCCAAAATAACGCACAAAAATGGAACTTCATTATTTGTAATTAACAAAGTTCAGTAACAATTTTTCGCTAAAAATTAAATACTCATTTCATAAACAAAACGAACATAATAAAATTTAACAATCTCATTACTAAGAGAATATGAAGTCCTCGAATTCTGGTCATTAGTATGTGATACATGAATGATACATCAGTTACTGTCTATAATATCTCAAAAAGCACCTCAAAATCTAGATATAATTTCCACAATTAACATGAATATAATGAGCAAATTACTTGATGTAGAGAGTAATCTTATGTACCTAAAATAAGCATTCTATGTTAATTATGCTTAAGCATAAGAATTAGAATTTAAAAAAAAACATGGTAATATCAATAACATACAAAATTAAGCATATTTAACAATTAAAACATTAGGTATGATTACAGACATTTCAATAAATCCCGGCAACAGATATGGAAGCTGGAACAAATGAAGTTTTAGAGTTGTTGGACACTATTGGCACAATTCCACTTTGGCACATTTGAGGTAACAATATAGCTTAATATTTTAAAGCTATAAAAAAATTAACATCTTTTAATTTACCTTAACCTTTTAGTACTGTATTACGAAAAGAGGCCTTTACATAAACACATAAACAAAGGATACTATTTCACCAAGGTCAAAATAGGGCAAAGTACTAATGTTAGGAAAGAGTATCTTATTTTTTTAGAATGTTTAAATGCATTACTGGCATGCAACTTGTGAAGTACACTTAGTAAAAATACAAAGCTTCTTAAAATCCACAGTCAAAATTTAAACTGATAACAAGTTTCAATCTAATAATTGTAGTCCATCAAGCCATGGATCATTAGGTGTGATCAATTCACAAATGTGAATATCATAAACCTCTTATATATATTCCCATTTGTGAATATATAAGAAGGATATCAATGGATATGATATAAAGGGGAAAATAAATAAAAATTTCCCAAAGCTAACGTGTGTGAAACAGAAGATAGGCATTGAAAGTGGGTTCTATCAGAGGGATGGAGGAATCAAAATTTATTATCTTAAGCCCACACAGAGGAAAACACTCGAAAACAAAGAAAGATGAGGGAATCGAGAAGGAGGAATTTTAAAGTTGAGTCAAGATATAAAAGAAATGTGATAATACATTTAGAAGAAAACAAGGAAGAGTAATATTAGAAAACTCATTTCTTTCCTAACATTTTTCAAGGTAAATGTTAAAGTAGATAGGGAAGAGACTAAAGCTGAAGAATTAGTAAAGATACCAAAAAATTCTAGAAAACCAAATTCAAATACAAAGTTAGCATAGTGAATAATTTCTGTTTGAGAAAAATTTCATGTTTTACCCACATTCCCAGATCTGTTTAACAATCAGGTACTAATTATTGAACATACCTTGAATGCGTGTATCAAAGGTACATTTAGTTATGTAAGTTATAAACATCCCACATACAAGATTGAGGAACAGGAGTTTTCCAGGGAGAGAAAACACGGTTTATTTGCAGGCTAAATATTAAAAATTAAGACAAGATTTTTCCCACTTTAAAATAGGGATTGCAAAAGAAGAGAACAATCAGATTATCTTAATGCTTTGAGATTGTTTAAATGGTAAGCAAACTGGATTTGATCTCTGAAAGAAGAGTGAAGATTTAAGGAAGTTACTTTCAGCGATAAGAGAAATAGTAGGTGGGCATAAATAAAAAGCCTGAAAAATGTAGAAGTAGAAGTCAACAGTTTTTGATCTAAATCTGATACTTATTTCAATAGTTCTGAGTTTAGTAAACTATCCTCTGTTTCCATGTCCTCTTATGTTTTTCTATTTATACTCTACTCACTTGGGGAAATTTATATGAACTACAGGGTTATTCAAAAAGAATGAATCGATTTCATGACTCACCACTTTATAAAGGAAACTCTAACCAAGTCAGAAATATTCTACTCTTAATCGAGTATTCAGTGTGTTCACCACCTGCAACATGAGATCAGCATACCACGATCTACTGAGCTGATCGCTCTTGTAAGGTCATGAGGCTAGTGGGTAGCAGTGGAACATAAATGCAATCTTTTATGTACACACACAGTGTGGTCTGGGGATCTCACAGGCCAAGCACAAAGTCTTGGACCATCCATCGCCAGGGCACTTTTTCATTGAAGAAAGCTTGAAGCATCAAGTGCCTCATTGAACACTTGGAAGACAGACAGGAAATAAATCTTGATTATGAGTGGAATATTTGTGACTTGACTGCAGTTTTGTATTACTTTTCCTCAATAGAATTGCATCATGAAATCGGTTAATTCATTTTCAATAGCCCTGTATAATTGTTAGTTTGGAACTAATTGCCAATTTGTATTTTTACAGCAGATTTTAAGTTGCATATTTCTACTTAAATGCAATAATGGCCTGTCTGGAGGTTACTATTTAAGTACAATCTATATGCTTACATTTTTCAAAAAAGTACTGCCTTGAGAGTCACTTTTACAAAACTGTAACATACATTTTTGAAATATTTATTGGTCATGCAAAAATTTTGTTTTGCACTTATATAAACAAGGACAAAACACAAATATATTTTCATATATGTGCTTGTAATGGAATTTTGTCTAAATCAATGAAACAATTTTAAATCACAGTACAGTATTTGCATATATAAGTTAGATAAGTATCTATTAATCCTGAATACTAAACTAATACTAGTAATGCAAAAGTAATTAGCATTATTAGCATCAAAGTACAAGCATTAAGCAAAACTTCTTATAGATAATAAAATCTTATTTTTTGTACCTGCTTTTCATCTTCTCAGACATCAAAGAACGCCACATGTTGTTAAGGGCCCTTCTGTAGGTTTGTTTTAAGATTAATAAAAAATAATAATAAATAAACAGAAAAAGGTAAAGTAACTATTTCAAATAAAGAAAAAGACAAATGAAAAGGACATATAAAATAAAATTAACAAAAAATATTAATATCTTTTAAATTTTTGAAAGGTAATAAATATGAAAATAATTTTTCTACTTTATGAAATTCTATAAAAAAGAAACTTATATGCCTCATTATAATGTATAGAAACTTAATAATTCTATATTTCCTTGAAATTCTTAAATAATTCAGATCTGTGTCAATATGCTGATACAAGATATACTGTGATACATCGCACTATTTAAGTTAGAAACCAACAGCAACAAAAATTCCAATAAAAGCTTTAACATCATTTAATAAGAATATAAATGCCTTTTGAATCAAAGACTGGAAAACTTCTGGAGTACTTCAAAATTTTACATTCTGTACTGTTGTTCCCTTAGATTTTTCAATAAATTTTGAGACGTCCCTGATTGTACATTTTTTTTCTTTTTTTATGAATTCAGAAATTTCCAAACTTTTACCCCTAAACTGTAACTCCATATGATTAAATTTTCATTCAGGAGAGAGAAATGAGCTACCAAAATTTTTAACTGAAATTGACTTTAGACCGCCTCACGATATCAGCCAGGATTTTTGATTAAATTTATAATTATTCTTTACAGGTTAAGAAAGTATAAACCACTATTAACCCTTCAGCAGGCATGCCAACTTTAGGAACACCAGCAGGCGTGCTTGGCACAAAGTGCAATGTCTCTTTCAACCTTGATTTTTCCTTTTGTAATAAACTTTTTTTTTTTTTTTCAAATTGAAAATAATAAATTTATAATTAAAGGCCAAAAAATGCAGATACAATCGCCTTATTTCAAAACTGTCCAGTTTATTTGATCTAAGGACAACTTGCGAATTGATTCCTATTATGTCCAAAAACCTAAAAAACAATGAGATTGTGCATCTTGGTGATATGCGGGATACCATGTAATAGCTGCACATTGGATTGATGATATCAACTCCTGCTTTTGTCGCATTGTAATCCAGTACAATCACTGGTTTACCACAGTTAAATCAAGACTAACAATGAATGAAAAGGAATACAAGGGTCAGAAAATCAGACCAGCATTAGATAGGTTGCAGCTGTAAATAGAAACTGCTTAGAACATTCAAACCTTACATGTAAAAGAAAACCATTCAAAATTATGAAAATGTTGCACTCTGTACACAGGCGTGCCCGCTGAAGGGTTAAACTTTGAGTATGAATCTGTCAAAGCACACCTTTTAAGGTTTTTATCTTCAAAACAAAAGAAAAATTGAATCTAAAGAAAGTGACTTTAATTTAAAAATTTTAAAACAACAGTAATAAAATCAAAACTATTTAAAACAAGATATCTCTTATTACTAAAATTATAGTGAAAATTATGGGATTAAACACTTATATGAAAATATATTTATTTTACTTTGATGAATTTTCACATGACTGGAAGTTCAAATGGAAAAAACAATTTTACATTCCTGATTATATTTGAATCTGCTATTTAAAAAAGTACTGGAACTGACTGAACAGCTCATCTTACATGCAGTAATCATTTATCTATGATTGTTGTGACTTTAATTGGGGCAATTTTTATTGCTTCACAAGAACGAGAAACAATTTTAGAAATTTTCTTAAAATCTCAACTCTACACAAGTTCAAAATATAACGAACTTACAACCAAAATTAAAGTATGTGTTACGATGGTTTACTGTTGATTGGCAGAGGGTGCTCTTTTATGAGATCTCGTTGTTGTCCTGGTTATGTGTTTATGAATTAGTTATTCTAACAATATTTGTAATAAATGTGGTTGTCGCTTACTGAACTCTCGTAACTTCTTTTCTGTGGAGTTTTTATTTAAGTGTAGTGATGGTCATCGTGAACAGTATGTGCTTTAAAAAGCAAAGACATCCATTTTTAAACGTATAATTCAGAATGTAACAAACTTGAGAAAATGAAAGGCTAAATAAAAAAAAAATTCTACAAAATAAATTTTGCTTCTAAATGAATATTTTTTAAAGCTTTTTTTTAAAAAATATATATGAAAATCAAGTAAAAATTTCAAAGTTCCTCTTTATTTATAATCTAAGAAATTTCATGTATTTCCTACTATGTATTTTAAATATAAGGCAGTATGCTACTTCATATTTCTCATATTTTGACATTTCGGTTTAAAAAAAAATCATAATTTTAAACAAATAAAACCACTATTTTTAAAAAGTGTCGTCTTTTCACTGTACCTTACTCTCTAGATCCATGAACAAAAACCATCAAAATACATAGAAGTTGGTTTCGGAATTCTCTTTGCCAATTTAGGTGCTAGTCTGGACCTGATACACCCTATAAAGGCATTAATAATGTAGGAAATAGTTCAGATTTTCTTTTTCTTCAACAGTAAAGATTAGAACAGTTGCCCTTAAAAGAAAAAAATAGTTTCACAAGTAGTTTTTTTTACTGGCATTATTTTCTTGTACATATCACGTCTCTCATGCAAATTCGTCTGCTACATCACTATGACGCAACTGCCAATCATGTTAATGGCACATGTGTACCTGGGAAAAGCCTCATTTATATATCAAAGCAGTTTCATGTGGGATGATGTACTCTCATAGGTTATTTTTGTTTGCCTACGAATGGCTGTTTCAAAATGAATTTTTGAATATGCTATAGTGTCTGCTCTATTTTTAAATGGTAGATAGCCTAACAGTAACTTATTTACCACTCAAAAAACAATGGAATGTTAATTTTAATACCTGTTGGGAACAATAGTATCCAAAAATCTTTGATTATCTACATGACTAGGTCTGAGTGAATTTAGTTCTGCTCTACATCCACCTTCGGGAGGGTTGGTCATTTCACAGCAACTTTCCTTGGATTCAGTATCATCCATACAACACGAACTGCGGCACACAACATTGGCATTTTCTCCAGTCCCTTCAAGTAAAGTCTCAGGATTTATAGGATCTGTGCCACAATCTGTTACTTTCTTATTCATAACATCACACAGTTCTTTAGTAGTTTGGCAGTCATAGAACTGATAGCTGGAAGATGAAATCATTCAATGAAAACTATAATGAAAAAAATTACACAAAATTTTTCATTTTTTAACATTTTACATGCACAATTAAAAAGTCAAAATTTGCTAACAGTTAAATTATAATGGATATCTGATGGATTTAATAAAGAAACAGCGAAATTACTTTTCTATAATTTTTATTTTTTCTTCTCCATTTTCAAGGAAAGGAAGGTTAGGATCATACTCTCCCCTCAATTTTTGTAATGTCTCCCCTTTAAGTGAGCTGCTCATTTCCCTAATTGGTTAAGTCCATTAAACAAAAAGTGGAGAAAAGTGATAAAATAGTATACATTGTTTTTCAAAATGCCTCTGAAAACATCATTGTAGAATGTATTATTGCAGATGCAGCTTTTATTTGATGACATATAAAATCTATAAAAATATCCTTGGAATCATCGTTATTATTAATGACAATTTTTACATGACCAAGGCACTGGACTGATTTGGAGAAAAAAAGTAATAACACCCAATTCAGTCTTCAAATTATTTTTTGACTAGAAAAAAAAATTGAAATACCATATTTTCTGGCATATAACACACACCTACAATTTTAAACTACATTTTTTAATTCTTAGGTATACTCTCTGTATAACGTGCACCCTTTTCTTGACGAAGAAACCTGAAATGTACATGTGTGATGCTCTTATCTTTTGAAGTCATTCATTCGAAGGATTTTCCTAGGCTTTCGAACAATGATATACAGAATTGGCAAGCAATAAGGGGAACTAGGAGAGTAAATAATTCTGCAAACAGGAGGTAAGAACACACTTCTGGCCCAAATGAATTCGTGGAATTAGGAGTCAGATGTTTTCTCTTTCTCCAGTCATTTGAAACCGTGATTTTGAAGTGAACATCGAAGGCTTCAGTAAATCACATTTGCTTCAGTTGAAATGCAGTTGATCTAGTGTTCCTTTTAGTAGTAAAAATGGGTCCTTCAAAATGAAACAAACACAGTGCTGGTTTCAAATGCTAAGTTAATCAATTTGCAAAAGAAAATGGAAATCGTGTTGCAGCAAGAATGTTTGGTGTTGGTGAAAGCTCCATACGAGAGTGGAAGGAAAATGAAATCACAGTAATTAATAGGCCAAAGAAAATAATAAATGTGGTTTGTGTAAAGGAGTAACAAAATGGACAATTCTAGAAGAAAGTGTTGTGAACTGGGTCATAGAAAGTTGCCAGAATGGATTAATTGTAAAAAGAAACAGCATACATTTATTTGAAGTAACCCTTTCTTAGGCCATTTATTTCGCTTTTGAAGTTCTCCCAGTTTTTTGTGTTTTATTATCAATTAAACCAGAGCTCCACAACCTTTTATCTTCCACGGCACACCGCAAGAAAAAGCTTGCAAATACATAAATTACAATAAATATGATATGTTTTTATTAGATAAAAAACACAATAAAATAGCTCTATTTATCAAGATAATTATAATCATTTAAGTTTTATATAAATCATTTTGAATTGTACACCATCACAAGAACAAAAATATAAAGTTTTAGTTTACAAGTAAAAAAAAATTTCTGTTTAAATTTTTACATTAAAATTTGTTTTTTGGTCTTTACTTAAGCCTAATAAATTAAAGTTAATTTAAACATACCTAATTTATTAATGAGATATTTGAGCTTGTTTTGATGAACATATGTACATTTTATATTTGGCTCTATATTAGAAAGAGCTACTTAAAGTTCATGGTCAAGACCCTTTAAACATGATCGTTTGTCATTTTTAATTAGAACCAGTGTCTAAAAACTTTGTTCGCATAAGTATGTCGTAGAAAAAGGGAGCAAAATTGCAATGGCCTTGTCAGAAATTTGTGGATATTCTTTCTTAACTGAAATCCAGAAATATGACACTTGAGCATACATACAATGTATGATAACAACATGTTTTTTTTTGTATATAATTTCGACCCAGAGAAATTACATATTAGCAAAAAGATAGAGGAATAATTTACTTAGAAAAATTTCTAACTAATGCGATGGTTTATTTTTTTATTATTATAATCGATAAAATCATCGTGGCACAGTCAAGATCACCTCGGGGCAGACTAGTGTGCCATGACACGGCGGTTGCGGAGCATTGAATTAAACAATAACATTTAAGGAAATATATTTCATTTTACAGAATTTCAAATTTAAATTTAAATTTTAGAGATGGGAAGCATTCTTCCCAAGGAACCATCTACGGACATTAAAAAAATTCAATTTAATGATGATTATTTGCCATAAAAAGATGAGAAGCATGTTGCAATGCACAAGGGTACATCACAACTCCGCATACATGTAGTGGGTCCTCTTTTCTTGTGCTTTTGTGCTACATTTCCTACATCGTCTATATTTTGAAACCAACTTTGGCATATGGTTTCCCACACTGGCTAATCGCACATCATCTGGAACTGCACACTTCTTCGCTTTGAAGATAGAACAACTTTTCCTTTTTCTTGAAGAATATCCGTCTATTAGCTGACGAGCTAATGCTATATGGAATGTCAGCTGGTCTAAACTTCTATTCGGTTCATTTACTTGCCATTTAGTTGTGTAGAACAAATATATATCAATAGAGGTGTCAAAGCAGAACAGATTTCACAGAACCGGCTTCCGAACTTAATAACATATGTACTATTTCTGTTTCAATTGCTGGAAACTAGATGGCAGCACAAAACTGAAGTGGGAATTATTCTTCCCAACATTATAATAGCGAGACCAATATATTATAGTGGGTTTTTGCACTTCCTGCAGGTGTATTTCCTAAGATCATGTAGGTGGGAAGTCATCTTTCCAAGGCCCACAAAGGGTTAAAGTGGCTAAAAAGAATGAAATGAAAGTGAAAACTTTAAAGCAACTTGAGTTAGTGTTGTCAATTTATGGCACAGAATAATTTAGTTCTACGAGAAAAAAACAAAAGTTTCACAAAGGCTTCCTAAAAATTTGGACAACAAATTGATAAGTTTCAAGAATTATGTTATTGACCTATGAAAGAAAAAAAATATTTAATGTCACATATTAGAAATATGGATGAGACTCCAGTAATGTTTGATATGATAGAAATAAAGCAATTGATGTGAAAGGAACAAAAGTAGTTCACATAAAAACAAAAAACAGGTCACGAAAAATCTTACTTCACTGTAGTGCTTTCCTGCTTAGCGGACGGTACAAAATTAAAACCCATGATTTTTTTAAAAAGAAAGACGGTGCCAAATGTAATTTCTCGAATGGTGTTTTCATTTATGTTCATGAGAAAGAATGGATGGACAGAAATAGTGTAAAATTATGGATAAGAAATGTTTGGCAAAAGCGTTTTGGTGCCTTAATGAATCCAGAAAGTCTTTTAGTTTGGGACATGTTCAGATCCCATCTAACAGATAATACAAAGAAATTGATAAAAGACTAACACATACATGGCAGTTATTCCAGACAGATTAATGCCATTAGTTCAGCCTTTAGATGTGTGTATTAATAAACCACTCAAAGGAAATTTAAAACGACACTGGAACACATAGATGTTTGAAGGTGAAAAAACATTTACAACATGAGGCCAAATGCGTCATGCCAGTCTAGAAATAGTGTGTGAGTGGATAATAAATCATGGAATGAAATTAGACCTGACATGGTTCAAAAGTCATTTAAAAAATGTAGTACACCTAAAAATCTAGAGGGAATGGAAGATGATTATTTATTTATGGACCAGAGTAACAGTGATGGTGAAGATCGATGATATAGCGGAAGACAAATATGATGAACTAATCATGTTATCCAATAATTAAAATTTTTAAGTTCATAAGGTATGTCATTTCTTTTAAATAAACAGCATGTAGAAATCTAAATTTTTTGTGTCCATCTTTTCCTTATTTTTAAATCTATCATTTTTATATCTGGCATGTAACGCACACCCATAAATTTCGATTTTATTTTTTGCATTAAAAGTGTGTGTTATATGCCAGAAAATATGGTAATTGTTTAATAATTCCCAAGTACTTACTTCTGCCACAACTGACTCATTTATTTAACTTTTTGTGATGAAAGGACACTAACGATTGACTGTTATCATAAAGTACTTTCTTCTGTGTTTGAATGGCATTATTGCAGCAATTTGCATTAGAGTAACTGGATTGGCTTCTAAAAAAAGTGATGGCCAAAAAAAATGTTGTCATTGAGTGGTGTTCATCCTTATTAATTGGGAAAGTTATTATGAATGTCAAAAGTGAGGAGTCCACCAAATGCTTTGACTCTAAAATTCTAAAATGTGGACTTACCAATTTGACTTGTGTATGGCTCATATAGTAAAATTTTAAAAATTACATTAACCAACTATCAAACAACTTTTAAAGAACATTATAGATGGTTATTATTTTTAGTTCAGCTATTCAATGACCTTTATAGGGTGAATAAATATTAAATGAAAGCTTTGTGTACACCATAAAATGCTTTAAACATCTTAAAGATCCAAGACTTTTGTCGCTAGTAAAGAGAGCCATTAACTCTCTTGGAATATTATTAAAATTTCATGCGTAATACCTAGTTAAATATACATATTCCTTTTGAGAATTATTATTTTATCTTGTCAAACAGACATATTTACTTTAATGTCTAGTCTTGGATACGTTAAAAAGAGCCAACAAAAATTTTATTAGTCTTCTAAATTACAAGTATAAAACTCTTCTTTAAAAACAGATGATCAAAATATACTATTCAAGTAATCTTAATCAACTATGAAAATTTACACCTACAATGACTTTTCTTTTAGAGAATGCAATACCTAACACCTAAAATGACAAACCAAATGAAGCTTTGACTAAAAATCAGTACCATGGTTCATCACTGGCTTCTTTTCAAGCAGGTCTTTCATTTTAATTTAAATTAAGTGTATAAAATTTAAATATCATCAATAATACAGTAATGCTATAATTATTTCTGCCATATTTACCTAAACTTAAAGTTTGCATTTTCCCCATCTCTACTCCATTCTTCATCTGGGGCAACAAATACAACTTCAAGAGTTATTTCACCCTTCTATAAAGTGGAACAATTTTCATTATATTTAAAAAAAGAAAAAAAAAAGCTGTTCTAGTATTTTACAAATACTAAATTTTACACAGTTTACGAATAATTCAGCATTATGAACCAACATTAAACAGAAAGTAGTTAATACATTCAATTATTTTGTCTACAAACGAACATAACATATACACAGAACAATGATTTTCATAAAATATTTTGACTTTATTATTCTTCTAATAACTGTGAACGGTTTTTTTCTAGAGAAGCAAGATATTTTGCTCACATGTTCATAATAGTTGCAAAACACATGAAAACATTACTAAAATAAATGTCTGCACAAAATGAATGAACTTAATACTAGTTTAGACACCACAGAATGAAACAAAAAATTAAATAAATATTTCTTCCCCCAAGAGACCCTTTTACTGCCAGCACTTTGTTATAATACTTCAAAGTCTTAATTATAAATAGGTGTATGTTCAGAAAAAGCCTACTGATTGCAAATACATACATCTCCAGAATACCTTGAATCAGAAAGACATGGCCAATAAGTATGCTGGAGGAAAAAGAATTCCGGAATTTCTCCAAATTTAGAGTGACAAAAAAATGCATGGGGCACCAATAGAAATATATAGATCTCTAGGTTATGGGATATTCAGGAAAACCTGTAAATTCTGAGCAGATGCCTCACTGGTTCTGTCTGCTATATATTGAGTTTCTTAGACTGGATTAAGATAATAAATAATCCATTTCTTACATTTTTGCCACCTAGAGAATCAATTTCTATTTTCAGAGTATAGAGAACTAGCTGAAAACCCGCACTTCGCTACGGAGTATATTCAAATTAAATACAACGGTCAATATATGCAATTAATGCCAAAAAAATAAATATATATATATATATTTATAATAAATATGATGATCAATGTATACAATTGATGTAAAAAAAATATATATTTATAAAAAAAATCGTAAGGGATATTTTTACAGACAAAATAATGTAGAAGAAAATATTCAAATTAAATGTAATAGGACATACTAAAGAATATAGTACAGTTAATATAGTACAGTTGAGGAACATAATATTTTTTATTGTATTTTAATATTTTTTTGGGATAATGTCCAATCGTCTGCCGCATTAGCAGGAAAAAGAAATACTTTTTTTTTGTCTATTTAGTTGTTATGCACGTGACGATACATTTATTTAAAGTACAAGAAAAAGAAATCACGTGATCGGCATTTAATAAATTAAATTCTAAATATGAATCTTTAAAAATTCACCAAAAATCAGAAAATAGAGGTAAAGATTACAAAAAGATCTCATTTTAAAGGAATTTTTAGGATCTTTCTCGTGATGTAAATTTTATAACCGTCAAATTATTATTTTAAACGAAAACTTAAAAAAAGTTACTAAAACAGCTTAAAAATTTAATTTAAAAAAATCTAAGACAAATTTTTCAAAAATCTTTCTTAGTGCACCCCTATACTATAAGAAGAATCGTCATGCAAAATGTCAGCCCTTTAGGTCCAGCGGTTTGGTCTGTGCATTGTATGTCAATCAGTCAGTCAGTTACAGAACTGTTTTATATATATAGATAAACATAAAAATGAGCTAAATACAAGTTAACAGTCTACATACCTGACTGGAAAGTGTCCTGGCAGCATCATTATGTTTCATATTTCCCAGATCAATACCATTTACAGACAAAATAGCATCCCCAACAAAAAGGACACCACAGCGCCAAGCAGGTAAATAAGGATGGATCTCGGATATAACAATTGGCACACCATGTTCTTGGCCACCCTACAAAAATATCGAATAGCTACAATATGGCCCAAAAAGTAACAATTAAAAAAAAGAGCTGTTATTATGGACTTTTAGTGTAAAAATGTTCCTTTGTAAATACAAATGCAATTTCACTGTTGCTATCTAAGTTCTATAGCATATTTCCATTTTTTTTGTATTGTTATCCTCAATTCTTGTATTTTTCCCCATTCTGCTGATTTTGTTTCCTGTGGCCAATTAAAATTAAGCACAGAAAACAAAATCAAATTTTATATGTCACATCTTATCTAGCTGAAAGCACATGTAAAAAATGAGTACCTGGGACCCATTCATTTATAAGTCAGGGCAGTCGCTGTATACAACTTGCAAAACACTGTTAGTACAGAGCAATCATTTGAGTTTAACCCTATGCTGCAAAATTTAAATTCTACTATGGGCTAACTCATGAGACATTAAATTCAAGACACTTGAGTTATATTAATTTGCTTTAGGACCAAGGGTCAAAAGTACTCACTTTATTTAAAATGAGGGTAAATTATTTAATGAATAATAAATATATTTTAAAAATGTAGTGCTTTGATCGAAATATCTTTACAGCAACTAAACTGATCTTGTAATCAAGGAAAAGCATTATGGCTCATCTTTTTCAGAAAATTATGGGCTGAAGAAGTGACAAATAAATGCAGAATTACAAAGACTAACAATTAGCCAATTAGAGGGAAATTAGAACTTTGGGGAAAGAATTTCACCTTTTTGAACCTCTCCTGTATATCAATTAATATCAATATCCACTTTGTTCTAACCCTATGTGAAGGGAAATTATTTAAAAAACATGTATTTAAAAAAAATTATTGCAGTTTTGATTTCATATTTTTTACCCATTTCTGCCTATGTTGAAATGACTGTTTTGGTGAAAGATTTCAGAATTTTTTTACTGTTCTTATTAGGAAAGACAATCTTTTGGGATTCTAAAACTGCTTTGCTTTTATTCTTACAATTACTAGATGAGAATATAATGTCAATTTAATAAACCAAAGGTTATGCTTAAAGACCGGAGGTGAAATCATTAAAGCATATTCTAGAAACTCATTTTTCAGTTACTTTTGTATACAAGATACCTAATTATTTAAAAAGTTTTAAATATATTCAATGAAATTTTGCAACACAATTAACCATGTCTTGAACTAAAAGTTAAGCTCTATATGTTAATTTAATCCTTTGACAGGTATCATTACAGGAAAAAAGATAAATTTTTTTAATCTGTGTTTTTCTACATATTTTGTATATTTCAGTGATTTTCAAAAATACTGCAAAATTTTACTTCACTACAAAGGTAAAGGCCCAGTAGTGGATAGTATAAAGGAATATAAATATTGTTGTAACTATAGATTCTCTGTATACTTTAAAACATTTACCATTGAAAGAATTAAAGAAAAAAAATTAGGAAATAATTAATTTTACTTGTAGCTTAACTTATGGACTATAGAATTAGATTTAGTTAGAGTATCTTAAGGATTAAGTTATATTGAGGCACATTGTGAAAACCTCAAATAATTAAGAATTTAATTTTATCCACAATAACCATGTTCTTAGGGTGTTGTGAGTGCTGTAAAAGAAACTATGATTAAACCTAAAAGAAAAGTAAAAAAAATAAAAATATCTAAAATTTACACTTCTAAAAAGGAATTAACAACAAGACTCAAGCCTAGGGGTAATAATTACAAATTTTATTAAACATTAACTTCCTATTGTTTACGACTTAATCACAAAAAAACTAAAAGAACTTAACCTGCAAAAATGGCACAATCCTCGATGACACATTATTAAAAAATATATTACTGTGTCTTTATTTTTATTAAATACAAACATAATAAAATAAAGTTAAAAAAATTGGTGGCTTGTGAAAAATTATAAAAAAAATTTACTTAAGTTAAACTATAATAAAAAAGAAAATCAACTAAAAATCATATTACCAAATAATGACTGCAGTCTAAAAAAAATTAAGAAGAGAAATTGAAAGAAAGGCAATATAGTAAAGTTTAAAGTTTGGGAGGTAGGGCATGCCAGTAAGAAGGGAATTAGCTGGCACTTGAACTCTTCATGACCCCGTCAGCTTGGACTGCATCTCAGGCATCTTTTTCTCGGCTGTGCATCTCTGGACTAGTCAGAAGTCAAAACGCTTCACTCCAGCAGCAAATCTTCAAAACTCCTTACAAACTTTACGTTTAAAAGAGCCCACCAAGAAATCTGCGGAAGGGGGCATGTTGTTTACTACATCGTCATGCAAAGGATACATCTAGAAACTTGGCGAAACTCCCCAAGGCCAAAGGAGGCTGAAGAACTATTTTTTGTTGTGCAAGGTTGGGAAGCGAGGTGGCTCCTGAATTCGAAATGAGAGGAAAGTTTGTGGGGGAGATTCGGAGAGGTGCCGCTGGAGTGAACGTTTTGAACGTCTGACTAGTCCAGAGATGCAGCAGCCGAGAAAAAGATGCCTAAGATCGAGTCCAATCTGACGGGGTCATGAAGAGTTCAAGTGCCAGCTAATCCCTTCTTCCTGGCATGCTTACCTCCCAACTTTAAACATTACTATATTACCTTTCTTTAAAATTTCTCTTAATTTTTTTTTAGACTGCAGTCGTTATTCGGTAATTTTCTTTTTCATTATAGTTTAACTTCAGTAATTTTTTTTATAATTTTTCACCAGCCACCAATTTTTTTAACTTTATTTTATTATGTTTTGTATTTAATATGAATACATATTTTTTAATAATGTGTCATCGAGGAATTGTGCAGTTTTTGCAAGTTAAGTTCTTTTAGATTTTGTTTTGTGATTAAGTTGTAAACAATAGGAAGTTAATGTTTAAATAAAATTTGTAATTATTACTGCTAAGCTTGAGTCTTGTCGTTAATTAATTTTTAGAAGTATAAATTTTAGATTTTTTATTTTTTTATTTTCTTTTAGGTTTAATCAGTTTCTTTTACGGCCCTCACAACACCCTAAGAACATGGTTATTGTGAATAAAATTAAATTCTTAATTATTTGAGGTTTTCACAACATGCCTCAATATAACTTAATCCTTAAGATACTCTAACTAAATCTAATTCTATATTCCATAAATTAAGGTACAAGTAAAATTGATTATTTCTTAAACTTTTTTTCTTTAACTCCTTCAATGGTAAAAGTTTTAAAGTACACAGAGAATATATCGTTACAACAATATATTTAGCTGAATGTCTGGCATAATCATCAAATTTTGCCTAAAATTCATGAGAAATTCCCTATTTTTTTAAATGTTATGAAAATTTCCCTTGAATAAAATTTGTTTTCATCATTTTCAACTTAAAACATACTATTTAATTAGTATTGTATATTTTTCCAAAAAAGAACTCTGAATGTAGGAGATACCTTAAGAGAACAAGAACAAGTTTATGAGAATCCAAAATTATTTCACCATCATTAAGGACACAATTTGGTGTTTAAAAATTGTGGAAGAATAGAGTGAGTTGACAGTATATCTTGTTGACATAACATACATATAATTTAGAGATCATCCTTAACAAATGTGCAACCCAACAGGCAATAATACACACAGCTATCAACATATTCCAGCTGCTTCAAACTTTTAACATTCATTGTATAACAAAAAACTTTTCATTTTAATAAACAAAATTTTAATTTTTGAGCATGTTCCCAGCACTTTGAATGCCATTTTGCAATTTTAGCATCTAATAAAAACTTTATCCAGTGCCTTCCCCAAGTCTGGGAAACACCTTTCTACATGCAACAGTAATTTGTTCAATTTGTAATGCAAACACATAGAAATGATAAACCAGTAATAATGGAGAGGTAGCCCTTTTCAAAACAAAGTGCAAGGGGGTCACAGCCCTAGAGAGTCGAAATCCCATTAATTCATAGCTTACAAGATTTTAGATCCTTCGGTAAAATTATAAACAAGAGTGGTGAAGTCATTTGAAAATGAGAAAGAGGGTGTTTGGGGGAAGGCATCTAATGAAACTAAGATTCATGAAAAAGAAGTCCTCAGTTTATATAATATAATAATTCTTGAAATTGATTCATACTATCAAAATATATCAATCAAGATTTAAAAAATGCATCTAATAAATCTTTTTTAAAAGTAATCAAGGCGTTTTTGCTCTTTCCTTGGCATAACAAAAATATACTACCGTTACAAACAGTATATGATATTAATATTGTTCATGGATGTATTATCAAAAGCCTGTTTGAGGGAATAAAAGTTTTTTACGTTATTGAAAATAAAATGTTCAAACAATGATCAAATAGTTAGTTGAAACAATAAAAGCATTAAATAGCTAATGATAGCAGGATTACATGGTTAAAAATACAGTAATAGCCAACCTTCAAATTTAAATTGGATCTGTTAGGACAGATTGGTATCACCACAGATCAATGACCATTTAATCACATGACATAAAAAGCATGTAGAGGGACAAGGAAGATAACAATAATAGGAAAATTAACCATTTACCCGCTAACAGCTGCGAATATTAGACTATTGCCAGAAAAGTTCAATACAGTAGAGTCCCATAATCCGAACTTCGGTAAGTCGAAGTCTGCTTAATCCGAACCAAAAGGAAAAAAAAACTAAGTTTAACAATAAACCACAGTGATACTAAGTAATATAAAATATTTTCTGAAAATTACTAGAAAATTGCAAAGTTAGACAATGTACTGAACGTCACTGTTGAAAACATGTTAAAATTTTTTTGTCGGAGAGAAAAATACCTCGCCCTTGAACCAAAATTACACCAATGCGTCAGAAAAATGGTGTCTGTTGGGGGTTGCGGACGAGTGTTGCTCTATGTAGCATAGCGCTACAATCAAAGGCCCTCTGTCAATGTCACCGTCTGCTTCACCTTCACTCTCAGCGAGACATTTACAGGTTCGTTCAAAACATTTCAACAATCCTGCTGAGTGTCTAAATCCAATGGTCGAGCACTGCGATTAGTAGTAGAACAACTTACACTCTACTGTACTGTACTGGTACTAGGCAGCAGTGCGCTCTCTTTGTCAACCCATTTCATCCCGAGATTTGGTTATGTTTAGACAGACCTTATAAAATAAACTGTGTAATCACACGTAATATGTAATATTTATGTAATCACATGTCATTATGTAATTTAAGTTTACTTTAAGAAGGATTTCACTTAATCCGAAAAATTCGTTAATCTGGAAAGGATCTGGTCCCAATCATTTCGGATTATCAGGACTCTACTGTATCAAATAATTTCATTAAAATAAGTTTCAACCAATGATATACTATAACTAAAATAGCAAGATAAAAAAATTTTGTTATAAGAAGTTACCATTATGTAGTTATCCTTCAAAAATGTATTTAACTTCAGCATAACAAATCTAGTTTTTTTTTTTTTTTGAAAGTTAGAATTCTTATGCAGTTCTTTAGAATAATTCTATAGGTTAAATACTTTCCATATGATAGCAAAGTTTCAAAATATAATATTTTTAAAAGGTACACTGAAATTTTTATACAACAAATGCTATAAATAAAATCAAAAGAGATTGTTTATATTTGCCCACAGAAATTTATATCAGAAACAATTTCAAAAACTGAACAAGTTGATTTGGCAAGGGGAGTATGCCCACAGAATGTTTTTCTTCTTTCATTAACTAAAAAAAAGCAGTCAAAGAACAAACACCATGTTCAATGTTAAATATGGCAGTTCATGCTCTTTTTATGAAGCACAATTTATAACAACCAACCATGGATACATTCCATATATAATTATAAATAATGACAAAAAAATATTTTCAAACTTAAAAAAAGAGAGGGAAAAATCTTACAGTGATCGATATGCCTAAGCCTTCATTTTTCACCTTCACAACAGTAACATATCTGATGTTACCAACACCTTGCTTTTTCTTGAGCATTTGGTAATCCTATGAAAAGAATCAGAAAATAAAATTGAAATATATTTAGAATTCTACTGTACTCTAAACCTGAATTAACAAAACATTTAAAAAGTGCATGGTAAATATTGGGATCAGATATGACTTGGCATTAACTGCATAGGAATATATTACATTATACAGAGGGATAAGGCTCGGAGGAGAGAGTGAATAGCAGTTTTTTGCTGACCTCCAAAGTACAATAGCGGTCTACTACTCCCCTAGATACAGCCTTTGATGAGTGCTTAGTGAACTGGCCTTTAGTTTCATAGGGTCACTGGCCGTAGGTACTTGTAGAGCACAGCCAGGCCAATGCATCGCGTGCCTCAGGCAAGTTTAGAAAACGGTGCCTTTTCAAATTTTCAGTACTCGAAGTAGGAATATATCTCTGTTAGAAATAGTCGACTTAATAGAAAATGGACATTTTGGGAAAAATAGTGCATTTATTTTAAAAGTTTTATTTAAAAAAGTAATTACAGAACTTAAAAAAAGCAGAAGTAGTAAATGAAATTTGAATATAAATGTTTTATGTAATAAAAAAAAAGGACTCAATCCTTCTTTGAGCAAACTGTTGAATGGCATGTCTATAATTGTTTTAGGTACCTTTTTTATTATAGAAATGATTCCTAGATCATTCAGCCACTCTTGGGTTATGGTTGTTTGTACATAATTCACTAAAATTTTCAGTTTAGAAAAAATATCACCCAAACTGCTGCTACAGGTCGCAGGGTAGTGGTTGTAGCATTCTTAGACGCTCAACAATGTTTGGATATAGGCATTAAAAATTTATTTCTCTATGTTTCTGAGATTCAGCAATTTATGAAAAAAATAGTCCTAAATAATCACTCATATTTGTGTATTTTTATGAATTTTGTCAGGTTAGACTACACTATTAATATTTTTTGTTATTTGTTTAAAATTTCATCTTTTTACAATAGCTGATCTTGGCACCTTCAATTCTGCACCTAAGGTCCCCTATGGGACCCGCTCTGTTGTACAGCTTATGGAATCTCATATGTTCCTGTGTAATGTGTAGTATTACACTGGCTAAATGGTAAACAAGTGTGCAGAAAGCATATAAGTGAGTACAGAAAAATATTTTAAAAGCAAAGCTTTATGGTATTTCATAACGCCAGACACAGTAGCCATAAAACCACAGGTTTCAGAAAATCAACAGATTATGTAAACCAATTTTAAATTGTAATATTATTTGACACCCAGAAGAAAAACTCCAGAGTAGTCATTCAATGACTAGTGATGGTGACAAAAGCCAATTTTGTGACTTTTTGGAGACTCCCCCAAAACATTTCCTTACAAATTTAAAAAGCCTTTTAGTGACATCGCTTCAAAAACATTAAAGAAAATTTTTTTTTAATTAAAGGATATTACATAGCAATCCAATTTCAGCTGAAGATCATAAAATATATATTTATATATTGCAAAATAAATATTGGTGTAAAAATATTTTAATCTTGATGAATACTTTGCTAAAAATGATAAGATCAAAATAAAAAACTGTATGGACAAAGTTATTAATGATGCATATATATTTTTGTAACTTTATATAGATTTCTATAAATACTAGTGGTTAGCAATAAATAAAAAAAAAATTTTGATATTTTCCCCATAACACCTAGTATAAAACAATTAAAAATGTATTAGTACCAATAGATTTTTATTGATTTAATTAGAATTCCTATTGATACCAGTGACTCAAAACATGTATTGTTTTTATACTGATCATTTCCATCAGGGTATGGTTTCTTCATAAATTTATTTTAAAGAATTTGATACAAATTATGTATTATTCATACAAAGAAACTTTTCTTTCACTAAACATTGATCTTAAAAAAAATTATTTATTTATTCACTTTTGAAAAATAAGGAGTTATTTTGTTAACTGGCATATTGATAATTTGAATATAGTACTGAAAATTAAAAAATAATCACAGATGGAATGCATAGAAAATCATGAAAATTCCTGTATAATACTGAAGGCATTTTTTATGAAATACTGTCTATGAATAAAAAAAAACCAAACTAACAACAGTGGAAAAAGTGAAATACGTGTAGCAATGTAGTTCACTATCCTGGTTTGTGTTCCCTATTCTAATGACAATGTCAACTATTCTAAATTTTACACCACAGGTGAAGGCAAAGGAGTAATGACATGATGCTTTAGAGCAGGGGTTATAAACCTTTAAATACCTACCTACTTACTGCCCACTTTTTTATCTTTGTTGATGGCGAAGTTTCTTTAGCGCCAACTGGTACATTTCCACAGTGACTCAATTTAGCGCAAGAGCAAAGTAAATTTTAGAGGTGAGGGTTTGCAAAAAATATGTACTTAAATTTATCTTTTTATTTATACTTTATGTATATCTATATATATAAAACAGTTCCATGACTGACTGACATATAATGCACAGACCAAACCGCTGTACCTAAAGAGCTGAAATTTTGCATGGTGATTCTTCTTATAGTGTAGGGGTGCACTAAGAAACATTTTGAAAAAATTCTTCTTAGATTTTTAAAAATTAATTTTAAGTTGTTTTTGTAACCTTTTTAAAGTTTGCATTTAAAATCATAATCTGAGGGTTATAAAATTTATATCACGAGAAAGATCCTAAAAATTCCTTTAAAATGAAATCTTTTTCGAATCTTTACCTCCAATTTTTAAAGATTCATTTTTAGAATTTAATTCATTACAAGCTGATCAAGTGGTTTCTTTTCTTTTTGAGATACTATAAATTAATTTTGCATCACGTGCATAACAACAAAATAAATTGAAAAAATATCAAAATACAATAAAAGATCAAATTTAACCACTACTCATTAGATGGAAGTTTTTAAAGAATTTAATTCGAATTATTATGTTTTATGAATATTAAATTAAACCTATATATAAAACTGCAATTTCCCCTCAAAGTATGCTTGGTCGTGATGATAAATAAGTTTCAAGGCCAAACTTTAAAATACGCTGGGGTAGATTTAAGAGAAAAATTGTTTCTCCCCCGGTCATTTTTATGTAGCTTGCTTGTGTGTAAGTTCACAGACGAGCCTCGTAATATTAGTTCCATCCAATAAGGAAACAAAAAAATATTGTTTATAAGGAAATCCTCTAAAAAGCGATTTCATTATTTTTCAATTGTAATTATCCTAAAATGTACTCCGTAGCAAAGCACGGGTATTCCTCTAGTATATACATAAATAGCTACGGAGCTAATTCGTTGCTTCCACATACACGAGTATACTTAAGAAGTGTCTAGAGAATTATTACCTGTAATCCAAGTTTAGAGATGGAATTCAAAAGTAAATAACAAAAGCATATTTTAAAAAATCAAACTCGCAAATGTGTTAGCAGTATATTCGATATATGGAGGAAGAACAAAATCTGTAAGATTGGGCAAAAATTCCCACTGCACACCCAAAAATTTCACTAGTAAAGCTTGAATCGCCCACTAGTGGGTGGTAGGGACCAGTTTGATTACCAGTGCTTTAGAGTGTTCAAAATGCTGACACTTCTATCACTACAGGGATAAGACATTAGAAGGGCAACAGGACACCGATGAAGCCTGCCTTCATGCAAGCTGGTAACAAAGAAGAATCAAAAAGTTTTTTCCTGCCATGAAAATAAAAAAAGTTCTATGGGCTAAATTCTAAAAACTTATTTCGAATGGAAATTAGATTTTTAAATGTATGCTTAAATAAAACTATTGGGGTAAGTTGAACCCAAGGATAAACCGTCCTACCTCTCTCTCTCCCCCCCCCCCCCCCCACACACACACCAAAAAAAAAAAAAAAAAAAAAGCTTCAACATATCTTGAATAAGAATGAATTTCAATTCTAAGCATTCAGACTAGTTACAAGAACAAAATATTTATTACTTAACTTGGCAGAACTGCATAGTACCTCAGCCTTACTATTATGTTAAAACCAGTCACACTGTCTGGCTGGCAAGTCCTGTATTTTTTTAATGATATTAGACTTGCCAGCCACATTATAAGTTGTTGACAAAAATAAATTAATGAGAAAACTAATGTAAAACAGAACAAAGAAAAATATAAAACAAGCACTTGACTTACATGGCCAGGGGGAAGTGTTAACTTGCATCCATCTCCCTTTTGAGCTCTGCAAGCACGAATCACAGTTTTGTGTCTATGAAGATATATTTCAGCTTCAAGCTGATACCACAGTCGATCGTGATCAGCCCTTTCAAATCTTTTCCAAGAAGCTGAATTTGCTGAATTCTAAAAAGGGGGTAAAAAATAGTTGCTTTATTCAATACAGTTTTCAACATACTGCATGAAAATAACCTTTGTCATCATCTTACTGAAAAATATGATTTATATATCATTTACCTGAAATAGTAAATACCATTTCAAGGAAAAAATAACTTACTCAAAAGTTAATATACAATTCTGGCAAAATTTTTATTAATACTCACTGAAATCCCATATTATAGAGTCTGATAATTGAGAGCAATATATAAAGAGTTTTTTTATGAAACAAAAAATTAAGGTCCTTTCTGTTTAGTAGAATGATGGTTAAAAGAATGTATTTAAATGATAATGAGTAGTAATGCATGTTTATGTTATATGATCACTAAAGAGAAGTAATATATGAGGGAAAAAACACACACAGATACATTTGTAAATAAACTAAAGGTGCTATAAAATCTGAACATACTTTGCATGACAATGAAATATATTTTCCAAAGACACAAGTGGTAATCATTCAAATGCAAGATAATGTATTATAAATCTTCATGTGAAGTCATTTTCTATTGAATTAGAAAACCAAACAACCAAAATAAACTATTCCTACTAAAATATATGTATTGTGAACAATAAAAATAAATCTTTTCTACTAAAATATGCATATTAGAGAAATTCACACGTGTTATCTGTTTAATTATACTTTGATATATGTTTAAAAAATGTAAAAAAAGAAAATCAGTTAGAGCAGATTCATTAGCTACAAAAATTCAAAAATTCTATCAAAATTATTTCTATAGATAGCCTAGCCAAAAAAGTAGTGAACAGAATAAAATTATTCATCAAGAATGCAAATAATTGATAATTAAAAAATTAAGTTCATTTCTTTTATTTATGCTTTAAAAAATATGTGTATATACGTCAAATTCCTAAAATCTCAGATAACCGCTCATTATTATGGACCATAAAAAATCTGTATGAGTACATCAATTAAACTGCACTTGAGTTTACTAAGCAAAAGGAATACAATGCTAGCAATTTTTTTTTTTAGGAGGAAAACTTAAGAGCTGCATGCTATAGACCACAAGATGCAGAATTATTTTTTTTTCCAACAGGCACTTTGTCCTGACAATATTTGCCAATTCACTATTATGAGAATACCATATAGGTCAGTGGTTCCCAACCAATAGTCCGCTAGAGACTCAGGAGTGGTCCGGCACCACATACAGACCTGCCAACCTCAGTAAGAGGAAAATCCTGCAATATTCTACCTTGCATAAAATAATCGACATAACGACATAACACAAAACAGTACAGTAAAAAATTATAATAAATGAATTATAATGTATACTTATAGTTTATAGGATCTCTTTAATAATATTACATAGTTCAAAATATATCCTTACTGTTCAGCTCATCTTGAAAATATTAAACAAAAGTTATATATTTGAAATTTGTAATCATACATTTTAATGTACATCATATTTACACTAGCAGGGGCCCCACCAGTCTATATTTTGAGTACTTCTATTTCTTTATAATGTTTGTTTAAATTAACTGCAGAAAATCTTCGAATTTTTGTAGCATTTACTGTAGCTGATTTTTCTCTTTTTAAAAATTCATTGTCAAATAGTTCTTCATAATAGTGTCCTTGTGGGTTCGATTTGCATATTAGCAAATTTTCTAAGGTTTCCCTTGACTTAGATGACCTGAACTGAGTAGATATTTTTGTCATGTAACTAAAAATCCTCTCACACTCTGCATTACTGTGAGGGATTGTGAAAACCAGCGTTATTTTTTTTACGTTTTGGAATCCGGTAATAATAATGTCCATTCCAGAAACCCGGAAGATGCATTAAAAATCCGGCATTGCCGGGGTAAATCCGGAAAGTTGGCAGGTCTGCACATATAAAAAAGTTGCCAAAAAAATGGGGATTTTGAAAGCATTTTTCATTGAACTAGATGGGCAGAATATATCCGATGACCATCAGGTGTTGAATTAAAGTTTCTTAAAAGTTTAACATAGTTATTTTATTATTAGAATATGATACAAAATAATTTTCATAACCTATGTATGATTAAATGATTTAGGCTATCTAATCTAAAGATTGAAAACAAGGTTGAAATAAAAAGTGAGTACGTTAATCCTGTATCTCTTTTACCTGAGGGATATTCTATATCCCCCAGAAGGTTCCCCCCTCAAGTTGGTGTGTGGGGAGTGGGGTTCGCACATGGTTCAATTTCTGACTTAGTGGTCCGCAAACTGCTATGGGTTGGAAACCACTGATATAGGTAAACAAAATTATTCGTCATGTTGGAACATGCTTAAGTCATGATTTGAACTCAGTCCCACACTATGGATGTTCAGGATGCTAATCACTTTATGATGTGGGTACCAGATGCAGATTATATTTATAATTTTTCACTCAAAGCAACACGGCATGACAAACTACTCATGTATCCATTTTGTATATGATACAGATCCATGTTCCTCACTATACACTGAAAAAATAACAATTTAGAAATAATAACAGGCAAATAATGAATGAAAAATGACTGTAAAAGATAGTTGCTCACTGTATTCCACACAAATATTAAATGAAAGAGTAAAAAATTCTTCCATACTACATTTGAAAAAGGAATATTTCACAAACTACAGAAGAACCTTTCAAATTAACTTGATTCAACTAGAAATGAGAATTTATCATGCAAATAAATTAAAAATACATTAATTGACACAAAAGGAATGATCTGTAAAACTAATATAAATTCATTATTAAATATTATTTTAATAGTAAAAATTAAAAACACACAAAGTCCTTCTTTCTTAACATGCAATAACTTTTTTCTAATTAAGACACTAAAGTATAAAAATTAATCATTTCCTTTCAAATAATTTTTTTTTTTCAAAGTGTTGCAATGTTACATGTAAAGATACATTTATTACTACACATCTAGAATTATGAGTAGAAATGAGTTGTTTCAATAATTTAAAATCCACATGAAGATAATAAATTCTTGCTATTTCTTTAAATATCTAATCTTTTCTTTTTAAAACTTAAAATAAAAAATATATCACTCTTTTAGTGTGAATTTTAGCATTTTATCAAGTACAGAAAAGCACACAGAATAAACTTTTTCACAAAATATTGCACTAACAGAAGATATTTAAACTAGATTGTAGTTGTCAACCATTTCATGGCCAAAAATATAATGGTAATAGTTTAATGTGTTTCATAAACACACATATTTATATAATATATATACATACATTATATATATATATATATATATATATGTGGGATGGAGTTAGCACTTCATCCTTTAGAAGTGGATAGACATTAATCATTTTAAATATTTAATGAGACGAGACAATCTTTACATGACAGAACTAACACTTAGGATGAAATAATTAAAAAAAAAAAAAGCATTGCTGCCAACCTCCTAAGAAAAAAATAAGGAACACAGCGTGCGACGGAATCGAAAAAAAAAAGAACAAGAGCAACAAGATGTTGTATAATATTTTCTAACACAAGAATAGAACTGTAAAAGTTCGCTTTCAGACAATTCTTTGACAAATTCTGATGTTTCGGATCCTATAACTAAATCTTTATCATCCTTCTGATTTTCAAATACATCAAATTTTACATTAAATATACATTTAGAGCTAGTTATGACAGATATTTTCCCAAATCCCACCAACAATTCAAAAAAATTCGACAACTCTCTTCTCATCTTGTGAATTTTCGGCTCTTCAATTTGAAACATCACATTATATGTTTCATAAATGACAATCACATTTTTCACAAAAAATGCTAAAGCATGATCAAGCTTAATGTAAGGAAAATTCTTTCTTCCCGCTGCAATATGCATTTATTATTGGTAGACGATGGTGACCCTGTAAGTGATTTTACTTTTTTTGCTGATTTTTGAGAAGCCCATGAGGTTGGTTTTAACTGTTTTACAGAGTTGGGTGAAGCACTTGACATTAATTTTAATTTTTTTACTGGTATTGGTGAAGCAAATGAGGTTGATTTTACTTTTTTTTATTAGTTTAGGTGAAGCACATGATGATGACTTTCTCTCTCTTTTTAATGTTGTAGAAGCTGCTTGCTGTCCAGGAAGTTTTTGTATAGTGTAAGCTGCTAGAAGGGGAATCTCGAAAACGCGATATGGGTGGGGGAAAGTGAAGGTGCTGCGGAAGTAAAAATACGGGACATTTTTGCTTGAAAACATATTTCCGTAACAAAGCTTAAAAAAATGGAACGAATACGTTTTTTACGAAACACTTGGCACGTATGCAAAAGCATCAACAGAGCTAATCTGCTCAACATTGGAAGCTGGCGGAACAACACATCCGCTTAGAGTCCTTCGTGTGGGAGTAATGAGGAATGACAGTTAAAGTTGCAGTTTAGTCCACTGGTGTTGCCAATGCAAACTCACATATATATATATATATATGAGTGTGTGTATATATATGTGTGTGTGTGTCTGTCTATGCTTAACAGTGCCTGAAAATATGCATACTTTCCAATGTACTTAGAATCATTTTTTTAAAAACTACATTTTGAAGTATTAAAAAATTTACTATTTAATAATATACAAAATTCCTTTTCACCTTCCTGCTAATTCCTTATCCAGATATTTTGCAGCAAGCCTTGATCCAAAAACTTCACTTTCAAGAGCAACAGTTAATTGTTTCATAAGTTCATTTTCTCTTCTTAGATGACTAAGTTGAGTTTCATATAAAGCTTCTTTATAAACAATTGATCGATATTGCTCCATTTCATTTTCCTACAATTAAATAGAAGTAATGATCACAATGAAAAACTCATATAAATGATTTTTTGAATCTAGAATTTTCAGATTACTGACATAAATAAAATACAAAGACAAGCATGTAACCTAGCTTACTTTACCCAATAAAATTATTTAAGGTAATAAATAAAAAGGGTATTAAAAACCAGAACTAAGGATTAAAACTATCTATCAAACCTGTTAATGCTATACACTGATTCTAGAAGTCAGTGAATAAGCCAAAGCTCCCCACTCTCTTAAAAAAATATTTCATCAACTTAACATCAAATTTAAGTGCTATTGCTGACACACAATGGCAGAAAAATTACAGTAAAAGATTTTAAATTGTGGCTTTCCATACTTCAGATTAATATTAAGTGTAAGAGGAAAAAATTCCATTTCATAAAACCAAAGTTTAAAGCTTGATAAGTTTAACAAATGTGTGTCATGATCATGAAAGAAAAAAAGATGATATTTTTTAGATAAAAAATGATATTAAAAACAATCAACTTCAGAGAAGGCAAACTTTAAAATATTCGCTAAAATAATTGCTAAGTAAA
Organism: Dolomedes plantarius; assembly: GCA_907164885.2. NCBI lineage: Eukaryota > Metazoa > Arthropoda > Arachnida > Araneae > Dolomedidae > Dolomedes > Dolomedes plantarius. The sequence goes on from OU015493.1 coordinate 217,109,945, forward strand.
CTCAATTCACAAATTTATAAAACCAGTATAGCTTTTTTTCTTTACTAACACAGCAAACTAATACCCATACAGTGAGCTAAGCTAGAAACATGATATTTGCCAGCCTTTGAAGGTGGCAGTATGAACATGCCATCTTGTTCTGGTCTCTTTTAGAGCAGAAGAAAGCTAATTGGCTTTTGAAACTGAGTTTATTTATCAGTTATTTCGGTCGTCTGATGACAGCGAAGCATGCTGAGTGTTTATCAGTTATTTCCGATAACGAAATATAGTATTAAATGTAAGAAACAATCAGGTCTGAAAGGTGACAGAGATATTTGCCTTAGGTGGCTAAAGTGCTGTTAATGAACTAAAGATGAGATTTTAGTATATCTATTCCCAGTTAGAAGAGCAAATACACAACAAGGGACTACCAAATGTTTATTGCAAAGAACCTGTCTTGGAAGAAATGATGAGTAACAAAACTGTCTATAAATATACATGTAAGCCAGTAAAAAATGAAAATTGCCCAATATAAAAGATAACAACATAGTCATGAAAGCATAATAGAAACTCTCCAAAAGGAAATAAAAGAATACTTTTAATTCAAACTGTCATGACTAAAAAGGGTTTAACCCTCAAACTGAATTTGTTGCTGCTATCAGGACTATTGGTCAAATTGATCCCCAAGCCTAAAAAGCTGTTATTTTTGCGTTATTACGATGGAACTGCATGTTGATATTGTGCACAGGGTTGTTTGATTTATATTAGTGATGAATAGTGAAGGAAAAAATCATCTACACTTATTTATTCAATTTATTTTGATCTGGTATCTACATCATCAAATCTTAGGGCTCTTAAAAGAATTGCACAATGTTTCTCAGACATAATTGCATGAAAAATTAGCCTGCCAGTGATTGAGGTAAGGAAGAGTGATGTCAAGGCTTCAGAGGATACTTTAAAAATCGCACAGAACACTGAAATCCCTATCAGAGCATTGATTTCATCATTTGTTGTGTCTTGATAGTGGTGGCTGTCAGGTTCTTCAATTCTGGCCCGAGTTCTAGCAAGCTTCTGATTTGTGTAATGGACAATTTTGGTTATCATTTCATCCGCCAAAAACATCCTCCAAATTTGCTCTAGTGTAACCTTACTTCCAAGAAGAGCAGGGTACTCCAGTTTATTCAATTTTACTCAACGTATGTTCCGAGCAGCAGTTTGTGCTGAACTTCGCACACGTCTCAAATTCCAAGTAAAACAGTTCTTTTTACCATAAAAAGTGGCAGATGCCACTTCATCACTTTCAGAGCATTCGTTCTCATCCAAACTAATAACATTTATTTGTCTTCTAGTGAACCTACTTCTAGTTAGCTCTACACTTTCTTCATCAGACGACTCGTTCTTCGAAATAACCGCTGCATTGTAACCTGGAGTGGGCTAACGGACAAGGAAGGTGGCTCGTCTACAAGATTTTCATTTCACTCTCTGTATTATCATTTCCCTCAAAAAATAGTAGCTTCTTTTGACTCTACATATGAGTCATCTGAGTCATACTCCTCGTCCAAAGTGTCGAGCTCAGTGGCAATAACAGGCCTACCGGTCATTTTCACCGCCATACTTTTACAAAATTGCAACTTACTGGCAAATGGCAAGCATTTGTGAAACCCTGATGTGCTCTCCCTGATGTCCAGAAACTGACTGAGGATGTCAAAGCCAGCCAAGAGTTCACCCCTCTCCCCACTCCTGCCCAACCCCTTAGTTCCGCCACTATCGGACATGATGACCGGTAGGCCGGTTTGAGGGTTAAAAAAAACAACTTTACACTAAGTAGAAATTTTACTTGTTCCCTTAAATTATTACTTGTTCTTCCAAATTAAACTTTTAAGTTTGATTTAGGTCACTACCCAACGTTAACATTTTTAAGCTAAGAGCTACCTTTATATTGCTACCCTTAATTATATAATGGTTGTCAAAATAAAAAAAAAAAAAAAGGATCTACAACACACTAGGTAATAGTAGATTAATGGATAGGGCAGTGGTCTTCAGGACAATAGTTTACAAGTTAGATCCCGGTGTTTGTAGCCATTTGAAATGGCCTTCAGCTAAAGGTCCTGGTCAGTTTAGCTCTTGCATTTTAAAATATGACAGCAGTACTCCAAACCAGCCAACCAACCTGACACAAACCAGGAAAACACTATACAAACAGAATTTTTAGAGCATCTATTAGGTTTGGTTTAGGTTTTGGAAAATCCCTGGAAGGATTTTTTAAAATTTATTTCCTTCATCTATGGATTTTTTAAATCTACATTTCCGATGTATGAATTTTAGTACAAAATGTTTTTTCTTAATTCTTTTTTCCAAACAAAAAGATTTGAAGAAAAAAAAATTAAGAGACTAATTGTTTGAAGTACTTCAAGGAAAGCTGAGAGTACTATAGCCTGACAAATCCTTAATGAGCTACAATTTTTGTCTCCAAACTTGCAATTAACAAGTAAAATCCTTTTTGAAGCATTATTCTTACAGCTAAGATTCAAAATTTATGGTAGTGGCTTAAATGTTTGACTACCTAACCTGTATATATATATATATATATATATATATATATGTTAACCACTTTTATTTTAGATAACATAAAATAATTCATCAGAATGGAAAAATTGGTTTAGTAAAAAGAGTAATATAATTGTAAACAAATGATAAGAATATTTGTTCCTCTCTAGAGCAGAGGTTCCAAAACTGTGAAATCCTACACACCACTTTTATTAAAGATACATCACGGTAGTAATACCCTTTTTAGCTATTTGATTTGAGTCAGTGATCTTTAAACAACACATTAAAACCAACCTTTTATCCAGAAAACAAAATATCTATTTATTATTAAAAAACACCACACTTAAATTAACGAAAATTAACACCATACCAAATGAGTCAACTAATTTTAAAATATTTATTATTTTTACAGTTAGGCTGTAAGTGATATTTTATGGTCTAAAGATTAGCTCATGTCAGGTTAATTTCTGAACAGAAAATTATTTCTGTAAGATCAGCATTAATACTTTTGAAAACTAAAAACCAGGGAAAATATTGTGTTTTAATCATCAAATTTCTCATTTCGTGTATATCCTTTTTCCTTATTAAATGTATCCATAAGCTAGCTTTTAAAAAGTTCTGGTTAAGGAAAGATTTCAGGGGATATTTCAGACAATTATAGTAGATCTGACCCCTCCCCCCAGAATGAGGTCTCCGTTTGAGAACCACTCCTCCAAAACATACATAGAAATAAATATATTTATAAAAATAAATTTCAAAAGTTATTACAAACATCTGTGAATTTCATATTTCAGGTAAATTTTTCTTACTAATCTTTGTTTACTTGATTCAGATTCTTCAGCATGTCCCATTTGAGCAGAAACTTTCAGCTGAGCTGTATGTAATTGTAATAATAAATGCTGCAATTCTTTCTGTAATGCTGCTTTGGAAGCTTCAGCTTCAACCAATTCTTGGCGAACAGCAGCAAGTTCTTTCTAAAAAGAAAAGTTATAAAATGTCAGTGGGCACAAAGCGGACATTACAGCATCCTTCTCCAAAATTGTATGAGTAATTGTTTGGTGGAAAATCAATTTTAAAAAAGCATCCGTGTAACAATATTTAAAAATTAATAATCAAAGTATATTGTCCTATAAAAAACAAAAAAATTTTTTGGTACATTCGGCACTGGCGAAACTCGACACCTGATTTAATGAGTTCTATGCCGCCCACATCATATAGTGGTCAGCGTCTCAGGTCTCCACGTTGTGGGGCCGGGTTCGAATACCAGTTAAGGCATGGACGTTCCCGTGTTGTCCTCTTATAGGAAGCAGTGTTGAGATCACCTATAAGATGCTCCCATTATAAAAGAGGCAATGTATTCGGGGTGTGGACGGATCAATATCCTCAGGACAAAGCACCTGCAGCGTCAGAAAAAAATAATAATAAATGGGTCTATTTCGTCACGATAATTCCCACGATGTATGCAAGTTGACAGTGGATGTACTGTCATGTTTTTGCTCGTTGCCTTTACGTTCAACAGAAAAGGTTGTTTTAGATCCCTTCGAAGTTTAAGATCTATGCTAAGATGATAGCCGATTTGGCTCGGGCGCCAGTATTCGATACCAAAGGTCTATGGGTCCAATTCTAGCAATAGTCATGACTGCTTGTAAACCATCGGAATTAGCTTTTCGCAGATTTTGGTCTGTTTAGCCCTCGTGTAGCTAAAACTGATCATAGTGCTCCTACACAAATCAACCTGAAGAAAAATTCGGAATTTTGTTATTGTTGTTTTTATTTACTACTTTCGATACATTAAGTTATGTTTTATCCCATAAATGGTTTAAATCATTAGAAAACAGCTCAAAAGTTAAGCGACTTGGTAGGGACAGTTAAGCATAGTGGTGGAGGTGTCCTTGTGTGGGGGTGCATGCCAGCATCAGGGCTAGGTAATTTGGTATTTATTGATGGCATAGTGAATCATGCTGTTTATATAAATATTTTAAGAGACAATTTAAAATTATCAGCCCAAAAATTGGGTATTGGAGACAACTTTGTTTTTTTATCAAGATAACGATCCTAAGCACACGGCTCTCAACGTTCGCCTCTGGTGTCTCTATTATTGTCCACAAGTTTTGAAAACACCACCTCAATCGCCAGATTTAAACCCAATAGAACATATTTGGAGAGAACTGGAGGTTCGAGTACGAAAACACGACATTCACACGAAAAGCGAACTAAAAACAATTATGATGGAAGAATGGATGAACATTGATGCAAAAATTACAAAAGAACTAAAGCAATCTATTCCCAGACGTTTAAAAGCTGTTGTGGATGCTAAAGGATATCCTACTAAATATTAATTTAACGAAAAATTAGAATATTTACTAATATGTAGAGATATTTTACAAGTGTACGATGCCTTCTGTGAGATAAAACTTTTTGTTACTTTTTGATCATTGATTTCTTAAAAATAAAGTTCTACTATGTTTTTAAAATATTTCATGTAGTTTTGTTAAGAATATATTATAGATCTTATTATTAAATATCCATTCTGAAATATTCATTTTAATTGATGCATAGACCCCCATTTCATTGAAAATCCTAAGTGTACGAACACTTTTGGGAGCCACTGTATGTTTCTGATGCAATGCCATTGTTTCAACATTCGAAATTTATTCTTTAAATTTTATTGCCTAAATTTAAAAGATAAACTGAATACCTACCCATCTCACAGAAGAAACAAAGAACAATAAAGGGAAAATAATCATATTGGTGTACCGTGTTGCTTGAAGAAGAGACCAGATTTATAAAACACGTGTGTACCAATACTTCTCGGGACAAGTATTTCCGAAACTGCACGACTCGTGGGTTGTTCGCGACCTACAGTTGTTAGTACTTATGCAAAGTGGATGAATGACGGTGAAACCAGCAGTAGACGACATGGTGTTGGACGTCCACACACTATCAAAGAAAAAGGTCGTCAGAGACTGTCTCGCATGGTGAAGCAAAACCGGAGCCAGACAGTGGCTCAGATGACAGCCCAATACAATGCAGGGCCAAGTAGAATAGTATCGCAGCACACTGTTCAGCGGACACTGTTGGATATGGGGCTACGCAGCAAACGTCCCACTCGTGTGCTTTTGCTGACCAAGCGTCACCGCCAACTGCGCCTGCGCTGGGCCCGGGAACATCGCGACTGGTCCATGGATCAGTGGGAGAGAGTTGCCTGGTCAGATGAATCACGGTTTGTCATTCATCACGCCGATGGCCGTGTCAGGATACGCTGTCTTCCAGGCGAACTGTTGCTCCCTCAATGTACAGTAGGTCATACACAGTCCGGTGGTGGCGGTATTATGCTTTGGGGGGACAATCTCTTGGGCGTCTCTGGGACCCGTGGTTGTGGTAGAGCAGACCATGAATGCTACAGGGTATCTGAACATCATTGCGGACCAGTTGCACCCTTACATGGCCTCTGTTTTACCAGCTGGAAATGGAATGTTCCAACAGGACAACGCCCCGTGTCACAAGGCAAAAATTGTGTTGGAGTGGTTCCAGGAACATGATGCTAAATTCCAGTTAATGTTCTGGCCGTCTAACTCACCGGATCTCAATCCGATAGAACACATTTGGGATGTCATGGGACGGCAGCTCAGAGTTCAAAGACCACCAATTCACAATATCTCGGATTTGCGTGACCGTTGCTTAAACATCTGGTACAATCTGTCTCCGGCCATCTACCAAGGACTTGTGGCATCCATGCCAAGGCGGGTAGAAGCTGTGTTGCGCGCCAAAGGTGGGCCAACTCGTTATTGACAGGTGGTCATAATGTTTTGGCTCTTGAGTGTAAGTCTGGATCCATCGCATTTTAGACATATTTAGCGTGGCGTGGCGTAGACGGAGGGAAGACACCGATTTGATGGATCGTAATGCTGGATAGGGCAGGGCAGTGCAGTAGATGACGTCATAGCAAAGAGAACGAACAACTCGCAACGTAGGAGAAAATATGAATCTCGAAAACGCGATGTAGGGAAAGAAAAGCGATGGCGCTGCGGAAGTAAAAATACGGGACATTTTTGCTTGAAAACGTATTTTCGTAACAAAGCTTAAAAAACGGAACGAATACGTTTCTTACGGAACACTTGGCACGTATGAAAAATGATCACACATTTAGGAACATAAAAACCGGTACAAAGAAGCAACACAACTTTATTCGCTGTCATCATCTGATAACATAGTTCAAAATCACTACCGATACTCGAAATATTTAGTTCATCATATCATTACCACATTCCAATAGTGAGTTGGTATCTTCAACAAAATTAGGATTTTCTCGCGCTGATAGCGTATCACAGCTTTAGAAAGCGAATTCGATTTTTAGCCAGTTTTGGTTCTTCTTTGTACGGCTTACCTATTTTAGGATCGCCTTTAAATTTTATTTTTTATTATCAATATATAAAAAAAAATGTAATACAAAAACCACTTCCAACTGGATTGAAACTAAACATAACACTGAATTTTATCGACAAACGAGGGGAATTCCTTAAATATTTCATAGGAAATTACGGTTTATGGAAATATTTTTTCCTTAAAATTTATATCAAACTAGCTGAAAACCCGTACTTCGCTACGGAGTACATTCAAATTAAATACAACGGTCAATGTATGCAATTCATGCCAAATATATATATATATATATATATATATACAGTGGCTCCCAAAAGTGTTCGTACACTTACGATTTTCAATGAAATAGGGGTCTATCCATTAATTAAAATGAATATTTCAGAATGGGTATTTAATAATAAGATCTATAATCTATTCTTAACAAAACTACATGAAATATTTTGAAAACATAGTAAAACTTTATTTTTAAGAAACCAGTAATCAAAAAGTAACAAAAATTTTATCTCACAAAAGTCATCGTACACTGAAATATTTTCGGATAAATTCATAATTAAAATTATCGTCTGGCACTTTATTTTTATTTTTGAATTGTGGTGGCATTTAAAATATCGTTTGGCTTTAATTTGTGCTTGCCTACTCCGTAATATTCTATTTATTATTTAAAAATGGCTCGTAGTCGTAAAGAAGCAACAAACAGCATTCGAAAATTTATTATTTTTCATCATAGTAGTGGTAAATCAGTTCAGAATATTGCTAAATTACTTAATTTATCCCATTCTACTGTGCAGTATGTGAAAAAACGCTTTAAAAAAGAAAATTGGATCGAAAACAAGGTAAAAAAAAGGCCGTCCGGCAAAGTTAACAAAACGTGATCAGAGATATAAAATTTGAAAATTTGTGAAAAATTCACGTTTGAGTGCTGTAAAAGTTTCTGCAGAATTCAATGAAACATTATCTACTTCAATTTCACCTGAAATTTTTTGACGAGTTCTCATAACAGCTGGATTACATGGGCGTTCTGCCCATAGAACATTTTTTGTGAGTGAGAAAAACTGAAAGTTTAGGCTTCCCTTCGCACTATCAATGATATACAAGCCCCAAACCTATTGGAATAATGTCTTATTTGCCGATGAACATTTTTGGTGCTGATGGGCGTATAATTGTATGGAAAAGAAAAAAATGAGGAACTGAATCCCAAGAACTTAGTAGGAACAGTTAAGCATGCCGGTGGAGGTATCCTTGTGTGGGGGTGCATGTCAGCATCAGGACTAGGAAATTTGGTATTTATTGATGGCATAATGAATCATTCTGCTTTTATAAATATTTTAAGAGATTTAAAATTATCAGCTCAAAATTTGGGTATTGGAAACAACTTTGTTTTTTATCAAGATAACGATCGTAAGCACACGGCTCTCAACGTTCGCATCTGGTGTCTCTATAAATGTCCACAAGTTTTGAAAACACCACCTCAATCGCCAGATTAAAACCCAATAGAACATATTTGGAGAGAACTGGAGGTTCGAGTACTAAAACACGACATTCACACGAAAAGCGAACTAAAAACAATTATGATGGAAGGATGGATGAACATTGATGCAAAAATTACAAAAGAACTAAAGCAATCTATTCCCAGACGTTTAAATGCTGTTGTGGATGCTAAAAGATATCCTACTAAATATTAATTTAACAAAAAATTAGAATATTTACTAATATGTAGAAATTTTTTACAAGTGTACGATGACTTTTGTGAGATCAAGTTTTTGTTACTTTTGGATTATTGGATTCTTAAAAATAAAGTTTTACTATGTTTCCAAAATATTTCATGTAGTTTTGTTAAGAATAGATTATAGATCTTATTATTAAATACCCATTCTGAAATATTCATTTTAATCAATGGATAGACCCCTATTTCATTGAAAATCGTAAATGTACGAACACTTTTGGGAGCCACTGTATATATTATATGATAAATAAGACGATCAATGTATACAAATGATGTTAAATATATATATATATTTATAAGAAAATCGCAAAGGATAATTTTATAGACAAAATAATCTAGAAGAAAATATTCAAATTAAATCTAATATAAAGAATACTAAAGAATATAGTACAGTTTGTAGAACATTTCTTTTACTGTAAAAAATACTGGAAAAAAATATTTTTTGTTTATTTAGTTGTGATGCACGTGACGATAAATTTATTTAAAGTACCAGAAAAAGAAATCACGTGATCGGCATTTAATAAATTAAATTATAAAAATAAATCTTTAAAAATTTACCAAAAATCAGAAAATGGAGGTATAGATTCGAAAAAGATTTCATTTTAAAGGAATTTTTATGATCTTTCTCGTGATATAAATTTTATAACCCTCAAATTATTATTTTAAATGCAAACTTTAAAAAAAAGTCACTAAAACAGCTTAAAAATTTAATTTAAAAAAATCTAAGAAGAATTTTTCAAAATCTTTCTTAGTGCACCCGTACACCATAAGAAGAATCTCCATACAAAATGTCAGCCCTTTAGGTCCAGCGGTTTGGTCTGTGCGTTGTATGTCAGTCAGTGAGTCAGTTACGGAACTGTTTTTTTTATATAGATTGGGATTTTAACTGTGATCAATGATAAGAAATCGCTTCAAAACGGAATTGAATTTCTATTTCTAGGCTGTGTTTGATCAAAATCGTATCAAAACAAAAACACAAACTCCAATATATTTAAAACCTACAATTTTTATCCATGACTAAGCGAAAACTAAGCAGTCATTTTAACTGGCTTGCAGATAAAATGATACTGGATATAGTGCAGTAGCTTTTAACTGGTGATCCGAGAAAATCGAAGTGGTCTGCGAGTTCAGGAAAGATTAATCTATAATAATAATAAAATGGTTTCATCCTTTCAAAACGACCGCGAATTGAAACAATTTTTTAAAACTGGGAGAAAAAAATTTCGTTTCCAATTTTTTGTTCCAATTCTAAAAATTCCTGTATTTCTTCCGCTGTCTGATGTTTTAAGTACGAAAAAATCCTTGTTCTGCTTAAAAATTTCTAATCAATTTTCTGTCACACATCCATTTCACAGCTATTATAGTAAAGCATATCCGTGCTGAAAAATCTCGTTTATTTTTAAGTTTTTGTAAGCTTTTACGTTTGATATTACGTTAAATTTGTTATTGTTATTATTTATTACTTTTTATTAAAGTCGTTATTCACAAATAGTTTGTTTATTTAGAAAATGAAACCCATTTTTTACCTCTAAAACGATTGATCAGGAGAGGATTCCCGACTTATATTTTTGGCAAGTAGTCCTTGATCAAAACCTTCAACAAAAGGTTGGGAACCATTGTTCTGGTGTAAACATAAAATGAATTCCCGATATATCATGATTCGGATACAGCTCAACGTGAAATGGAAGAAACAGTTGAACGCAGCCAGCCCTCAGTTACTTAGACAAAGTAAGCTGAGGGTTAATAGACAAAATATCAACAGCGGGACAATAATAATACGTCAGTAAGGCTACGGCCACACGAGCGATTTTTCCCGGTACGGCTTTTCCCCGCGCTGGAAAATCTACACCAGCCGGCCACACGTGCATGTGACATTTTTTTCCCCCGCTGGGACTTTACCCGCATCTTGAAAATCTACGCCGGCCACACGTGCGGTTTCTTCATGCGAGGTCAGTCGTTTGTGCTTTGCAGTACAACATGAATCCAGTTTCAATAAATGAAATGCTGTAACGCGTTATGTGCTTTATTAATTGTTCGCCGACAACGTCGTCGACGTCAAAGAAAGTACTGGGTACATCCTCTTATAAGTGAGAGATCAGTAAAGGGAAAATTTACACTTCTACACAGTAAGCTGAAAGGATACCCAGACAAGTTTTTTGAGTATTATAGAATGTCGATATCTTCATTTGAAACTCTATTATCTAAGGTTGAAGTTGCAATTAGAAAAAGTGATACTGTAATGCGATGTTAGTATTGATATCGATCGTTGCAATCGATGTTAGTATTGATATGGCCGACATCATTATACAAGCATGCTGTGTGCTTCACAATTTCGTAAGACACCGCGATGGTTACAATTTTGAAGACACCCTGTCATGCCCACTAGAAAGTATTCCTGCAATTGGAACAAGAGGAAACAACATTGGAGTTGAGACCAGAGACAGTTTCAAAAGTTACTTCTGTTCTCCTGCAGGTTCAGTGCCCTGGCAAAATCGTTCTTGCAACATTGCAGAATAGGAACTTTTTTGTTACGAGTACACAGTACAAGCTACTAACTAATAACAGCAATAATTTTGTATCAAATTCTTTAAAATTGTATACTAGCAAGTTTTGTATAATGCCCTCTTGTTATAACAAGACAGCGGATTTTATGCACTTAAAAATGGCAAAATATCCATGCAAATATACACTTAAAAATATAAATATGCACTTCAAATAGAAATAGGTCTAAATATTACTTATTTATCTAAATATTGATCTAAATATTACTTACCTGAACAAAAGAACATATTTAAAATAAGGTTTCTGTTGTTGTTCAGATGTGTAAAGCGGGGATATAACTTTTACATAATATATTTTTTCTGAAGCGAATGCAATTTTTATTTATAATATACTTAAAGTGACTGCCTACGTTGAAAATGCCATTTTTTGACTACTTTGATCAATTTAATTTTTTGCAAGAATCTTGTAATTCAGTCTTTTCTCTTTTCAAAACAGTTTTGATTTTCATTCTACGTCAATTAGAAGCAGAGTTATGGCTATTTTAAAAAAACATCGTCTAATACAAAATTTAAGTGACAAACAGCTTTAAATGCGTCCATTTTTTTACCATTTTGGTCAATTTTATTTTTTGCAAGAATCTTGTAATTCAATCTTTTCTCTTTTCAAAACCGTTTAGATTTTCATTCTACATCAATTAGAAGCAGAGTTATAGCTATTTTAAAAAACATCGTCTAATACAAAACTGAAGTGACAAACAACTTTAAAGGCGTTTTTCTCAGAATTATGTTTTTTAGCACAAATCTCTACCGTTATCATGATATTTCAGATAATAATGCATATAATTTGATAAAATTTTCAGGAAATGTTTTAGATGCTATTGTTAATGAAATGACGTACAATAATTGATGTATAATAAATAGTTTTTTGTTTGGGGCTGTTTTTATAAGGAAAGGAATGACGAATTGGGGAAAACTTTCATATTGGAACATAAAATTGTCTGTATTATTTTTGCATTTTATAATTTCTCTTAGATTGTAGGTCATTTTAAAGATAACTATTATATATATCATGTGTGAGAAGGAAATTAAAATAGTACCATTACAATTTTGTTCAGAGTGATAAGCGTTTTAGCTAAATTTCATTAAAAATTACTTCAAATTGACCAATTTATAAAAAAGTATGGTGTTTACAGGAAAGTTTTTTTTATTTTTTATTTTTAAATGCTGTTTTACCATATGAGACCAAAAAATCCTTTAAAAAATAATTTTTAAAAAAAATTGGCTCCGAACGTAGGCAGTCACCTTTTCTGTTGTTGTTCAGATGTGTAAAGCGGGGATATAACTTTTATATAATATATTTTTTCTGAAGCGAATGCAATTTTTATTTATAATATACTTAATAGAAAGACACATGCAAATCAGAAAATATTGTATGCAATTGTATATAATCCACGATCTAGTTATAACTATCACCTACTTACAACTTAGGTTATAACTTGTAACTTAAAAAATAAAATTTAATTTGTTTTACTAATTACCAATTTTATTTCTTCCATTTTCGTCCATCTGGTCCCATTTTTCCCCAATAACATTCTTTGTTATGGTCATCCATGTTTCTCTTTTTAGTTCCCGGTTTTTGAAATCCTTTGTCCGTGCATCATAAAGACATGGATATTTTTCTATTTCTAAGATCAAAAGTTCGCTATCCGAGTAATAATCCATGATATTTTAAATATAAAAAATTTAAGTATAAAAAATTACTAGAACACACGAATATAGCAGCAAGAGAAATGGGAATAATAAAAAAAATCGGATTAAAATTATTATAATCAGGCTCTGTACATTATACCCTATCTTTACGTAAACGTCTTGAATACTACCAGCGAGTGTTTTCACGCACGTGTGGCCACCGATTTAGCTTGAAATCCAGCTAGAAAAAATAGATCTGGTTCTATCCTCCAGCGGCCGACCTTGAGAATGCGACAGACAACTCCCCCGCTAAAGGGAAAAACAGCTGTGTTTGGCCACCCCTATGTTACAGAAGCTTATCTATATTTTGGGGCTTGTTTTCCAGCTGTGTTTCTCAGGGAAAAATCGCTCGTGTGGCCGTAGACTAAGGCATATTACGGCATGCAAGATACCACGAAGTGCAGAGTTATCTGATTTCGAGAAGGGTGTAATCGTCGTGTATCACAGAAATGGCCAATCCCTATGTGATTCAGAAATGTCGGAACAAACGCCGAGTGGACAGACCCACGAAACTGGGAGATAGAGACCGACGGCTACTGTCCAGAGGAATTCGGAAGAACCGCACCCAACCGATGGCCCACATACTCCAGGAGTTTCAATCCGGGAGTGTTGTTTCGATGAATACCATCCGTAAGGAAGCACGTCTACTTTGTTTTCATGGTCGTACTGCCCCCCCCCCCCATAAGCCTTTGATCACAAAGTCCAACCGCGCTGCTCGGTTAATGTGGTGCAAAGCACGTCGAAAGTGGACGGTAGATCGGTGGAAACGAGTTCTCTGGTGCGACGAATCTAGGTTCACTCTCAACCGTTCGGATGGCAGGGTATGGGTCTGGCGTCTGCCTGGAGAACACCTCCTGCCAGAATGCATTGTACCCACAGTAAAGTTCGGCGGAGGTGGAATTATGGTCTTATGGAATTAAGTCTGGGGGGTGTTTCTCCTGGTATGGACTGGGACCCTTGGTTCCAATTCATGGTAAGCTCAGCGCCGACGCCTACTGCACTATTTTGGATGAAAGTGTGCTTCCAACGTTGTGGCAGTTTTACGGGTTGGAGCCATGTTACACCCAGGACGACAAAGCCTGTTGTCATGCTGCGAGGACCACCATGGATTGGTATGGTGACAATGGGGTTAACCGAATGGACTGGCCTGCCCAGAGCCCAGACCTGAACCCTATCGAGAACCTCTGGGACGAGTTGGATCGTCGAATTAAGGGATGCAACAACCGTCCAAAATCGGTGAAGGAACTTACATGTCTTCTCCAAGCCGAGTGGAAGAAAATACCACTAGCCGTCATACGAGGAATTGTGGAATTAAGTCTAGGGGTGTTTCTCCTGGTATGGACTGGGACCCTTGGTCCCAATTCATGGTAAGGTCAGCGCCGACGCCTACTGCACTATTTTGGATGAAAGTGTGCTTCCTACGTTGTGGCAGTTTTACGGGTTGGAGCCATTGGGGAGTGTTGAGGCTGTAATTGCCTCTCGTGGAGGCCCTAGCAACTATTGAAAATGAATAAATTTTGTTTTTCTCTTCTATCACAGATGTCCAAATACTTATTGGTAGATAGTGTATACTAGATAACACAGTGCTAAAGTGAGGCTAATTGTAGAGAAACTAAAGAGTGGAAATTCCGTGTTCATGGATAGAATCATCAGTTAACTGAAATGCGTGGACACCTTGATGAGCGAAACGGCTCAAAAGTTCGGTTTAGGGTCAAATTTAGTTTTCAAACGAGACAACGACCTGAGACTTACAAATACACTCAAACAATGGCAGTTGTACAATCGGAAACTACTCAATCTCGGATTACAGCGTGAATGGAAATGTGAGGTTCCAGTGGAAAAGCTCACGATATCGGGAGGAAAGCAAACAAACACAATTCGAGGTGACGAGAGAGCGGAAAATGCAGAAAAACGACCAATGGTATGATAGTGAGATAATGAAAGCAATTTTGGCTGAAGTTTGGAGCGCTACGGTCATTTTTTTTTGCTACTCGAGGGCTCATTAGACGGGGACCTACTGCTTAAAGCCGACTCCGAACGGCTACAAACGTCCATGCCGAGAGTTGGACTCTGGTATCGACGGCCATCGCCCGAGCTCAGAAGCACAAGACACAACGTAGAGTAAATAGGGTGTTTACTAGTTTTCTGAGAATCGATTTCGTGACTTCTTCTATACTCTCATGACATAATTACAAAAAATGTTGACTAGTCTTTTGACTGGATATGAATTTAAAGAATATTAAATAACGATCAAATTTTGGCTTGTAATTGCAAAACATGTATTTAAATAACAAAAAAGAAGCCGCCCACATAGTCGTCTTATTTTCTAATGCAGAGGCACATAACCTGAGACATTTGCACAGAAACCGCGGAAATAGTTGACTACTTTTTATCTGGGGGCAACATACTGGTGAGTTAACACGGTTCCCTTATTGCCACCTCAATTTTGATCGAGCCCCCCTCCCCAAGGGACGACATCTGGAGGGCTCGCATCTTCCCCCACCCGCTGACATTGAGGAAGGACATTTCGTACAGCTGTTAGTGTCTTGGGTTTCCACGGAGTGAGTTCGGGTTCGAATTCCGGATAAGGCATGGATGTTCCAGTGCTATCCTCTCATAGGGAGCAGCGTCGACTCACTATAGGAAGCTTCCATAAGAAAGCAGCCGGCGAATTCACGTTGTGAACATTCTCAGGACAAAGTGAAGGCGAGGAAAAAAGAACTAATAAACAAATGATAGAAAAATATTACAATTTTGAACACCATCTTAATATTAGTGAAATACTATTTTTGTTGTCGTTGTAAGTGTAATGTGGATTTCTACATGTACACCATGGGATAACAACCAAATAATTCTTAGTAATATTTTATTAGTTATTTTTTCCCTTATTCCCAACAGCAAAAATTGTGTTGGTATTCTTCAAAAACTTATAAATATACTGATTCAAAACATAATTTTCAAGTCGTCAATTACGTAACAAATTCAGAAAATACAGCACGCCGTGTATGGCTGCCCTGATTTTTACGAGAGCAAAGAAACGAACAATTAAACCATTGAGAGATTAAATTTAGTATACAAGTCATAACTCAAAACTTCCATCGTTCATCAGCTAATATACCAATTTACGCTAAAACCTTGTTTTATCTTCTCTAATGCAACCGACTCTCAAACTTACACCATAAATTACAAGCGTGCGTTACATAAGAGAAAATGTATAATTTCATACCACTTAAGTACTTATTTACGGTTAAAAACATACACAAAAAAAAACCCAACAAAAAACAACAACTTCATAGTGAAATAAAACAAGTTCTGACCTGTTATCTTTGAACGATGTATTAGCAAACTGAAAAGCACACTGAAAAATTCGGAGGAATGAAATGCAATTTGTTAACAGCTCGATGAAAGAGAGCGAAAGCGTGCAACATCACTAATTTGCTGTCATCCGCGGTATTCGAGCACGGCGGCAATTTTTAAAGGAGGCCGAAGATCCGATTTCGGCGAAAGACAATAAATATATCGTCAACTTGGAGGGGAAGGGAAAAAAAAAAGGGTCGTTTTAAGCACTCGGGAGTCTGTCGCGAGACGTCACTCGAGACTGATACTTGCCAGGCCTCGCATGTGATTACGGGCGTTCACGGAATGCTTGGCATACTCTGTTCCGCAGCGCAGATGCATCGGACATTCCACAAAGACGAAATCCTGAGGTCAGTATCGGGGAAATGAGCAGAGGTTAATCCGATAAGTTGACGATAAAAAAAATTCTTTTCCCACCCCCTCGGATGTTACTTGCGTTGCAGTTATCCATGAAGCTCGTCTCTCTCCTGCATTATCTGGTCCTGGGTGTTGCAATGATGAGCGTCTATTCAGTAACGGCCACTAGTCTGGTGAAAAGAATACGAGAGAAGCAAAATGCTGATGATGCCATGATGAGAGGGCTGGAAATGAACGGCGAAAACTGGCTTCAAATACCACAACATATACAGGATGTGCTGATGTCTATAGACGATAAATTAAGAGGACTCGATACTTTCAGCTATACATTAAAACTCGCAAGATTAGATTTTTCACTCGAACAATTGGTTCGAAGGATGGAGAATATTGAAACAAAACTGGGCAGACTCGAAACGAAATTTGACGTGCGAATGGAGAAGATTGAGGAGGTTGTAGTTAGTAAGGATATAAAAGAAGAATTTTCGAATGAGCACCTGTCTCGAAGAATGGAAAACCTGAACGAAAAAATAAACAACAAAGTTGCGTATCTGGATACAAAACTGGATTTAAAGCTGGAACGCGTCATGAACAAATTAGAGCTATTAGAACGAGATTTACATAATTCTGTCGATGACATCTTAGAACGCTTAATCAAAAGTGACGAACGTCATGGAATCATGGAAAGTGAAACTTTAGAAAAAGATAAAAAGATGGATGAACTTGGGAACAATATGAACGAATTAAGAATTTTTATGAAAGAGGAAATGATTAACCTTGTATCAAAAAACTTCGGAGACCTGAATTCGAAATTAGATGATATGCAAACATTGCTCCAAAGCAAAGAAAATAAAAGCGAAAAAGTTTTGACAGATATAGAAGCGAGTGTTTCAGGCACACGAGAACGCATGATTGTCATGTTGCAAGACAGTAGTAACAAAATCGATAACTTGTCAGCAGTCTTTACAAATGTTGACCGAAGCAGAAGCTATTTCGATAAGTGTGATGTGACAAGATCGATTACACAAGAACAATTAGACAATTTAACAATGGTGTTAGAGAAAACTCTGACCATGGGTGAAGCAAAATTTAAGGAACTTGATTCAGACGTTGAACAGTACACAAGAAAAGTTATAAATGGAATACAGGAGCTGTGGAGAACATCCGATGAATTAAAACTGGATTTGTCAAATACATTAGAGCAAGGAAGCAAAACACGTGAAATGGTAAGACAAGAATTTCAGCGTTTACACGAACAAATAGAACCGTTACCAAAACTAGAACCCAAACTCACAGATATCAGTGAAGATTTAGATAAAAAAGTATTTGAACTGAGTACAACGGTGGATAACAGTTTCGCAACTCTTCTGGTAGCCCAAAATACTTTTATCGATTCTTGTAAAAGAATTCAACAAGAAGAAATGCATATCTATGAGATCCTCCAACAAATAGTTTACGAAATGCGCAATCGATCCATCACTGATATATACCGGATTACTTCAGAACTTCAAACCCAAAGCACTCAGATAAACAAATCGTTAGCCCATGTACTGACAGCAGTGTTACTAACAGGCAACATCACGACAAATGCCGTGAATGACCTCATCGTACAACTTAAAGAAAAAGATAACTCGATAATACTGAAAACGGATAATATAAATTGGAATACTATGGAGTCCATTTGCAGTCAGTTAGCTGCTGATGAACAACTTTATGATGGGGAAAACAACCGCGATGACACCTCTCCAGTAGTAAATAGTGACTTTTCCACATCAAATTATTCGATAAGGAAAGATGAAAAACAAATTTACATAGATACCGCGAACGACCGAACAGATGACTCAACTTTGCACTTAAATGACTATGAGTTGGTAGACTATCAGTTATCAGAAGCAGAATATAAAGGTAATATTTAAAACATAATGAATTACCACAAAATATCATACTATATGATAAACTTTGAATCAATATATTATAAAGTTTAATTAAACATTAAAATATTATTATTTATCCTGAAAAAGTGATTTTTCATATCGAGAAATACATTCCTTATTTGAGTAATACAGAAATTTAGATAAGATGTGCTAGTTAAACATTGTGAAAGTTTTAAAAGAATTTAGATTGTTATGATGAAAAAAAATTTCCAAAATATTTAAATAAAATGAAAGT
The DNA here is from genome assembly GCA_907164885.2 of Dolomedes plantarius. Classification (NCBI taxonomy): domain Eukaryota; kingdom Metazoa; phylum Arthropoda; class Arachnida; order Araneae; family Dolomedidae; genus Dolomedes; species Dolomedes plantarius. Next base: position 217,128,707 of record OU015493.1, read on the forward strand.
GCCATTTTTTCCAATTAAAAATGCTTTCAGTAATAATTGTTTGTTTCTATTAAAATTGTGTAAAAATAAGTGAATAATAAATTTACTTAGTTTTACACAATTTTAATAAAAGCCACTAAAACTTAACAGAAAGATAATTTTGCTCAACAAGATTCAAAAATATAATTCTAAAATTCATACAAATGTTTCCAGTTATGTCATATTATCTTGAAAGACAAAAAAGAAATAAACCTTTCTGACCCCTCACCAACAAAAATAGTGCATGAAATAGTGTTTTTATTCACATAAAAAAATTATTAATAACACTAACAGATATATATATGTGTGTGTGTGTGTGTATGAGTGTATATATATATTTTAACAATAGTGCTAAGGCATTTAGGGCACTTCTTTGATTTCAAAAGAAAATATAGAAAAGTTACATTTGTAACACATTGTTTAAAATAATTCAAGGCTCAAATACTTTGCATAATGCATTTTAGAGGTATTTTACATATAAAATCCCTATTAGATATTTTACCTTAACATTTAAAACAGTTCATAAATAATTAGATTCCATTTTATTTAACAGGTTCTACATGTATCTTTTTAAAATATATCTGCATTTGTGTTGATTTATTAAGAGTTACTCTGCAGAAATATTTTTTAAGGGAAAATTTCAAGATGTAAATTAAAGTGATAGGATAATTCTGAAAAACTGATGTTATCATTCATGGAAATATTTTCTGATACAAATCAATGTAGTTGACAACGGGCAATGTATACCTTCACCAAATATTCTTAAAAACCACCTTCAAAATTAAATGGTAAATCTATGTATTAATTTATATATATGTATACCTACATATATAAATACATAGAAAGCAAATTTTAAAAAGAATAATTCAATTTGTACACCTAATCTTACATAATTATAGTTAAAATTATAAATATATAGATATTCAAACAAAGTAGTTAATAGACAAATATACTGGAGTACTTGTTTAGGGTATACTGCAGTATACACCTTTATAGTGGAGTATACTCTAAACAAAAGCACAAGTTATAAACTAAAATTAAAATATTCACAAACCTCACACTTGCAAAGATTTTTTTGGTCACCTGAAAAGCAGTTTTTTCTTGAATTTAAGAAACATCACTTTTAATAGAACCATTTTCAGCATATGCATTGACAAATTTAACCACAATGACAACAAAATTTATAAATATATATACACACACAATATACACATGCATGCATATAATAGGATGAGTGTGATTGTATAATTTTTTATAATTATAAAAAGAGTATAAACACATTTATATTGAGAAGAATAAAAGATACATCCAAAATAATTAAATATTTATAATCTGTTTGCTATTAACCTCATTTTTACAAACATAATTTCTGTAATCATGTATTAATTTTGAGTTGAACGTGTAATAAGACAAAATGACTCCATTTTCAAAGATTTTTGGAATTGCACTATTGAAAAAATGTCAAAATACATTTAATAAAAAATTATCAGAAAATATTATTTAAAAAAATTTCAAAATGTTCTTTATATTATATGAATTTGTTAAATTAACAATGATCTTGTAAAAGGTAAAGAGATATTGACCATTGACATTTGAAACATTAAATATATAATCTGAAATGCAAATATAGCAAATATCTTGAAATTTAGAAAATGTAACATTATACAAAGGAAAAACAAACGAATTTTTTCATACAAAATTTCAGTTTTCATATTAACTCACATACACACAAAAAAATACTGCTTCTTTAACATATCAGAAAAGAAAAATTTGTTTTTAAAGAACTTTTTGAGCATTTCCCTATCCCAATTTTAAAAATGTATGTTATGTTCATATACTTAACTACCCAAATAGGTACACATACAGCCCACTCCAAATGCATGTATTTATTTTATTATTATTATTATTTTATTTTTTTTTTTTAATTTCAAATATTCAATTTTCTCATCCGTATACACCTTCACGTTTGGTACATTAATATTTGATGTTTGAGAGCAATCATATCACAAAAAGAGAGAAAAAATGGTGTAGCAGAAAAAGTTGAATAGCAAAACACTCTAACATTTAAGCTTTCATTAAAATAAAGTCACTTATTTACTAGAGAAGGGAGACAATTACAGATTATTTTCTTTACAAAATCTTCAAAATTTATCACTTTGCACCAAGGTAAATATTTTCTAGAAATATCAAATTTACACAAACACTCTTTCTACTTATGACTTACAGGAAACTTGTGGATAATAAAGAACACTTGTTCAATACCACAATAAATTAATGTAGCCATCCTTTTTAATGTGTTGTAGGATTGAAGAAGTGTTCTTTACTTGTTCTTTCTACTTTGCAGTACTGTAAATTCATCTATAATACAAGGAATGATATGAAGCAGTACATTGCTGTATGATGTATATAATTCAAAAATACATTATTGATAATTTTGTAAATTTTTATGAATTTGTATTCAAAATTTTGTGAGGGAGATATTTTACACAACACTAATTGGTTGAAAATATTAACTTTATTTTTTTCATAAACAGTATACTTGAAAGGAAATGGCCATTCATGTGTTTCACATTGCAGACCAAAAGAATGTAAAGTTTGAAATTATGAACTACAATAAAATTAAAAAAATGAGTACTATATTTAATAAGAGACTGTAAACCTTACTTGTTACACTTGAGTCAAAAGTCAATTTTTACTTTGATCAGTAGGGAAATCATACACGGAAGTATTACAGGTATCTCCTACACAGGGAGCATAAAAATGCAGTAAAAAAAGAATTCCAAAATTAATTTCCATTCCCCCCATGAAAGATTCCCCAAGAAAGAAATTCTGATTGTGTCACTGCTACTAATTTATAAGCAAGTTACATTTGCCTCATTATAATCATGAAATATAAATATTTTTTGTGGTACAGGAAGCATTTCTTAGATGCTTCTAGTTTCAAAAGATGATAAACAGTATTCATTATTCCTGTCTTGCATAAACATCTAAAATTATCTTAAGCTTATAACTTGTCACTGTGTAATAGCTATGGAGAACTTGAAACGTAAACACTTCATATGACCCTTTTATAATCGATAGTCCATGAATGAAAAGTTATTCTTATTAAAAGAGCATTTTTAAAGAGAAAATATCATGCTTAAATGCTCTTATCTTTTTTGAGACTTTTGCAATATACCTACATGAGTTATTAGATCGATAACATTTTTGTTTTATTAAAAATTTAATTAAAAAAGAATAGAAATTTGGATTTGTAGAATAATCCTTTAACACTAGAACACCCGCCAGAGTCATTTCGACTCCTATGGGATTTATAAGGTAAAAGCATACACGACCGTACAATAATGAATAAAATCTTCAATTAAAACATTTGAATTTGTATTTAAGAACAATGGATACAAAATGAACTACAAAGAAAAGATGACTGAATGTACAATTACAGTTGGCTCTCTGTTTAACGATGATCTCTATTTAAAGACGATATTTCCCAGTCCCGGCCCCTCTGACGTTATGGGAAATGTTACTTTTTCACAAATTCTGTTTAAGAACGATCTCTACTTAAGGACGATTTTTCACAGTCCCTTGAAAGTCGTTAAACAGAGAGCCAACTGTATAAGAAAAATTAATAAAAGCCATGCTTTTCACAAAATACATATACTTACAGTTATTTTTAAACTTAAGTTCAGGAAGGCAACTTTTGCATGTATAATCTATCTTGACATAACACTTTCCACGTACCATTTTCTTGCATGAAATACAATTGTTGGTAGTCATGTTACCATTACAAATTTTTTTTTTCACATTTCCTCCTCTTTTTACCTGATCTCTCTGATGAATCCGCTGTGCTTGGTTTTCTTTTTGTTTATTTGGAAGGCGTATGTAATTTTGGCACATGCTAACATTTGGATGAATGTTTTTATAGTAATTTTTTTTCCAGTAATCTCTTTAAAAATAATCCAGGCATTTATGGTAGTGCAATCTAACATATTATAAAAAGTATGAACAGGCCACCTTCTAGATGGTGACTTTACAGAGTACTTTCTGGCCATCTGATGACTTATACCAACACCATATTTGGTTGCATTATAAAAACTAATTGTTTCTGGGGTTTTCTTTTCATTATTATTTATTTCTATTCTTGCCTCTTAATATCGGTTTCAAATTGACGACTGCCACATAGCAATGCATGTTAAATAACATCAGTATTTAAGATTAATACCTTGTTACCAATGGCTCAATCAATACCAACCTCCACCGTGCAGTTGCTATGGCTGCATTCAGGATGAGGCATGACTATATTTCCTACCACCTCCATCGCTTTCGTATATCCCCATGTCTAATGCAAGCTGTGTGACCACGAGATAATGGGCACAGCCACCTCAAGGTCTATGCTACTCTGGATCATGATCTATGGCACAAAAGTGCTCTGTTCATCGAGGCACATCTCTACTGGTTAACGCATCACCTAATGACCAATCAGCCAAGGATTGTCATTGACAAGTAGTAGTAGTGGTATTTAAGAGCAGTCAAAGCTTAACTAGATCATGTTTGCAGTCTAACAAACATTTATCAGCCCTAGAGATGCCTAATCTATTTCAGCATTGGAATAGAATATTTAAAACAAGCTTGATTACAATTATAACTTTAGAGCAAAAATATTTTAATACAGATATAACTTTTTAAATGTATTTGTCCAATTTTGTACAAAAATATCAGGCACAAAACACTGGACCTGTGCAAAATTTTGTTATTCTTTCAATATATACGTCTATACAAAATTTAGATAATTAAACTTATGGTAAAATTATCTGATAATATATTTTTAAAAAGATTAAAAAAAACATTATGAGAAGAACTCAAGAAAAAATGTTCTAACATACAATAAAACATGAAGAAAAGCCCCAATGTGAAGTAATTCCAAATTATCCTTCTAAATTGATTCATCAAAATAAAACAAATTGTTTTGTCTAACTATATATGCCACCAGACTGATCAAACTGGCCATAAATAACCATCAAGGAATAAGTAACAAGATTCGTTCCCAACCAGTTTCTATCCAAAGAAACTTCAATCAAGTTTCTTTGGATAGAAACTGGTTCTAACATATATTATAAAATAGGTTCACTATACCATATAGCAGTGGTCCCCAAATGGCAGACTGCTGTCCGTATCCGGACTGCAGGCAAGTTTTGTACGGACCCTAACGAAATTGTGTATTTTCAGAAAATAGCGACTCAACAGTGATCTAAAATCCAATGAAAATATTATATCCTACCACTGTATTATTCATAAAAGTGTGTTTTGCTGCAGTCTGAATCCAAGTCTTCAGAATAAAATGCTAACGGTGATACAAATACAGTGAATTCCACTTATAAGAATCACATTTGTTATCACTGTTTTTGATTCTTATAGCCGAAATTTAGGTTTTTGGACAGGCACACACACACCTATATATACATATATTAGATAACTTACCATAAAATACTCTTTAATTTATGTTATCTTTTATTAAAATTATTTTTTATAATTTTAAAAATACAACTTAATTTCTAGACCTATAAGTAGATACAGATGATTATAGTAAGAGAAGAAAAAAATCCAATATGTGTTATAACATACCTGCTTAACAGTTTTAACATTTCAACTATAGGAAGGGAGCAAGAAAAAGTTTTCTACGGTAGTTTGACGTAATGAAGTTTTCAGAAGGCTGTTTATACCTCTTTCAATGCCAATAGTCTCAGACGAAGATTCACTTCTAGCTTACGTTTCACGGTTTGATAACGTGCTGAATCTACTAATGTCACGTTTGCCTAAGGGATAGTAGACACTTCGCCGAAGATTTATGTGTTTCAGGGTCCAGGAAGCCGCAACCAGGATGTGGGAGGTAGAAAAAAAAAAGAGTCCCTGTCTTTGTTTGTCAGTGGAGAAAAGTGGAATCGGACCCGGATGGGCAAAGATGCCCCCGGGTCAAGCTAATAGGACAGTGTTGTGCTACAGCGTTTATGGGGAAACTATTATGTTATGTCTAACAAAGAAAGGGTTGCATTTTACAACTGTATTCCCTCCCATCTTATCAGTCCTTTTTTAACCACAAAAAAAATAAAGAACGAACTTCATGCCTTTTGAGGGTTTAAGTGGCTTTTTTGGAAAAATGAAAGGAAAGCGAAGAGTATAAGCCGATTCTTAAAACCGGTGGATTGATTCTTTAAAGCAAAAATTTTAACATGGAAATAATACATTTGTTTTTGTTTTTGTGATATTGATTCTTATAAACGGTTGATTTTTATAACCAGTGATCACTTTAAGCGGTGGTTACTGTAATTAACTTTATACAAGCAAAATCATCTATTAAGTACCATCTATTTAAATCATTTCTTCTAGAGACTGTTGCTCATTTTGACGACTTGCTACTCCACAACAATGTTAGATGGCTAAGTAAAGGCTTGGTGCTTGAAACATTTTTTGCAGTATTAGAGGACATCAAAGAGTTTCTTTCAACTAGTGATCAAAGAGTAGCAACTGAGCATTTAAGCTTCCTCCTTGACGTTGAAGAAAACATGGCAACCATAGCATTTTTGACTGATCTTTTTAGGCACCTGAATCTTTTAAACTTTAAACTACAAGGCAAAGGTAAACTTGTGTGCAAACTTCTCTCAGAAGTAAAATTTTTTCAAAAAAGATTGACCTCTTCTCTGAAGATATAGGCAGAGAACTTTTACACTTTCCATACCTTAAGTCAATTTGTGATACTAATGAGGGTATTGACATCAGCTAATTTGAAGATTTTTTGAGAAACTTAAATCTGAATTTCAAGAAAGATTCACTGACTTTGAAAAAATTGAGAACGTTGGGAATCTGGTTAAGAACAGTTTTTTCACTTATCCCCAATGGTGTATGGACCAATGAAGTGGCAGATTTTTCAAGAGCAATAAAGCTGCCCTACAGTTGGAAATAATTGAGTCCCAAGAAGGTGTTCTTTTAACAGACATTTATGCTCGAGTTCCAAAAAATTTTGGTAGTGACCAATTATGGATTAAAAATGTATGTGAAAAAAGTATCCAGAACTAGGGTTGCCAACTTTTTCTGTGACGATTCTGGGACCAATAGCTCAAAACTGAACATCATCATCATCATTATCAGTCAGCCATTACCTAGTTTTCTGAGAAAACTTTTTAAGTATGAAAAAATTAAAATACAGTTTTTTTTAAATTTATTTTTTATATTTAACTATTATAGAAACTTAATTATATATATATATATATATTACATAATGATAATAATAAATATTTGACGTTATATTTTTATGGCTTTTTCCAATAATATTTTCTCTCACTTTTTGCTGCAATCACCAATTCTTTCACAAGTGAGTACGTATTTAAAAAGTTCGCAAATTCTGCACACGATTCACTATTAAGTCGTATTTGCAATTCCGCCTTCACTAAGTCAATATTCATGGTATTCCTGGCCTTCGTCCACACACTGTTTATGTGACTAAATACTCTCTCTAGGTAAGCATTACTCGCAGGGATGGACAAAATAAAAGATACAATTTTCATCAGCTCGACCGATTTTTCATGCTTTTTGAAATACTCTGCCCATAGTTTGTCATTGCAATCACCATCTGTGCTACCGCCATGTACTTCCTGATCTGTATATAAATTGATCTTATAAATAAATATCATGGAAACTTTAATTTTTGTCTCTGATGTTCACGCTACTTGTCGGATTACTACGATGTCACAACGTTCAACGGATTTACAAGATGTCAATTTCGATTTTTAAAAAAATTGGAAGTTTCCGCTACATTCAGGGACAATTTAGCATTCATCCGGGATCAGGGACAGCGATTCCAATTCCGGGACAATCCCGGCCAATCTGGGATAGTTGGCAACTCTATCCAGAACTCAAAGCTTTAGCCTTAAAATTGTGTACCATGTCTGGCTCAACTTATATGTGTGAAGAAGCATTCTCAAAAATAAACTTCATTAAGAACCAGTACAGGTCTCAACTCACAGATGACCACTTTAACAGATTGATGAGAATCAGCTGCACGAACATCAACCCCCCCCCCCCCCATTAACCCCGATGAACTTTGTGAGAAGTCTTTTTGAATTTATATGTACTCTAAATTGATTTTCTTGTATTCTAAATATCAAAAAAAAAAAACTTGATTTGATAATTTATGCACTTCATTTCACTGGTATCAATTGTGTTTTGCATGTAAGATAACTGATTCCAAAGAGAAGTTTTACTTCTCAAAGAGGTATAGATGTGTTAGATGCACCTTCCTGCCAAGTTTGGCGATTTTGTGTTTGGCGTGGTAACTGTGTGATTTTGGCGAGATTTTGTTATTTTGTGGCAACCCAGTGTGAATGGCTAGTCGTGTGCGTTTGTTTACGCGATATAATATGGCGGCCATCTTGTTGTGAAATATTAATGACGTATTTTGGATAGTATTAGATGCAGATTTTTGAGAGATAGGCATACTGTTGGGGTTGTTAGGGATATAAAGTGGGAGGCTAAATGAGGTTTTTTGTGGTTTATTTGAAATTAACTGTTAATTTAGATGTGGTTTGATGTAGTTACATGTTGGTTGTGTTATGTGTTTCTACATTTGAATTTTTGAAAACGTTGTGGTTAATTTAAAATGCGGCGGGGTACAGATGTAGTATTTGCAACAAATGCCAAGGGGTGATTTTTCGCCAAATCTGTTGGTTGTTTCTTGGGTTTTTTTAGGGATGCCGGTTTTTACTTTGGTGCTGCCAATTTGTGTTTTTGTTGCTTTAAGGTTTTGTTATTGCCAGATTTGGTTTTGTCTTGTGTTTTGCGTCATTTATAGGTGCCGTGAATGGTTTTTTAACGTTTTGTAGTGTAGTAATATTATGTTGCAGCAACAGTTTTTGAATTTTGCCATTTAATCGTGAGATAGCAAGCAGCGACAAATTAATTGTATAACAAATTAATCTCGTTGTATATTCCAATTTATTTTTGTTCTTTTATTCATTACGCCTGCAGTATTTAGTGTAATTGAGAAATATCAGGGGATCTTAGTGTCTAAAATAGAGGCGATATAATGCAAATAGATCCTTTTTTTATATTCTATTGTCAACACGTATTTATTCAATTGAATTTGTGCTGTAATTTATGTTTAATGAAGAAATATATATTTAACCAAGGTGTATTTTATGTTTATTTAAATGAGTTATTATCAGTTGCATTATACTGACTTTTTTTAGCATGGGGGGGGGGGGGGCACCTAACAAATTTCTCATTATTTTTAAGCTTTTATTTTTGGCATTTATGTGTTTTTAAGATCCCGTATGCACAAGTTTAATAAAGCCAGCAGTAAGTTTGTTTTCCAATTTATTACATTTACTACATCTGTTCCATATTTTGTTTACATTTCGCACTGTACATTTTCACATTCCGCATGTCTGCGGAAACCCCTTCACGACAAAAGCTTTTGGTGCCAACTTGTCACCAAGGGAGGTGCGTCTGACACATCTGTTCCAGCAAAGTAAGTAGCCTAGGTTAGTACAATAGTTGGTATCATGGTGGAAGGGGGCAGTAGAAGGAGTTGGGGGGGAGGCTTAAGTTTTCTAGACTGCGAAAGTTTGACAATCTTTTGAAATGGACCTACAGGAAAAATAATTGGGGACCACTGCCATATAGGTTTGAAGAGAGAGTCGATTAAAAGATTGTGGCAAGATATTTATTATTATTGACTTTTAAATATATTTGTTAAGACAAACAATCATGCGGAATTTTACTATACAATAAGCCGCTGAAAACAGTAACCAATTTTTGCATGTTCCGAGATGATGATGATGCTACATCACACTCTTCCTGCCACTACAGGTTCAATTAAGGATAATTAAACTGCAGATTAATTAAGATTTTTTTTCTTGTTTTTTACAAAATGTTGTAATTATGAAAGTTATTTCTTATCAACTACATCATTCATAAATACATGCAGCATAAATAATAGAAAGACATCATTAACTAATAATACGAGAAATATTTATTTCCTAGCACAAAATCCCCAATATTTAATCTGAAAAATTGGGGGAAAACTGAGCATTTTTCTTTTTTTCAGCAATCACTGACAGTCAAAATTTGAAAGTCATGTAGTACAAATGATGACAAAATATCACTGTAGCCACATGAGACTAGCCAACATTCAAACTTCCTTGGATAAATAACCCTAAAAATCAAACCATAAATTGTGATAACATCACTACTCCCCAAAATGAAACATGGAACCTCCAATAATAAAGCTGAGCTTAAAAAAAAAAATTAAAAAATTAAGCAAGTACTTAGCACTTTTTTTTAAGCCAGCCCATTAAAAACTGAGGCTGAGGCTTAAATACTAATTATACAGTGGCATCAATGTTTTCATACAGAAATTGAGCCATCTTATCCATTTTCTCGATTAAATATACAGGAAACTCAAGTTGGATTTATCTAAAATAACTTGATATATCTAAAATTACAAACCTATTACTGAAATTCAGCTACTTCCAAATTTAACAGGTAAACCCATTGACAAGCACAATATCTGTCTGAATAATGCTCATATTATAAGATGTAATCATTTTCAACTCATCAAAAAGCAGGCAATTTTTCAGTGTTTGATGGATTAGATCTTAGAGTAAATATAGCCACTATCAAACTATTCTGTAATCCTACAAAACACATAGATCAGTATCATTATTCCCAGAGCTAAAAATAATCATATTATTTTAACAAGCCAATATGTTATGTATCATTTAAAATGTTATATAACATATTGGCATGAAACAGTCTAGCCTCATACGATAAAACTACATATATTTAAAATAAAAATGACACCACAGCAAAATCAACACATCAGCTAGCAGTTTTCAGCATAAAAATGGGGTGGGGACACATGCAATACAATAATACATAGATATTACTATAATATAAACATTATACCTCAAGTTTCATGTTACTTCTAAAAACTACTTGAGATTTGTGAGATAGTTGAGCAAATGCTGCGCTGATAGCTTGCATTTTTTTGCGACATGCAATCATTAAATCCAACTGCTCCTCGTCTATATCACCAAGCATTAAGTCTAAGTCCACATAAGCTTTATCAAATTCTGATTCCAACAAATCCAACCACTTCATTCCAGTTGAGCCCACGGCCATGTCTATAATTTATGAGCATGCAGTTTTTCTGTCTGCTAAGGAAAAAATTGCATATTTCAAATATCAGTTGACATATATTATAAAATAGATTCACTACACTAAAAGTAAGTATATTGTTACTTTTACGCTTTCTAGTAAACATAAAAAACAACAACTTTAAGAAGTTCTTATATATATTTGTCTATTATATCGGATTACCCTTCTAGATTTAATAACTGACCAAACAGAATTGACAATCACTGTCACTCACATCAACAAAGTTCGATCGAAATGTTTTCGATTATTGTCTCGTTTCAGTTGTTATTCGATAACAGCTAAAACGATAACAGGTAACAAGAATCTACCCCTCGACAAAACGTATTCGCTCTCTGATTGGTCGTGGGGCGGTGCTATTTACGTTCGCATACATGACCCTCTTTTTGTTGTTTAGGGCAGTGCTCCCCAATCTTTTAATCGCCGCGGAGCGGTTAACGTTTGATAATTTTACTGCGGCCCGCTGAGGGGGGTTATGACTGCAATTTTAATTCATAATCTTGAAATGTTTATTAAACAATAAACTAATTTAAAATAGTTATAAGATTTCTTTTGTTACAAACGTATACGCGGTCGAAGTGGTGACGTCACGTCCGCCATTAGGGCACCTCCGCAATGGCGGCCTAAGTTATTCTCCCATAGGACGGAAAACAAATATTAATATCTCTTAAACTAATGAATATTATCTCCCTGCACGTCCTGAAATCGATGAAGGAGCCAAAGATACCCTACCTCAAAAATTGAGGAATGTGATTTCGTACAGGAATAAGAGCAAATGGTGTTTTAAAATGTCATTTCGGTAAGCCTATCGAAAAAATGATAACCCACATGTTCATCAGAACTTGTGCAGGTACATTTTGCAGATTGTATGTAGATATGTTTGACACCATTGTCTGCAATATTGTTTGTAACTATTTACATATGTTAATGTAAAATGCTTATTAGGACAGTATTTTACTAATGTATTGTACCATTATTAGGCATTATATGAATAATGTTTTTGTCTTTTTACAATGTTGACACTGTTTGTACTCATTATTTTTAAGTCACTTAAATGAAAAGATATTACTGTCTGCTAATCACATTATGAATTTTTACAATATAAAAAGTACACAATTTCTTGTGCAAAAAAAAAAAAGCAGTGGCCATCCCATCTTCATTCTTTAACTGCTATTGCATGTAAACAATTATAACCCTCATATTTATAGCTACATTAAATTGTTTAGTGTGTTAAAATTGTAATAAATGTTGATTTTATTACTTTTTCTCTTAATGACATTTTTAAGGAGGGTATTATGTACAAAAAATGTTGAACAACAAGTTTTGCAATTTGAAATATGTAATAGCAAATATTTTATGAAAATATAAATCTGTTTATCTCTAAACTACAATAATGTGGTTTATCACTTTTTACCCCCAAGGTCTTCACATATATATATATATATATATATATATATATATATATATATATATATATATACATATGTATAAACAGTTGATTCTTTTTCAATCGTTTTTATATCGTTAAAGTCTGTACATCTGTCCCGTCTCAAAATTCCAAACTAGAAATTATAATTAAAATCTTAGTTTACCTGACGGGTCTTTTCGATTACGCCGGCGTTGTTTTGTAGTCAGTGTGGATTCAGGCAAAATCATGGTCTTTGTACATCACAAAACATTTATTCTTAAGATTTACATGAAGAAACTAGCACATTCAGAGGCGAATTACACCACTGTCTAAATATTACAACCATCAGCTATACAAGCTTTCTTTAGAATAGCACTTTTAAGCGACTACTTCCAACCTAAAAGAGAGAATAGAGTACAAAAAAACACATGACCATGGATCTAGTTCTTTCCTTCATGCCAAACCTCCAAGGCCAAGGCAATAATCAAAACACGGACGTAGAAGGTCCCGCCACCTGCTGGTAAGAACGGGTCATCCTCCCACCTTTGGTTTTGGTCACCAAGGCTCAAAATCAAACAAAAGGAAAAGAAAACATTAATAAACATGTTACAATAAACAAATAAATGGGAAGCAAAGAAAATAGTCAATGAGTTCATAAATTCAGTCTATTTGGAGTCTTAATGATTCTGCCCTTTCTAGTAACTCGTGGTTGCTGACTGGATCTCACAACAGAGTCCGTCTTCTTGACAGCACTGGGGTCTGTACTCGGGGACAGCTTCGAATTATCAGTGCATCTCTTCGAAGTTTCTCGAGGAGGTATCTTAGCTATAAGTGTAGTACATTTTGTTCGAATGTTGCCACTTTCCTCAGTAGAAATTTCCAAAGGATACAGTCTTTGTACTGGACGTATTAAAAAACCGTTTTCCGTCTTAATTTTAGCCACCCTAACTAATCCATCCTTACCAGGATATACTTCTACTATCTTAGCCAATGGCCAATTTATTCTTCTTTGGTTATCGTGACCTACCAGAACAATATCTCCTACAGCAATTTTCTTGTTGTTCTTAGCCATCCCTTTAGAATTTTTTAATTGCCCCAGGTACTCGACTCTGAATCTGCTACGTAAATTTTTTTTCAACTTTAACAAATATCGAAATCTTCTTTTTAGATTCACGTTTTCAAGGTTATCTAGGTCGGGAAGTCCAGTTTCTGTAATTCCTTGTATAAACATATTAGGAGTCAAGGGAACCAAATCATCAGTATCTTCGCAGATAGTAGTTAGTGGTCTAGAGTTCATCAAGCCTTCAATATCGCATATAACCGTATAAAGTTCTTCAAAGTCCAAGGCTGCTCGTCCCAATATTCTTCTCAAAATTTGCTTTGTACAGCCTATTAACCGCTCCCACCAGCCACCCCACCATGGTGCAGCTGGAGGGTTGAATTTCCATGTTATGTTCTTTACAAGAGCTTCGTTACGGATTTTTGCATGTGCAGGGTCGGCGAATAACTTCGAAGCTCCACAAAAATTTGTACCTCGATCACTGTATATAATTAAAGGTCTGCCTCTTCTCGCAACAAACCTTCTCAGTGTTTGCAAAAATGCTTCTGATGACAATGACGTTAATAATTCGAAGTGAACCGCTCTGTAAACTGCACAAGTGTACAGCACGATCCAACATTTTCCCCCGTGTCTCAAATGTAAAGGACCAGCTAGATCAACACCGGTAACCTCGAACGGGGCTGCATCTCTAATTCGATCTTCTGGCAAAGCAGGGGATTCTGGTTGAACAGAGTTCACAGTAAACCTTCTGCATCTAACACAACGCAATGTCACTTGTCGGATGGATCTTCTACATCTCAGTATCCAATACCTCTCCCGTAGGTTATTCATTAATATTTGGACACCTGCGTGATTCAACTCTTTATGTTTCCACTCTATTAGTCTCTGCACTATGTAGTGATTTCCAGGTAGAATAATAGGCAAACGAAAATCTGTGCTATCTTTGCTTCTGAGGATAAGAGACTTTACTCTTAAAAGTCCTTCTTTATCTACCATAGGATGTAATCTCTGCAAACGGCCTTCAATTCCGTTAGGAAACTCTTCTCTCTGAACCATCTTCATCAAGATTATTTCAGCATGCTTCAATTCTTTGTTGTTAAGTTCCCCTGAAGTACGATGGGAATTTCGTATGTTCGAGATGAATCTGCATATCCATGCTGTAATTCTCAATAACTTCATGTAAGAAGAGTATCTTTCATAAAACTTTCCCGTGTGTTCTGTGTTCAAGGCGGAAATAATTGATTTCTTCTTTTCCGAGTTAACGATATGCATTTCAGGGGACGCTTTGTGCTTTGGCCATTCACTGATGGGTGTTTTCAAAAACTCAGGACCCTCCCACCAGACAGATTCGAGTAGGACATCAGCATTACAACCACGTGACGGGAGGTCGGCAGGATTCATACTTCCTGGAACAAATTTCCACTCATCTGTGTTGCTCAAAGATCTGATTTCAATAACACGGTTCATAACAAACACCGCCCAAGCTTCTTGGTTTTTTATCCAGAACAAAGCATTCATGGAATCTGTCCAGTAAAAAATCTGAGCTCTCTCGTAAGGAAAATCTTTCTTAATAGAGTTCATCAGTCTAACTCCCAAACAACATGCTAGGAGTTCAAGCCTGGAAATTGAGACAGATTTCAAAGGTGCTACACGAGCACGAGCTTGCACCAATTGACATTTAGCGCAAAAAATTATTTTCTTGTCTAAGATATATACAGGTTGCATAAGCGTGTTGTGACGCATCACAAAACACGTGAAATGACAAATTAGTATCCAGATCAGAATTTCTCAATATTCTTCTAGGGATTCTGATATCTTGCAAGAATTTCAATTCATTTTTCCATTTTTGGAATTTTTTCTCGAGATCACTGGGTAGTCTGGCATCCCACGGCAATTTTCTTCGCCAACATTCTTGTAATAAAATTTTTGGAATCAAAATCACGGGACAAAGAAAACCTATCGGATCGAATATCTGACTAGCTAAAGACAGAATAATTCTCTTGCTCAAATTTACATCTTCGTAATCACTAAATTTCGGATCGCAGTATAGAGTATCCTCCGAAACATTCCAATTTAATCCTAGAACAGAGACAGTTTCTTCTAGAGTTTCTGATGTTTCTGGTTGCAGACCATTAACCATCCAACCCCTGAGATCAAAACATGCTGATGACATGATCTCTTTTGATTCTTTAATAAAATTAATCACTTCTTCTTCTGAGTCGCAACTCGTAACGCAGTTATCCACGTACATAGACATCTTCAGTTTGGTAGCTGTCTCTTGCAAGTAAACAGGAACATTACTTAAATGGTAGTTCAGGGTAGCTCCTAAAAGGAATGGACTGGAGTTCACCCCAAAAACTACTCGGCGATGTCTGAAAATTTTCATTTTGTTAGGATCACCATTCTCCCACCACAGAAATCTGAGAAAGTCGCAATCCGCTTCATTTATTCCAATTTGCAAAAAAGCTTTCCGGATGTCTGCAATCACTCCGTACTTGTTCAAACGAAACTTATTCAAAACACTCGGAATTAACTTGATGTAGTTTGGGCCTTTAGTTAGACAATCATTAAGTGAGAAGCTACCCTTTTCTTTCGCGGAAGCATCGAAAACAGGTCGAATTCTCGTCGTCGAATGCTCCTTGATGACTGCTCTATGTGGCAGGTAATGACAATTTGTCTTCTCTAACTCATCGGGTTTCACTTCTTCGATTATTTTTTCACCAAGCCATTCATTAAAGACTTCTTCATAATCTTCAATTAAGCCCTTATTTTTTAGAGCATTCACAGTTGATTTCAGTCTTCGCTCAGCAACAACCTTATTATCTGAGAGAACTTGGTGTCCCTCTATCCATGGCAATGAGACCACGTATCGGCCATCACCATCTCTGCTTAGGGTCTTTTCAAAATGTTTTCCAGATGCCTCTTCAAGTTCTAATTGGGATTGTTTTTCGGCAGGATCTCTGATACCAAGGCTATCTAATTCCCACAGGTCTGCAATTCGTACATCTGTAGCTAACATCGAAGTAACTACAAGGTTTTCAGTCTGCTCCGAATGTCCCTTTGTACGACCCAAGACCGTCCAACCTAACTTTGTTTCCACAGCTGTAAGACCAGATTTAAGTCTTTTCAATTTCCCTGTCATTAGCTTACCGGCCACATCTGCACCCATGAGAAGTTCTATGGGGCCAAGGCAATCTTCTAAACGTATCCCCATATCGGACAAATCATCTTCACACAGTTGTGTGCTAGGTGGCATAGTTTGACAAATTGTAGTCTGGTTAAGAACATCAAAATTACAGCGGTAGTTGTCACCGATATCAGAGAGGTAAGCTTTATAGACATTGTGTTCACAAGTATTCGTGCTTGAACCGCCAAATAAGGAATGTTTCAATTTTTCCTTCCTCATCGACTTTTAGCCGACCTTTTCCGCAGTGCTTTCTAACAGGTAGGATCTGTGGGATGCGGAATCGATTATTGCACGTATTTTCAAACTCCTGTTATCACCCTTCAAAACGACAACGAGTGTTGGCAACAAAACTCTTGGAGTCGAAGAAACATTAGCCAATGTTTCGTCTTGCACGGAAGTAGCTTTGTCACTCCTAACACCTTGTGTATTGGGAGTGAATTTTTGATTATTTCTGCAGAGGAGACTATGGTGGGATTTTCCACAAATCGTGCAGTTATATTTACTTCTACACGAACTAGAAACATGGTTCAATTTTAAGCATTTAAAGCAGCCTCCCCGGTTCATAAGGCTTTGCTTTCTTTGTTCATAAGTAAAATTTACTACCTTTCTGCATTCCGCACTGGGATGGGGCTTATCGCAGAATACACACTCATGTTCTCTACTCTGTTTACCTTGGGATGAGGTTAAAAGTTCCATACCAGTTGGGATAGCTTTATTTTGATTTGGAAAATATTTGGACTTATTTTGAAAAGATTTCTTTGTTTTGTTTTCAAACCCAAAGCCACTTGTAGCAAGATTAATTCTCTCTTCCCCTTGAATTTCATTACGTAGAAATTGCATCAATGTTTCTAATTTATTAAAAGTTTTATCGTTAGATCCAAGAGAAACAGAATTTAAGTGTCTTTCCCAAATGCGTAAAAGCTCAATTGGTAGACTGGATTCAACTAAGGGGTACAACATAGACGCATACTTGTCACTGGTGACGCCAAGCATTTTTAGAGATCTTAATTGTGTCTCTAATCTGTCGTAAAGTTTCGAAATCGGTAGTTTATGTTCCTGACCTAAAGTATTACCAAGCACAAGGCTTAACAATTCCCTGACATAAACTTCAACTAATACGTCTTCTCGGCCAAAACGCGTGTGTAAACATTCAACAGCCTGTTGATAATTTTCAGCTGTTACAGGAAAAGATTCCACCACTTCCCTAGCTCTTGAACCCTTTTGAGTCGATTGGAGAAGATATTGAAATTTGTCTACTTCCGAAATATTTGCATCTTTATGAATTTTTTCAAATAACCCCCAAAACGAAAGCCAATCCTTTAGATTACCATCAAACTTTTGTAATTCAATTTTTGGTAGTTTAAAATTTCTTTTGGAATTTGCTTCGCTTTCAATATGTGTTCCATTCAAATCGCCTGAAGAATTCAATCGTCGTTCAAGTTTCGTTTTTAAGTCAATAAATGTACCACTATAATTATCAGCACTTTCGATTTCATCATTCAACATTTTCTGAGTACAATTCTTGGAACAGATGTATTACACGCACCTCCCTTGGCGACAATTTGGCGACAAAATTTTTTTGACGCCAAATACTGGAATAGTAGCAATAATCATAAATTGGAATAGTAGCAATAAATTTTTGAGAGAGAAAAAATTAAATGTTTCCTTAATTTCTAATCAAAATATTCATTTATTACTAAATATTCATTCAAAATATTCATTTATGTTCATATATAAAAAAATCGCCAAACATAAAAAAAATCGCCAAATTGAAAAAGGTGCGTCTAACACATCTGTACCCAATTCTTGTCGCTCCGCAAAGTGTTAAGAATTTCCTCATCAAAGGATTCAATTTTAGAATATTTTTCTTGCAGCTGTGCCAAAAATCCGGCGCAAGAATCAAGATCAATGGCTTCTGATTTCAAAAAGTCCTTCACCTTTTCTGCAAATTTTGTAAAGGTACCTCGATAAGAGCCACGCAATTTAATTAGCTGATCCATAGCATAAGACTAATTTCCCTTTCAACAGATATTCATAAATCGAAAGTTTATTAAATGAAAACACAACGTTGCAAATTCAAACAAGATAATATTATTCTTCACTAACTTCAGATTATTAAAAAAAACCGTTACTTATAGAAAACAATTCTATTCAATACTATAAAACATTTCTTCAATATAGAATATATCTATTCAAAATTCAATACTGTTTAAATAAACATCTTCAAAAATATAGAATATATTCCATTCATTTATCCAATCAGTTAAAGGATATCAATATTTTACTTCAAAACAACTTTCAAGACCGGCGTCCCTGTTCGGGCGCCAAAAAATGTCCCGTCTCAAAATTCCAAACTAGAAATTATAATTAAAATCTTAGTTTACCTGACGGGTCTTTTCGATTACGCCGGCGTTGTTTTGTAGTCAGTGTGGATTCAGGCAAAATCATGGTCTTTGTACATCACAAAACATTTATTCTTAAGATTTACATGAAGAAACTAGCACATTCAGAGGCGAATTACACCACTGTCTAAATATTACAACCATCAGCTATACAAGCTTTCTTTAGAATAGCACTTTTAAGCGACTACTTCCAACCTAAAAGAGAGAATAGAGTACAAAAAAACACATGACCATGGATCTAGTTCTTTCCTTCATGCCAAACCTCCAAGGCCAAGGCAATAATCAAAACACGGACGTAGAAGGTCCCGCCACCTGCTGGTAAGAACGGGTCAACATCTTTGTTGGTTTAAAATGTAGCATTATTTAATAAGTAAAGATTATAAAATTCATTTGTCCATGTTTTGAGGGAATAATGTGTTTATCATTTAGATGTTTAATACAGGTGTTTTTTTTTTTTAAGTTAAAAAATGGTCATATGCTTTGCTGCAGACTGCAAGTATAAAATGGTTAAAATCATTGTTCCTTCTACCGCTTTCCAAAGGATGTAAAGCACGCTCTTTGGACCTGAATGGCAAAGTAAGTTTGAAAATAGAAGTTTTAATATTCTCATTTTTAATTTATGAGTACATTTTTCCCCATATGTTAATTTCACATTTCTTGGTCTCCATGTTATAGTAAATCTATGGTATTCAATAGCTATTTAATTTTTTTAAATGTTTTAGATGATACATACTGAATTTTTGTTGTATTTAAGCTTTAAAAAATTCTTAATTTAGGATGAAATTTTTTTTTATTTCGAAAATTTTTCAGGACTTCTATTATAAACAGAAATCTACAATAGTTTCTTTGTCTTAAATTTTATAGTTATTGTTTGTCAAATTGTCTGCAAACCAAATAATAATAGATTTTTTTGTATGAAAATATATATGGAGCGAACATGTAGGTTAGATTCATAAAATTAGTGAGCTTCAATTCAGTGATACGAGGGAAACCGAATAATTATAATTTTAAATGTATATGTAATAAATAAAATATGCAAATGTTTTAAAGTTTATTGATCTTGGTATTTTTCAGGCATAGTGACAGAAAACCTTGTAGAGATTCCAGATTATATAGCTACCATTTTAAAGGAGGGGATAAAAGAAATAATCCAACAATTTTTGACAGTAATAAAGTGCAACAAATTAAACTTCCTGCTCATAAAGGAAAGAAGTAAATGTGTTTTTAATAACAGCTTTTTTAATTTCACATGTTTTCTTTACAATAAGTACTAAATGTACTTTATTCTCAGAACTGAGGACATAGTCATTTTATACATTGAAATTAAACATGAGAGAAGGAGGATAACGCATCTGATTCAAATTACAAGTAATTTTATTGTTTATGTTATGTAGTAGTATTATAGATAATATATTAATCTCATAAATAATTAAAACTTCTATTTGTTGTACTTAGCTTTTCACAAATCAAATGCACGTTTTTAACAATAAATTTATTATGAGTTTTCTTAATGTTCATTTATGCTGTTATTTAATATTCTTAGTATTATTCCTTTAGAAAACAGTGTGCTGTGATGAAGAACATTGAAGGTGTGAAAGATAAAAGTAGAGTGGATGGTAAAAGCAGAGATAGACCAACTAAAGGAAAAAAATAAAGAGCTGCAGTTATTGTTGGCAGCAAAAAATGTGAAATTTCAATTTTCTCAAATCAGTGAGAATGACAGTTTAGTGCTAATGTCAATAATAAAATTCAACATTCAATAAACAACCCTGACTTCCCTAATTGCTACTTTTTAATAAACATGACAGAAATATTTATTGAAAATCTCTGCAAAGGCTCAGAGGTGAACTTTTTCACAGTATAAGAAAAGGCAAACTTTAAAAGGATTGATAGCCTAGCTCCTAATGGTGCAATTTGTTTCATTAGTAAATTGTGGCCAGGATCTACTTCTGATAAAACCATTTTCAAGGAATGTGGTTTAATAAAATTGTGGAATCCTGGAGATCTAATATTAACAGATAAAGGTTTTTTTAATACTTGACCTATTGCCTCAAGGTGTATCAGTAAATATTCCCCCATTCTTAACGAATCCACAATTCACAGAAAGTGAGGATAAATTTACCACTAAATTAAAACATATACATGTTCATGTTGAACGAGCTATACAAAGAAAAAAAAGTTTTCAAATTCTTGATAACATCCCATATTATTTTAATCAATACGCTTCAGTAAGTTTTCAAGTTTGTGCCACTTTGGTAAATTTGTAAAATCCATTGATGAAAAAATAAAATCTTTTTGTTTATATCTTAACATGTTTTTGTTTAATCCCTTTGGTGAGTTTTTTTTAGATAAAAAGTTTACAGTTTCCATTACATGTATTTTAATAATAACTATGCTTTAACCATTTATTTGCATTTGAAGGTTACACATAAATTCTGAGTTATGTTTTGAAATCTCTTCATTTTGGTCACTTTATTTAAAATGTTACTCAAAATACGGAAAGTCAAGTTTTACAGAACTTATATCACATTCCATTCATAGTTTGAAAGAAAGAACACAGAAATCCCATTATAGAATTTTTATTAAAAATACAAAAAAATATAGATATACATTAACGACAGAAATGAAAAAACAATTTAAAAAGAATAACGAGACAAAACAAAATGTACTGGTTATAATCTCTCTCATAGGTCTATATTTGGCAAAAAGGTATACATATAAATTAACATCAGAAATTAATATAATTTAATATGAAAAGGAAAAACAATTATCTTAATTACTACCATAAAATATAAATATTAAAGAAACAAAATGTTACTACATGTACAACTTACTGTCACATTATATATCTGTCTCTCATAGAGGATTGAACTTTAGATAAAATCAAGCTGTTTCCAGGATTGTTATCAAACAACTGAATATCACTAGCCAGAGCTTTTTCTCCTCTGTCTATGAAACTTTTTTGATTGTTAAAAAAGGTGAAAATTTCAAACCAGGATATCATGATGAAGTGTCTTGTATAAATTAATGAAATAAAGAAGAAAAACATGACTATGAATTTGAACAAAAAATGTTACAGTTGAAACAAATTACGAAACGTTAAAAATAAACACTACTTCATTTAAAAAAAAATAAATGAGAATGTTGCAGCAATCAGTTTATTTTATTTTTGTCTGCTAATGTAAAGTTATTGTTTATGAAGCATAAGTAGTTATAAAAAATACATAGCTGAAACAATGTTACCAAACACTACTTTTCAATATTTATAATGGAAAACAATAACAAAAAAGCTTTAATAGGCATATTATTGGAGAAAACATCTACTTACTGAATGTTACATTATTCACATAAACAGATACAAAATTTAAAAAAAAGCTGTTGATAAACATTAAATAAAGAATTTGAAGATTATCACTTTCACTAACTGTATAATATAAGAACAATGCAAAACAAATCAATTATTTCATGCTTCATACTTTAAGAGTGCTGCATTAAACTACGGTTGATAACACACTAATATTAAATCAAACAATCCCATCATAAAACCCAGCCAGCAACAAAAAGGATGCATGAAATCAATGGCTGAAAAAATATTTAGCCATAAAGTCTGTCAGTAATCTTATAGTTTCATGGATTTAACTGAAAAGAAATCTGACATAGAATAGATTGACTTAAATCTATCCTACTCAGACACCCATTCAGTTTTAAGGGAAGGGAATCAAGTACACATGTAAAGAAATTAATAAAAGCATACATCTAATACATAAAAAACAACAACAATACAGTATACTTTACTAGCCAATATATCAATTTCAAGAACCCTTTCATTCTGCAAAGTGGATTATAGTGCTTTAAGAATGTTACCATACAAATATTTGAGGAAAATCGAATGAACAATAAGGTACATACGTAGTTTTACAGTAATAATGTTTATCGAAAGTGACATTTTAATACCGTTACCATCAGCGACACATTCAAATTGTAAACACAATGGCACTAGGGATAAATCAGTGTTACTGGGAATAAAATCTACTTACCAATTCATCTTAGATTATGTTAGAATATCCACATAGACAGAAACAACATATAAAACTATTCACAAACACTAAATAAAAAAGTTCAAAAGTATCACTTCATCTAAGCCTATGTTTCACATCGATAGGCTTACCGAAATGACATTTTAAAACACCATTTGCTCTTATTCCTGTACAAAATCACACTCCTCAATTTTTGAGGTAGGGTATTTTTGGCTCCTTCATCGATTTCAGGACGTGCAGGGAGATAATATTCATTAGTTTAAGAGATATTAATATTTGTTTTCCGTCCTATGGGAGAATAACATAGGCCGCCATTGCGGAGGTGCCCTAATGGCGGACGTGACGTCACACTTCGACCGCGTATAAATTAGCACAAAAAAGGTCGCACTAACCCGAGAGAAATACACCACAGTAAATAAAATGGAAAGAATTTAATGTTCCTTGGGTGGCCTGGTACTATTTGATCCACGGACCGGTACCGGTCCGCGGACCGAGGTTTGGGGACCAATGGTTTAGGGGACCAATGGTTTGGGGGCCTTAGGGCCTGTTCACATAGGAGTCCGTTGCGTTGCGTTAAGGAAAAGATGACGTTGAGACGAAAATAAACCAATCATATGCCTCCAAACGATTAGCAATGAAATTTTTAAAGCCTATGATTGGTTTATTTTCGTCTCAACGTCATCTTTTCCTTAACGCAACGCCACGGACTCCTATGTGAACAGGCCCTTATTCTCCGACCGTACGAAAATTTTGCCATGTGAAAATTACGTTTTCCCTACGTATCTAACTGACAATAATACCCATTGCTAGATTTCACAAATGCACTCTTTCACAAAAAAAATATATGCACCCAGAAGGAAAGTAGCTACTATCACGAAAATTAACATGTATGTAGTGTATGAGAATATAAGCAAATGATTACAAATTCAGAAGAACAGACCGTTTTATTTTATTAAGAAGATATGGCATGAAAAAGGTTACAAATCAGTAAGTAGTAAATCCACCTCTGGCAGCTATGCAAGCCGAAACACGGCGCGGTATCGAATCAGTGAGGTCACCTATGACCTCCTGCGGAAGATCATGCCATATTTTTTTTGTAACTGGGCAGTTAATTCGCCAGTATTCCGGGATGGCTGCAACTACCTTCCAAGCACATCCCAGACGAGCTCTATACTCCATCGGTGTGGGACGCCATTTTCGGCTTTGGAGACCAGAACTAATCGCTCCCATGTTAACGTCCATAGAGGAAATTTTCGAAGATTTTTTTACTTCAAAGCCAATATTTTTAACTCTTAAAACTTATTGAAATGTATACCGAAGAACGTTAACTTAATTTTAAAAATACTCTTAACCGTGTTCCAAACGCAATATTTAAAGGAAATTGAAAGGTTTCTTTGGAAATCGGCTGGTTTACGCTTTGTGCGCAAACATTTGGCACAGAGTTGGCTGATTTTCGCCAAGTGCGAATGCCTTTGTAACATTCAGATTTATCTCTGGTTTGGCGATAAATATATCACCAATATCTTTAGTTGCTACCAGAAGCATGCATGTGCATATTTTTATTTCCTTTTATTTCTCAGTAACTAAACAGCAAAGAAAAAGGTTTGCTGATTTATGTCAGCCCTACTCTTTCTCGTATTTGCGTTTTGCGTAGCACTTAATATAAATACCTGCTTGTCATAGTATTTCTATTTTAATATTTAATTATGAATAAACCCTTTGCAGTCCTATTTTCAGTGTGACAAACGATAATGGAACTCTAGTTAAAAACAGGAAATCATTTACGTACAATTTATAATTTTTTAAATATTATGTAACATTTTTGTGCAATGATATTCTTTAAAAGTATTTGAACTCAAAAGATGCGAAACAATCAAATTTTAAAAAATAATTTATTGCAATTACATAATAATCACAATACATTACATTGAATAATTACATTATTATGCTACTCAATCCAGTTATGTGGCAATGTTTAACTGGAGAGTTTGATTTTTCGGCGAAATGTTCTTAAACACATTTTTCTGATCTCCCTGAAGTCAAAGAAAACATTTAAATGTCTGCTCTCTATTTAATCTGGATTGAAGGCCCAAGGTAGCTTAGTGGTAGCGCGTCGGCTTTCGGTACTGAAGGTGCTCGGATCCAATCCCGAGAATCATTAAATACCTTCGTTTCTAGGCCGGATATGGGCACGTTACGTTCGTACACCGGAAAGTCATTCTATGAGGCCAAAGAGTGTGGGAGAAGGTACGATCCCCGAGATACGTCACCCATGGGGATGATCGGTCAAAATTTAGGTGGCACATGGCTAAGTTGGACTGGATTTAATACTATATTACGACATACTATGTTCAACAATCACTTTATAAGAGTATAAATAAATATGTTCCTATACAAATCAATAAACTTTTTTATGTTTACTGACCATTCAGCTTTTTTCACTACTGGGACAATTAAAATAATATTTGGTGTCCAAATAATGAGATCATAAATATCTCTAATTATGATCGGTCTTACCTTGAGAAGTTTCAAATTAAAGGAGATATCACCAACAGAAAATTCATAAACTGAGATATTGTCAGATGAATGAACAGTGGCTTTTACATTCTGCTTTATAGTCAAATGCCACTTACCAGATGCAAGAGAACTTAAAACAGCGTCATCTTTTAAAAATACAGGACACAATTTCAATGATCTTATTGTTATCAATAAGACCATCTGGTTAACACCCTAATATACCATCTTGATGTAGAAAGAGACCACCAGTTTCTACATTCCCATCTGCATAAATAGATAGGGCCGTTTTTTCATACACTACACACCCTCTGAATGGCTTTTGAAGCAAAATTTCTATATTCACCATTCAGAGTTTTTAGAAAACTAGACGGTATATAGCTTAGTTCAATTGCAGTCGAAATTGAAACTAGTTTGCTCGAAGTAAACCGCCCTTTTCGGTATGCTGCCCAGCATATATGCTATCCCTACACCAGCAAAGCGACCGGCAAATTGCCAGCTCTCTGATTGGTCCTTATCCTTGCTTTCCCGGAAATCATGTGATACTCATGTGTCCGTATGCTGCTGATGTTTATGCGAAATGAATGATTCTTTATTCACACGTGCTGTATAATTGTGCTTTATTCACATGTGTACGATGGAAGCAGATCGTTTAAAAAATATTCTTCCAAATAAATATGATTATTTAATTGTAGAAAATGATTATGAATCGGATGAAAAATTTTCATGCAATCTACGTGCAAAAATTTTGAAGGATGAAGACTTTTTTGAGTGGCTTAAACTCTTTGAGGAACTCACAAACACCAATTGGAATGTGAGATCTTCCAAGGCAGAAACGAACAGATTCCGATTTTCTCGAGATTATGTCTGCCACCATTCGTCGTTCAATAAGAAAGCTTTAGTAAGTCAGTTTTTGTACTGAATTGTTATTTAGTTTACAATATTCTATTAGTTTTTACTGAGAGATAAACCTGACAACTTTGTAACATGTAGGTCTAACCAGTGTCTTTTGTCGTTATTTCAACTGCATAGTATGCCTTAAGCTCTAGAAAAGTCTTGTGAATATTCTGAAAAATTTAAAAATTACTTTAAAGGGTTAGCAGTTTTATGTAGAATTGTTTTTCTGGTCTTGGTACAGAAAGTGTAAAAGATCAATTACTAATTATATTTGCAAAGTTGTAAGTGTATACTGTGCAGGTTAATTATGTTTCTTTTAATAAAATCCTCTGTGCTTCCAGGGTGATGACTCTGTGAGAAATAAAAATAAAAGTTGTGAAGCAAAATTATCTGTCAGAATAAAATGGAACAGCAAACATATTCGTTACAGAGACAAATATGTTAAAGAAGGATTCATGAGCATAGTAACTATTAGTTTTATTCATAGTCATGGTGTAAATACTGCCGAATCTTGGCATTGGTTAAAAAGAGCCCCGAAAGTTAAAGAAAAATTTCTCAATTATTTCAATAGAGGTAAATATTACTTTCCTTACTTCATTATTGGTACATTTTTTCAATTATTTATTTCAGTTGCCATTATCATATGTTGTTTACAACAAGTTTTTGTTATCAATTATTTGTTTTTGGGCCGTATGCCCATTAACACTATAAATTAATGGGGGGGGGGAAGTAACAAAAACAAGAATAATATAATTATCACAATTACTGTCTTTATTAATATGTAATTGATTTTTTTGTAACTTTGTTTAAGAGATGTGTTTGCATTTATTTTAAGTCGCCCATCTGGTTACAGCTAGACTACATAAATAACAGTTTGCAGGGGTAAAAACCTGCCTCATCCTTCGACATTGCGAAAATGATACCAAGGAATAGATGATAAGATCTCATATAGAGTGGATAATGGCAGGTATTTGGGACATGTGGACTTAGGCATGTCCATTGATGATGATGAAATGCCTCATGCAAAAGAAGCATTGATATTCATGGTCAATTCCCTGAATGGGAATTGGAAAATACCCATTGCATACTTTCTAATCAATGGGTTAAATTCTATAGAAAGTTCTAACTTAAAAAAAGTTGCCCTATGCCGGTTACACGACACTGGCATTAAAATAGTTTCGTTAACTTTTGATGGGCTAAGTGCAAATATAGCCACTGTAAATAATCTTGGAGCCAACATTAATGCCGCAAATCTCAAAAATACTTTTCCGCATCCTGTAACTAAAGAAGACATATGTGTGATGTTAGATGTATGCCACATGCTAAAATTAGTTCGGAACACTTTGGCAAGTAAAGGTTCAATTTATGACGAAAATGGGGGGATGATTGATTGAAATTATATTGTTAATTTGTTAAGCCATCAAGAAAAATACGGGCTTCATGCTGCAAATAAATTGCGTAGACGCCATATCGAATGGCATAGGGAAAAAATGAAAGTTAAACTGGCAGCTCAAGTTTTAAGTTTAAGTGTTGCCGATTCATTGGATTATTTATGCCATGACCTGAAACTTCCTGAATTTCAAAACGTTTCACCCACTGTAAATTTTATCAAAATTTTTAATAATTTATTTGATATTTTAAATTCAAAAAATTTATTAAGTAAAGGCTTTAAATCCGCGTTTAAATCAACCAATCGAAATTATTTTTAAAATTTCTTAAATGAAGCTGATGTATATATAAGAGGACTTAAAGTTTCAGCTTATGGCGATCCTATTCTCTGCAGCAACAGGAAAATGGGATTTTTAGGATTTCTAACCTGTATTAAAAGCGTACAATTTCTATATAATAATCTCTGAGGGGGGGGGGGGGTTGTCCTATTATGAAATTTCTATTAACATATAAGCTTTCCCAGGACCACCTTGAAATGTTTTTTAGTGCAATTAGAAGTAAAAGTGGTCACAACAACAACCCTACTGCTAAGCAGTTCAAAGCTGCATATGTACGACTTCTGTGCCATCATGAGATAATGACATCTGACAATGCTAACTGTATTATTCTGGATGACACGCACATTTTAACTGTTTCTTCTGCAAAGAATAAATACGTGTCTCAGATTAATTACATTTATGATGATGATACTGATGATGATAACTCTTCAGTTCTCACAAACGGCGCAGAAGTCCATATGTACTTAAAAGACTACCCAAGAAAAATAAATGATTACATTTCTGATGTAGTAGGTTATATTTCTGGGTTTGTAGTTAAAAAGTTAGAAAAAAAATTAAATGTTCAGAATGCGTGTCAGCTTTAAAAAACAGATCAAGCTTTCAGGAAAGCCTTCTTATACAACGAAAAGATAGGGGGGGATTAATTAGTCCAGCTGCTGATGTTGTAAAAATTTGTAGAACTGGAGAGAGGTATTTTAGAATGGCACAGGCTGCTGGAAAATTAAAACAACAGAATATAATGCATAAACTCCTCATTCAAACACGCCAAGAAATTAGTACTACAATGTTTGATTCATTAAATAAACATTCTCTAGAACATTCGCCACTTGAAAATCACAGATTAACTTTAATAAAAGCTGTCTTGTTTGAATATTTTAAAATAAGGTTTTATCACGTGGGAAAACAGATGACAGAAAAACTTGAACAGAATAAAGTCCGTAGCATCAATAATAAAACTACTTTATTTAAGGGTCATTAATATTTTATAAATTAGTATGCAAATGAAGTTCCAACGTTGAAAATTAACTTTGTCTGACATACATTTCCTCATACACCAATTTTCCTTAATTTATGTTTTTAATTTGGTTCATTTCAGTTTTCCCTAATTATTTTTCATGGTTTAATGTCACAGCACTCTCAATAGTACTTGGCAGCCTCGATTCGTCAATAGTTAAATTGAAACCTTAACTAAATCAGGCTTCCCATTCGTTGAATAAACTTATAAATTTTACAGAAAATGTTTATTTTTTAAATATTAAGGCATTAATACTGACTCAAAGCTTATTTACAGTGAAGGTTCATTTTATTTTATGTTGAAGTTAATTATGTTGCATTAGTATTAATTTTTTTAGAAATGCATTATTCGAATTACTTTTGATTTTATCAATGTATGGTATGGTATGATTATAATCAATGTATGGTAATGTAAGGATAATGCATATGTTTATGATAGCTGCATTAAAATTCATCGTCAATGAATAAAATTGATATATTTGTGCAAAATCATTTAATAATTATTTCATATTTCACGAACTTCATATTTTTGGATAATTGGGAATATCAGAGATTTAGAACCTGCAATTCATTTTGAAACATTAATATCAAGTATCCACAATCTTTAACTATAAAATTAATGCTTTTTTTCAAAATATTGCTGATTATTTGATTAATTGAATAGGAATCAATTAAAAACGTATTGAAACGAAAATTAATATCGAATGACTTAAGAAATTTAGAGTACTTTAAAGTCACTAGCGAGTGAAAAGAAATATTTTATAACGCCAAATGATGCGATAACAAGCCAAATCTGGGATAGCTCACCCGAAGTCACGTGATAGATCCCTTACTTGCTTTTTTCGACTGCTTTGAATAGCAATGCGCTGTCTACGTATATTACAGGTCTATGTTATTTTCATGAAATTCGATAAAATATGCAAATTCTCTTAATTTATTTCACCAGTGTAGATAAATACTAGTCAATCAGAAGAACATCTGTTTTTTAAATAGGCAAAAGGAGATTTGAGATTTTAAAAAAAACACAAATTAAACTTACTTCAACATCGTTTTTTTTCATTGATGCATGAACACATGCACGTATAATCCCACACGGATCGTAATAAAAGGAAAGAAAAAGATGATGCTTTGAAGTGGGAAGACTTCAGAGCATCTTGCCATCGTTTTATTAAATTAAAATTCCTGCTGAAAAAAGAACAAATATCGTAAGTTGTCATCATTGCACACGGCTAACAGACACTGGAAATGAATTAATCTAAACAATACCAAAATGATTTGGCATCTTTGATTTAGAAGGTTGCCATACAAGGGTTATCATAATTTTCTATTTCAATACGCTTATCGCTTACTAGGCAGCGTTTGGCAAAGTGAAATTCGAAAGTGAAAAATATTTATTGTTTTTCTCATTAAAAACGGCGTCCAGGCATAATTTTTATTACAAATCGCAGATTTTAAGTAAACTACGGTTTACATAGTAGGAATTTCTGTAAGTGTGGATAGGTTTCGAGAAATAGTCTCCGCAAAAAGCAGGCAATGCTAATCTCCAAAGGGTTTCCTAGTTTTGTTCTCCAAAGGTCTCCAAGATGGCCGTCTCACTCCGATGGCGTATTGGCGAGAGGTCTGGTGACCTGCAGGCCATGGGAGTACGTCATATCCTCGAAGACATTGTTGGGAGAGTAGCGCAGTATGTGGACGAGTGTTGTCTTGCTGATAAATGGCACCTGGGCAACTTGATAGCATAGGCAGTACAACTGGCGTTAAAATCTCGTCCACGTAACTGCGTGCCGTCAAAGTGCGTTGAAGGACGACTAGAGGTGATCGTGTGTCCCAACAAATCGCTCCCCACACTGTCACACCTTGTGTAATCGCCGTATGCCTCTCGACAACAAATGCCGGATCGGACCGGTGGCCTGGCCGCCTCCACACGCGTATACGCTGGTCATCAGCATTGAGACTGAATCGGGATTCATCGCTATAGATCACATGCCTCCAGTCGGTCACATTCCAGCTTGCCCGAGGTAGGAAAAAAATCCAATCGACACTGCCCGTGATGTGGGGTCAGTGGTAGGCGTCTTAATGGACGTCGGCTCCTTATACCTGCGTCGGCCAGTCGTCTCCGAATGATTTCCCTTGATACCACCGGATGTCTGGAAGGTGGTAAATGGCGTCGAACCGATTCTAGCGACGTTGTTGGTGCGGACGTGGCCGCTCTTATGATTGCGCGATCCTCGCGCGCATTTGTGTTCCTGGGACGCCCTGACCCTCCGCGACGGTAGACAATCCCTTCCGTGATCCGTTGTTGCCAACACCGAGCAAGTACCACATCGCTCCGACCGAGGTGGTGGCCGATACACCTGTTCGATCAACCTGCTTCTCTGAGGCCTACTATACGCCCTCTCTCAAAGTACGAGAAAATTGTTTGTACTGTCGCCGGTTACGTCTCAGAGGCATCTCTAGTCACAATACCGTCCAAGTCGACAGATTTGTTTGAATAAACCTATGGCACCAGCAATCATGCTTTTAAACTCTCTCAGCTGCGCATCTCATATGCGCATAGCGCGCTTACCCTTGTCTCATTGGCATCGAAATTTTAATCATTTGCATATCTCTTACCAGACTATATTCCTACCAAGTTTCGTGATAGTAGCTCGATTTCTTCTGGGTGCGTATATTTTTTTGTGACAGAGTGTATATGTCACCATGGTACCCAGTGGCGGATCATCGCACAAGCAAAAGAAGCGTGCCTTTGAAGCCTACAAGGGCCTCCGAAAGTTAGCAACTTCAAAAAAGAGATACATTCTGCGAATTTTTTCTTAATTACTAAATAAATTGATTTGAGAACATTACTTAGTATTTAGATGAATGGGGCCTCAAACCTAGGTTGCGCTTGGGGGTCTCTAAGAGCTTGATCCGCCATGACAAAAAGCTATACTTCATTAAAATCGCAAAGTAAGACATCAATAGAAATGGCACAAATTTATAAGCTTTATACGTAAGGTTAATTGCATCGTACAATGCAGAATTTCGAGACCTTATTTAACTGCAAAATGATGCCAGTGTAACAAAGGTCATAAACATATATGATGGAAACCAATATTTATCGTAAGGGATTCACCCAAATCTTCGTGTATTTCAATAAGAACACTTTTTGTGTAGGTAAAATGGATAAATTAAAGATTTGAAAAATACAAAGAAATAATTCGTTTATGAAAGGATTTAATGTCATTTTACAGGACTCAATAGAAAAAACAAACATCCCTTTATATACAGTACAAAATTTCTGTAGCTTATGGATGTAAGATAAATTACTTGGAACTTGAGACCTGAAACTTCATCTAAACAGTTCGTTTTACACGATGTTTTCCCCGTTTTTCATCATATTATATAACTATCTCTTATGAGATTAATTGCTGGTGTTATTATAATAAAAGGATTTATTTATGAACCCGCTTTCCCCCATTTATAAAGGTATTCAAAATTGATTATTCATCGTGATCTGGCTTCCTTTACGACAGTCATTTGACTCTTTTCAAAATTACAGCTGAATCATAGTTATTCCACGTCGAACTGTCAGTGCAATAGTTGTCACTAATTAACGACATCATTCAAAAGTTATTCACAAATACATTTTCTCTATGCAGCATTTTATTAGAATTATATTTTAAGGAAATATACTTCCTCTTTGGTATGGCTAACACCTGAACCGACAAATATAGTCGTATTGTTTAATTCTATAAATTCAAGCACTTGCCAATTATTAACGAACTAGCCGCTGCGCGTCGAGCGTAGTCGCATTTAGTTTTCTATTTTCTTTTGCAAAACAACTCAACTGAAAGTAACATATGTAGGAAATGTTACCATTACCTGTCATCATATATATACGTTGTTAAGGGGTAGTAGGATCTCAGCCAAAAGGTTTGTAATCAATACAAAATTCTCTAAAAGGCTGATTCTAAAACATCGATATTAAAAAATGTGAATTTCCATTACTTCAGAACAGAGTTAAAGATAAGACTGAGAACAACACCAATGATTTTAAAAATTCCAACTCTCTTTTTATGTAATATTTTTAAGATATCTACACTTTATCATTACATCAAATAAGAAATTATGGCAGAAAAATGTTTCCACTTAAAAAAAGAATAAAAAATCAGCAAGTACTAAAATATAGTGTGCATTACATCCCCCTCTGTGTATATACTATTGTTCACAATTCCGATATCAACACTTAATCATATCAAATTTAAAAAAAATTGTTGGGAAAATTTCTTCACTTATAAAATGGAGTAAAATTTCAGCAAGTACTAAAAAAAAATGTAAAAAATTAACTCTTACTTACTATTGAGGTATTATAATGCAGTTGTTAATAGTTTACTATGATATTCCTAAAATTTCTTGGTATAGACAGCTTAGTACTTCAGAAACTACAGTGACAGAATCAAAAGAATGGACTCTAGATAAACTTACATACAACTGTCTATGACTAAACATTGGATTTGATAGGTCTAAACATAATTTGTCGAAAGTTTGACCTCTTACATACATTTAGAAAAGCTGATGGAACAAATGAATAAATTAAAATTATTCACGAGTGAAATGCAGCAATTAAATTGTACCAAATTAAGTGGCATCGTCGAGCCACTACACACACGCTAATGTTTACATCTGGTAGTTGAAGCCGTTGCCCTTCGGAGTGTAGAAATATCGCCGATTTTTGTGCCGCATACCTACGCGTTTTATATATATATAGATTACTGTAATTATGTCGATAATTAAGAAATATTTTACATTAGAGCAGAGATTTAGAATCTTTACGTTTGCGGCAACCTTGGTAATGATTTGGTTTGGAACGCTAGGAACCAGTGGCGTAGCGAGGGTGAGGGGTGGGGGTGGGGGCAAGGGGGACTATCATGCCCCGGGTGCCACTCGCAGAGGGGAGCCAAAAAGGTATCTTGCCCCGGGCGCCAGTTATGCTCGCTACGTCACTGCTAGGAACTGCTCTCCGAAGGGTCACTCGTCGACTCGTTTTACTCTGTTGAATGTTTTTACGAGCTATGGGCGTTCTCAAGTGATCCAAGGACGAGCAGAAGTTTCAGAACGGCCATAATGCAGTTCCTCGGACATGCGCATAGCGTGTTTCTAACTTTTTTTTTTCTTTTTTTTTTCCTTGGGGGGGGGGGGGGGCAGCACGAATTAGGGATGGGATATCGAAAACAAAATATCGATATGAGTATCGATAATAATATCGGCTATTAATATCGATATTTCAAAATATCGACAGTACATTTTTCTTTCACTATGCAGTTAATCGTATTCGGAAGAATGATTGTATAGTAAAATAATATAATTAATATATATATATATAATATTAAAATGCTAGTAATTTCTTAATTCAATACTCTTAACATTTAAAAACTATTAATTCTTCAATTTAGTATTCAAAATTACATACCCCTTTTTAATCTCTTAAGTTATTTAATTCCCTTTGGGCATTCGTGTTAAATTCCGAAAAATAATTCCAAATTCCAATATGGTCGTCCCAGTAAAACTTATATAGAAACCTCATGGTAATAGCCTTTGTAAAACCCCGGGCGATATTATTAAAGATGGCTGACCTTTTTAATGAAAATAAACGCGGCGCGGCGTCCCTACAAATTTAGATCAGTTCTGCACATCAACACCAACTTTAAACCAATCAACTATTAAATCACGCCCTTTTGCCACGTGATGGAATGAAGTTTATATAAGTTCTAGCGTCCAAAATTAGCACGGACTCCTGTACTTTCCCTTGCCGCATTCCTCCCGGCGGAGTCGTCAGCGATTAAATACATATGTCGTCCACGTAATCTGGTGTCATTGTCTAATTCTTTCGGCCGGAGTTTCGTTCTAGTAATCCAGCGTAACTAAAGTTTCTTCACCGTGGTATAGGGTTCCGGCATCTTCAGTGCAATGACCGGCGGCCGTTCTCACCATATCACAAAAAGTCGGCAGGATTCGAACTTGCGCGGGAAGATCCCAATGGATTTCCATTGCCATAAGGATCGTCGGCTGATACGATTTTTTCCCCGGTTCAGAGTTCGTTTTTAGTTAATTTCGTTCGTTTTTAGTTAAATGCATGTTTCTCTATCTCCCACTCTCTCTATATATATCTGTCTATCTGTCAATCCATATATATGTATGTATGTGATAATATTACTAACTACCTATAATCGCCCATTCTGTACTTCATCTCTGCCATGGTAACCCGTCCTTCTTGTCTTGACGTAAACGCTTCGCCTTCCACATACTAACTTCCTCCGCCAATTCTGGCAACCTCTTTCACCTAATTCTATTTTGGCGCTTTTTTGGGGAGACGCGAGCTGGCTCCGAACAGATTAAGATGTGTTAATCTTTACGTCGAATAAATTTTATTCATTAATTAGGATTTGGAATCTTTGTTACGGCCTCGATTGCAGTATTTTCACGAGATGTCCACTCCGGACATTTCAGAGACTCGACAGGATTCGAATTTTAAAAATGCGACTGCAAAATTGAACAAGTTAAAAAGTCTTCGTTCTACGATACTTTCGTTTTGAATTCCCGCCATTGTTCTACAGGACTTTTGCTTTATTTTCCGCATGCGCTCCTGAATTAACCAGCTTGAAATGACCAAAGGTAAAACATTCCTCATCCAAAATCATGAAATTGCTACAGAAATCTACTACATCGAAAAAGTAAAGATGCCATTGTTTCGGTTCGTTCCAGTTTCGTTTTCGCCTGACCTCACCATTTTTTCTTTCCGTTTTGGACTACGCCATCGTAAAGTCAAGAAAATAATTACGATTTTAGAGTGAACGCCGAACGCTGCTCTAAAATCAAAGAAGCTCATAAAAACAAATTTTCAAGTTACCATCAGAACAAAAAAAAAGCTTTAGAAAAAAAATTTTTTTTCTTATTTAGTATTGTATTTTACAGTACGAAAATTGGTGTTGTAAGCAGGTCAGTAATTATATTATTTTTGTAATTTTATGGTATTGTAAAAGTAAAAGCAAAATGAACACTGCCAAAGTAAATGTCGAACATGACGATTCTTTTAGAATCCCGAATGTTGAAAACGAAATTAACATTGTGCCCTTTGAGGAAGGCTTTATTGATATAGATTCATGGTTATCTTATTTTAATAAAAAATGTATCGAAGGAAACAAAGATGATGATTGGAAACTAAAATTTTTTTCACGATTTGTAAAGGGAAAGGCACTTAACGTTTATATTCAAAATTGTTATCAAGTTAATAATTTTACAGAATTAGTAACTGTGTTAAAAGAGCATTTTTTCACCCCTACCTTAACTACCTTTAGTGATTTTTCAGGGTTAAAATTTAATGTAAACGATGATATTACAAAATATTTCAGGAGAAAATTAGAAATCGGAAAAAAGTTAAATTTAAGAAGTGAAATGATCATGGAGGGTTTAACTGATGGCCTCCCCGGAGAACTAAAATCATTAATGACCGTTAATTCCCCTGCTGACCCAATTGCTTGGCTTAATCAAGCTCACAGACTGGTAAAAATAAGAGAGAATCCACAACCCAGTAATGACTCGCCCAGATATGTAACTCCCTTTGTTAGAACTCCCCAAATTCAAAACAGAAATGATTACTTTAGGAATGATTCCCAAACTTGGAATAGGTCAGATGTACCAAGATATACAAATGATGTTAGAACTCATGCCCCGAGGCAAAATACTTACCAGAGACCTCATAATTTCTATCGATACCAAAGACCATCTATTCCTAACTATCGGAGCAATAACCCTAGATTTTCTAGCCATCATAATTATGATAACTCACCCACTTTGTCTCCCACTCCATGTAGAATATGTACAGAGAGAGGTATTCCAAATGCTTTTCATTGGCATCAAATTTGCCCATTTAGAATGGAAAGAGCTGATAATGAGAGGACTTCACCCCTTGCGAATGAACCACCCTCAGAGAATACTCCCAATTCCTGACTATTAAAGGTGTCCGGTTATTTGTCAAACAATAAATATGTAGACTGTGTAATAGACAGTGGCGCAACTCTGTCAGTGATATCCACCAGAACTGCTCGACAGTTAAATTTGAAAATAACCAGAATAAGAGGTATACAAGTTGTACAAACACAAGGCCATATTGTAATGAACAAAATCTGTAAGGTTAAGATGAAAATTGGCCAAATTATCAGAGATATTGTGTTATATGTAATTGACAATAACTTGGATTATGTAATATTAGGTCTAAATGAATGTAAAATTTATGAAATTGATATTGATTGTAAAAACCTAAAGGTAAAACAAAAATCTGTAATAATTAATTATGAAGGTAATATGCCAAAAGCAAATATGTCACTCCATATTCAATTCCAAGGTGGTCTGTTCAACAGCCAAAATAAGTCCAGTCCTCAACCTGAGTATTTTGTTCAAAATAACTATGAAGATGATAATGAGAATATAATTCTAAATGATACCATACCTAAAACTGTTGACTCTGTAACCAATGTTGTTTCTCAGAATCTTAATCGAAAAGAAAATAATTTAGAAAACTTGTTAATTAAAAATTCATCTGTATTTTCCAAAAGTAAATATGATGTTGGTTGTATTAATATTGAACCCCAAAGAATTAACTTAACATCTAACTTGCCTGTATCTCTAAGACCCTATAGAACTTCCCCTAAGGAAGAGGGAGAAATTAAATCACAAATTGATCAATTGTTGAAAGTAGGCATAATTAAGGAAAGTTGCAGCCCGTACAGTTCACCTGTATATTTGGTACTCAAACGTGAGGAGGGTAAGAAAACAAGATTGTGCATTGATTATCGAAAATTGAATTCCCTTACTAAAACAGATGCAGAACCTTTGCCCAGAATTGATACTTTATTAGATAAATTGAGTAACGCCAAAATTTTTTCTACCCTTGACCTCAGATCTGGTTTCTGACATATTCCCATTCACCCCGCAGATACTGAAAAGCTGGCTTTCAGTACAAACTTTGGGTTATTCGAGTGGCTAAGGCTCCCCTTTGGACTGAAAAATGCTCCAGCCATTTTTAACAGAACCATTAGGCGAATTTTAACAAAAAACAAAATTGATTTTGCATGTAACTACTTTGATGACATAATTGTCTACTCTTCTTCTGAGAAAGAACATTTGGAACATTTAAGTATATTATTTGAAGTGTTTAAAAGAGAAAATATTAAATTAAACCAAGGGAAATGTGTGTTTGCTAAAGATCAGATAAAATTTCTAGGTTATGAAGTAAAAAATGGTAGAGTAATTCCTGATAATCATAATATTGAAACTATTAAAAATTTGAAAAATCCTAATAATACCAAAGAGTTACAAAGAGTTCTTGGTAGTGTAAATGTTTATCACCGATTCATTCCCAACTATGCCAAAATTAGAGCTCCTCTTAATAGATTACTGAAAAAGAATGTTGTGTGGCATGTCAACAAGCTTTTGACGAGTTGAAAGAAATCTTTCAACTCGTACTAATATCAAAACCAGTATTACAGTTATACGATTCTAGTAAACCATGTCACCTCTATGTTGATGCCTCCCAAAGTGCTGTTGGAGCTGTTTTGAAGCAACCAGATCAAAATAATATTCTTCACCCTGTATCATACCATTCGAGAACTTTAAGAGATTATGAAAAGAATTACGCAATTACAGAATTGGAATGTTTAGCCATTGTTGACAGATTAGACAGATTTCATTATTATCTCCATGGGCAAAAATTTGTCATACATACTGATCATGCGGCACTTGTTTGGTTAAAAAATGTTAAAAATTTAAAAGG
Organism: Dolomedes plantarius; assembly: GCA_907164885.2. Taxonomy (NCBI): domain Eukaryota; kingdom Metazoa; phylum Arthropoda; class Arachnida; order Araneae; family Dolomedidae; genus Dolomedes; species Dolomedes plantarius. Next base: position 217,167,987 of record OU015493.1, read on the forward strand.
TAGATTCCGCTGGTCCCATAAATTGAGCATGTATGACTACGAAATTAGATATCAGAAGGGTTCTACTAACATTGAGGCGGATATGCTTTCAAGACATCCCGTTTCTCAACATCTCCAACACTGTGTACATTTACTAGATAGGAATGAAATTATTCAACAACAGAAAATTGACAATGTGTGGGGTAAAAATTATAAAGAAATTAATGACATGATGGTAATTAAGAAAAAGAACTTTTGTAAAATTGTAGTACGTAAATCCTTAAGATTAAAATTGTTAACTTATACCCATGAAAATTTCGGACATCCAGGAGTTCAAATTATGCTAAATTTAATTACCCCTCAATATTATTGGCCCCATATTAGTGAAGATATAGGAAACTTCGTGAAACATTGTCATACTTGTCAGCTAAATAAAAAGAAAAAACAGAAACGATTTGGATTCCTGCAGGAAGGGCCCTCAACTGACCAACCTTTTGAATGTTTATCTATTGATACTGTAGGGGGTTTAATTATTACAACTCAACCAAAAAATATTTACATATAGTGATTGATCATGCAAACCGATATGTATGGGCATTTCCCTGAAAGAGTGTAACTTCAGAAACATATGCCAATTGTCTAAGTCAAATTTTTAATGTGCAAATTCCAGAGAAAGTGTTAAGTGATAGAAACGCAGCTTTTACATCATCCAGATTCAAAAAATTTCTTAAAAACCATAATGTGAAACAACTTTTGACTTCTTCTCATCATCCCCAGACCAACGGAAAAGTGGAGAGGGTAAATCAATCCCTTGTAACCCGCCTAAAATGTAAGGTAAATGCTACTTCTAAAAAGGTTCCGTGGACAAAAGTGCTAGAGCAAGTTGTTACTGAATATAACAACTCACCTCATACTGTAACTAAGTTCACCCCTGCCTACTTATTATTTGGCAAACTTCCGTTTGATTCTCCAATTGACCAAAATACTTATCCTCCACTTAATGAAGCAAGAACTTTAGCTAAAACCAGAACTCTTGAATACCACCAGAAAAATAAGACGAGATATGATACTAGATTTGAAGAATCTAAATTTCAACCTGGAGACTTAGTAATATATGAGGAATTCGAATACCCAAACACTAGAAAGTTGACCTCTCCTTATTCAGGACCTTACCAGATTATTAAAAAATTATCTGAAGTTAATTATGAAATTGATAAAGAAAATTACCACACGAAAAAACCCACTGAAATTGTACATTCATCAAAATTGAGATTTTACTTTTCACCTGAGAAGTTCAAACTACACCATGAATAAGTCACCAATATGTAAATCATTCAGCTATCCTTAATCTTTCTTTTTAGCATTCCTGTCCTATCGCCATCCTAGTTAATTTTGAAGAAACCCCGTGAGTGTAAGTGAAACTCACATATTTTTTTTTAACTTTTGAAGCTTACTACATTTTATATGAAAAATACTATGTACTAGAAAAATTTTATTGATTTTTATACTGGGGTTTCCACTCACTGTCCTCCCTGTCTCTTCGCACTTGTCAAATGTTCCCTTTGAACAATTGCTTTCCCTCTCATGTTTGAGAAACTTGCCTGCCCCTTTTCATTTTGTGCAGTTTGCTCAACTCGAGTTTCAGGTTGGAAGCACCTTCCCTTTGGTAAACGCTCACGAGGATGTACTCGCAACAGGTCACATACCTCAAATTTATGTTTGTATTGTCTTGCTTTTTTTTATTTCTTCACAATAATTGAATGTTAGTGTCAATTGTTGGAATTTTTATTTTTGTTCGAATTTTTGCAACATCAGGTACCAGACATTTGGTATTGATGTTGACAGTTAATTTTGACAGCATTTGGTAAATTTATTCTACTAATTGCTGAAAGAATAATTTTAATATTTTTGTGTACATGATCTAGAGAAAAAAAATATAGATAGTGTTTTGCTCAAAGAAAAGTCAATTACTAATGTGCAACGGACAAAAAACAACAAAGAACATTATTTTTCTAAAAAAGTGACTACAACCCAGGAGATCTCCAAAAGAACTAAACCCTACTCCACGATAAAGACTCTGAATAAAAATAACTTTTGTGACTTTTACTACTATGTGAACTGTACCCGTCCATTACTCTGAAAACATTTCAGACTGTGATACACATGTCAGGGACTGAGACCTGCACAATATTTTTCTTGTATCTGTATTTGGAACGTCTTTACATCTGTTTTTATTAGTGTCTTCATTTAAGTGTACGATTCCATTTTTATTTTTCTCCAGCTATTTGTTTTAAGATTATGCCATATTATTATGTTTTTCTATTGTATATTTTAACATAAAAATTTGTGATTTTCGAGCCAGCTTCAATCTAATAATCTAACTACTAATTTTCATGTTCTCACTATCTGGAGTGTCTTGGAGTCGACGGCCGCGGCTCCAATCCATTTTAGATGGGGGGGATATTCTGTGATAATATTACTAACTACCTATAATCGCCCATTCTGTACTTCATCTCTGCCATGGTAACCCGTCCTTCTTGTCTTGACGTAAACGCTTCGCCTTCCACATACTAACTTCCTCCGCCAATTCTGGCAACCTCTTTCACCTAATTCTATTTTGGCGCTTTTTTGGGGAAACGCGAGCTGGCTCCGAACGGATTAAGATGTGTTAATCTTTACGTCGAATAAACTTTATTCATTAATTAGGATTTGGAATCTTTGTTACGGCCTCGATTGCAGTGTTTTCACGAGATGTCCACTCCGGACATTTCATGTATATATATATATATATATATATATATATATATATATATATATATATGTATGTATATATATGTGCATATATATATATATATATATATATATATATATATATATATATATATGTATGTATATATATGTGCATATATATATATATATATATATATATATATATATATATATATATATGTATGTATATATATATATATATATATATATATATATATATATGTATGTATATATATATATATATATATATATATATATATATGTATGTATATATATGTGCATATATATATATATATATATATATATATATATATATATATATATATATGTGTGTGTGTGTGTGTGTGTGTATGTATGTGTGTGTGTGTGTGTAGGACGGCGTCTAGGGGTAAGTAACTTTACGGAAAGAATTATACGAAAGGAATAAAAAGATTAATATCTAAACTAACATTTTATTTACTTTTAAACACATAAAGAAAAGACATCGCGCTATTTACAGTTTACAAATTTACGAGGAAGGTAAATTAAGGTTTCACTACAGAGCATGATTCACCTGTGAGATGGGGACTCCGAAATATCCCAATTCGTTTAGCGAATTCGATAAAAACGCGACACGGGGAAGAAGACTACTCGTCCATGTCACACGGAGGGGGGGGGGGCTGCGTGTGAGCTCCAAATTCGAAAAGGTGACGTCACGCGCTCGCAAAGCTTTCCTATTGGACGCTTAAGCCCAACGGAATAAAATTCGTTCAGGTCGAAGTCTCCATCTCTCACAAATAAATTTTCTACAAGTTCGGCCAGCCTGGAATCACTGACCTCAGTGATCTGACTTTACATAAAACGATTGGCCTAAAACATCACTAAATAAATGTACATCAAAATTTCCGAAATGATTTAGATATGAGAAATAACCATACAATTCGCGCAAATGAATTTCAATGAGGAAATACAATAAACAAAAATAAAATAAAAACACAGTAAACAGTTCTGAATAAAAAGAAAACGTTTAATCCCTCATCCTGGTGAGTAGGATTTCATTAGATCGGCAGACGAGGAGGTCAATCTAGGATCCTCGTGGTTACCTACTTTCTCTAACTCGTATCTATCTCTAGGCTTTACTTCTATAACTCTATATGGTCCTAAAAATTTAGGCCTTAGCTTCAAGCCTGTTCCAAATTGCGTTCTTCGGATGACTACTAGATCTTCCTGCTGATACTCAGGAGCCTTCTTGCATTTCTTATCGTAGGTTCTTTTATTTTCAGCCTGGATCTTCTGAATGTTTCTTTTAGCATCTTGTCGTAATTGGTTTGCTCTTGAAATTCTTCCACCATCTCTTCCAATAGCAGATTTTTTAGGTGAAGGTCCTCCTTATTTCTCATGATGACGCCAGTTAATAGTTCAAATGGAGACCATTTAGTACTTCGGTTGGAGGTGCTGTTTAGAATTCTTTGCAGTGGGTCTCCGAATTTGTACCACTTGGTAGGATCGACGATGGACATCTTGGTCAAAACAGGGATAATAGTTCGGTGGATTCTCTCCACTTGACTGTTTCCTCGCGGTACGCCAGTGGTGATCTGCAGATGTTGGATGTTCTCTTCGGTACAATAGTCACTAAACACTTTGGAGATGAAAGCAGAACCGCGATCTGTTATTATTCTTTGGGGATTGCCGAAAGTCTGTTGTTGCAATTTCAATTTATCCAGGGCATCTTCTGCGGTGGTAGATCATACGGGATAGAGCCAGGTGAACTTCGTGAAGGCGTCGATAATTGTGAGGATATGTTGGTACCTTTTGTTGGTAGAGGGCATAGGACCAATGAAATCTACGTGATAGGTGCTTAACGGTACATCTTCTTTCGGAATAGGGTATAGGAAACCTTCTTTTTTCCCGCTCTTTCTGTTGGTTAAAATACACGGTACACAGTTAACGATCACGTTTTGCACTTGTCTGCTTAAATTAGGTATGAAAAATTCTCGTTCAACTATTTCTTCTGTTTTTGCAGCTGCGAAGTGTCCTTTCTCATGAGCTAGCTTGATTAGCTCAGTTTGCATATCTCTTGGTACTACTATTAATTCACGGCCATCTACGTATTTGTATAATATTTTGTTTTTAATGAAGAAGTCTGAAGTAGGGTTTGTTTCAATCAGTGATTTAAAATTTTGAGTGTTTTCGTCTCCTTGTGCTCTTTTCAATCTGGCGGTGAGAGTATCGCTTGTAATTATGGCGACGGGGTATCGGCTTAAAGCGTCTACATGTTGCATTCTCTGGCCGGGTCGATGCACAATTTCGTAATCATAATTTTCCAACAGTAGTGCCCATCTCGCTATACGAGTAACTAAATCTTTTTTGTCCATAGTCTTTTGAAAAGCTGAACAGTCCGTTATGATTTTGAAATGTTGCCCTAGAAGGTAGATTCGAAATTTCTTTAAAGCGGTAACAACAGCAAGAACTTCCAGTTCATAGCTACTGTATTTCTCCTCGGCTGGAGTAGTTTTCTGCGACATGTATTGAACAGGGTGTAATTTTCCGTTCCTGGAGCAAAACAGCGCCATATCCTTGTTGGCTTGCATCGGTGTGTATTCGGTCCTTTTCCCTTGCTGAAAAATGCTTAAAACGGTACTTTCAGTTAATAGTTTCTTGAGCTTTTCGAATGCTTCAATTTGGGCTTGTTCGAATACAAATGGATTGTCTTTTCTTGTTAGATCACTCAGAGGTTTCGCTATTTTAGAGTACGCGGGAATAAATTTTCGAAAGTAACCGGTTATGTATATATTTAAATACCCAATAAGGGTGGGTGGGATTGGGGCCTCTAACTTTATGAAGAAAAGTCATAAGAAATGAGTTTCTGAAGTTGCCTATGCATGTTTCTCTGTCTCCCACTCTCTCTCTCTCTATCTGTCAATCCATATATATGTATGTATATATATATATATATATATGTATATATATATATATATATATATATATATATATATATATATATATATATATATATATATTTATATATATATGTATGTATATATATATATATATATATATATATATATATATATATATATATATATATATATATATGTGTGTGTGTGTGTGTGTGTGTGTGTGTGTGTGTATATATATACACTCATGGACAAAAAAATTAGCGCACCAAGAAATAATTGCGGGACCGTAACGAAACTTGCAATGAAGGTACATGTCGGGGAGATATGGAAATGATTAGAAATGCAGCGTGATTGCGCATTACGTATAGCCGGTAGAGGGCGTTGAACATCGTACTTTGTGGAGTATAAAACAGGTAACCAAAGTTTGTTTGAGTGTGCTGAATCATTTACAAAGGAAGAGCTGAGACAGACATGCCATTACGCCGTGTTCGAAGACAATATAAGCAGTTGTCGCAGTTTGAGAGGGGGAGAATCGTCGGGATGATGGAAGCTGGGTGGTCAGCTAGGCGAGTAGCTCGTCAATTAGGCCGCTCTGATTGTGTTGTGAGGAGGTGTTGGGACCAGTGGACCCGAGAGATGTCATGTACACGAAGACCAGGCTCAGGACGCCCTCGACAGACCAGTCGTCGAGAAGACCGCCACATCGTAAGAAATGCACACGTACAGCCAACTGCTTCATCGGCCGCCATCCAGGCACAGGTAGCACCTTCACTAGGGGCCTCTGTGTCTTGTCGAACCATACGAAGGCGCCTGGCTGAAGGACAGTTGGTATCGCGGCGCCCATTACGTGTGCTGCCCTTGACGCCCACCCATCGACGCCTCCGTTTGGAGTTTTGCCGCGCACGAGGAAACTGGACTGCAGCGGAATGGAACCAGGTCGTCTTTAGCGACGAATCCAGATTCAATCTCGGCAGTGATGACAATCGTGTTCGTGTGTGGAGAGCCCGTGGTGAACGCTTCAATCCTGCCTTTGCTGTACAGCGACACATCGCTCCCACAGCTGGTGTGATAGTATGGGGTGCCATTGCCTACAATACACGGTCACCCCTAGTATTGTTCCGTGGCACCATGACAGCCCAGCGGTATGTTCATGAAATCCTGCAACCACATGTGTTGACACTCATGCAACGGCTCCCAGGAGCCATTTTTCAACAAGACAATGCTCGGCCTCATACGGCAAGGGTCTCCGCACTGTTACTGCCCTTCCTTGGCCTGCCCGATCCCCAGATTTGTCTCCAATCGAGCATATCTGGGATCATTTGGGACGACGAGTTGGGCATCCCACGAGTTTGAACGAACTAGAGGCAAGGTTACAGCAAATATGGAACGAAATGTCTCAAGACATCATACAGAACTTGTATGACTCAATGCCCGATCGTATCGCATCGTGCATTCGCGCTAGAGGGGTCCAACGGAGTATTAACTCCTCCGTTCTTTTGCCTTTTTCTCTGAAATAAATTATCCTTTTTCTTTGATTTTCTTATCATTTACTTATATCAAAGTAGTCATTACGTATGTAAAATTTAGTTTCATTTTGACGACTCCTACTTGGTGCGCTAATTTTTTTGTCCATGAGTGTATATATATATATAATGTGATGTTTCAAAGTGAAGAGCCGAATATCCACAAGATGAGAAGAGAGTTATCGATTTTTTTTTTATTATTGGCGAGATTTTAGAAAATATCTGCCATAACTTACTCTAAATGTGTATTTAATGTGAAATTTGATGTATTTAAAAATCAGAAGGATGATAAAGGTTTAGTTATAGAATCCGAAACATCAGAATTTGTCAAAGAATTGTCTGAAAGCGAACTTTTACAGTTCTATTCTTGTGTTAGAAAATATTATACAACATCTTGTTGCTCTTGTTTTATTTCTTTTTTTTCGATTCCGTCGCATGCTGTGTTCCTTATTTTTTTCTTGGGAGGTTGGCAGCTATGCTATGGCGATCAGCGTGGGAAATTTCAAAAGTGAGTTTTGTAAGTACGCTTTTTTTGAAGGATAACATTTTTTCAACTAAATGTATTTGGTATATTTTGGAAGCTGAACATCTAGCAAATGCCGATAAATCGTAAAATTGATATTAATAGGTGCAGGAAACCGAAATATTTCTCCATCAAAATTGTCGATTTCGTGAAATTCGGAAAACTGCTTTAAGGAAAAAGATTCGTTTGCAATGGAAGACATTTTTAACTTTATAAAAATGTGTATATCCTTGAAGATGAAGAGTTGTAGAACACATGAAAATAAAAAATTTGTCGATTGGAGGAGAAAAGTTGAATTTTGCATGCATGAAAATAGTGGAAATTTGCGAAACGGAAAGGAGCTGGCTCACCCGGAATGTCAGCTGTTTCTGTTGTCCGCTTCTTTTGAGTTCGAGGTTTTTAATTTAATAATTAAAAAAGTTTAAAGTTTTGAAAGTTGAGGATGGCATCAGTGCACGCGTGTCGTCCATCGGTACCAGTCGCGATATCCTGCTTTGCTCGGTCCGCGGCATTAGCCCGTCCCCGTGTCTGCTCACTTACAAATATACGTTTGTTTACCTTCAGCTAAGGGCGCTATTAGCGACCTTTACATGTACGTTCTTTCGCGAGTGCTTAAGCGTACGGGATTGCGCACACGCTCCAAGCACTCGCAAAAGAGCGTACGTGTAAAGGGCACTAATAGTGTCCTTTCCACGTACGCTCTTTGAGTGCTTGGAGCGTACGGTATTGCGCGCGGGAAAACTTGCAGTACGCTCAAAAGCAGTTTCCCCTTCCTCTCCGACACCTTCACGCATGCACTCAATCGCGCGGGATCGTGGTTTCACGCGGTAAAGAGCGCTAATGAGGAAAACCTACCCTAATTTCGACCTTGAATGCTAACGAAATTGGATGGGTCAGTTTATAAAACTTTGTATTAATTGAATTTGTATTTTTACTTTGTATTAATTGAAAAATAATGGAAATGCAATTTCCAATGAAATGGTACATCAGTTGACAAAGCACACTATCTGGCCAAAAGTATCCGGACACCCTCTTAAAGAAGTGGATCTGGCAGGTGACGTCATTTGATGCGTAACCAAAAGCTATAAAAGTGTTGGTAGTGGTTTGTCAGGTCATATTTATGCGTTTGTGAGACAATGAGTAAGTCAAAGGAGCTAAGTGACTTTGATCGTGGCATTATAGTGGGATGCAACAAAAATTCTTTACCATTTTGACCCTCTGCTGCCTGAGAAATCAAAGCTTATGCTGATGTTTATATCGCCATTCAGTTGTTTTGTCTACGAATCCATCAGGCAGCGCGCCTGGACAGCTGTGAAGAATCCGCGACCGTCCATTTTTTCCACGTCTAGGAGGCGTCTAAAAACTTGAGCGTTGCTGACCAATTTAGAATACGGTCTGAAATTGCCCGGTTTCGTCTGAAAAGTGACAATTCTTATAAATAAAGAACATACAGTTTAAACAAGTATTCACAGAAGCTGAGTAGTTTGAGTGCTATCTGAAAAAAAAACAAAAAAAAAAAACAATAGGGTTTATTCACAGGATTCGTCATTTTTTGGGTTATGCTGAACAGCGTTAAATATGTACTTTATTCCATTCTAGTGAGGAGAGCAAAATATTCTGGCGTGACTTATGAAGCTTACATTTATTTTTTAAAATCGATATGATACTTTTCGGATAATCTGAGCACATTTTTATGTCTCTAATTTTGTCGGGGAAAAAGAAAGAAAGAACGGAATCGAATTTTTTGGAGAAAATGGGAGGTGAATAACATTTAGTGTGACTGAAACATCTTATGGGGAAAAAAATGAAAGATTTACTTAAAAAAAAAAGATTTGCTAAAACAAAAATTTAACATACACTCTTAGACGGGGGGAAAAAAACGCACCAAGGAGTTATCCGAATGGGACGAAAATCGGTAGATGTGATGTAAATGTACAAAAACAAATGGTTACAATTTGAAAAAAAAAAATGGATGATTTATTCAATTGAAAGAGCTTTACAAAGTAAAAAAGTCCCCCCCTGGCCCTTATGCAAGCAGTTATTCGGCTAGGCACTGATTGATAAAGGTGCCGGATGTCCTCCTGCGGGATATCGTGCCAAATTGTGTCCAACTGGCGCGTTAGATCGTCAAAATCCCGAGCTGGTTGGAGGGCCCTGCTCATAATGCTCCAACCGTGTTCAATGGGGGAGAGTTCCGGCGACCTTGCTGGCCAAAGTAACGTTGGGCAAGCACGAAGACAAGCAGTAAAAACTCTCGCCGTGTGCGGGCGGCATTATCTTGCTTAAATGTAAGCCTATTTGTGCTTGGGCGTAGAATAGCGTCGACGTACCGCTGTGCTGTAAGGGTGCCGCGGATGAACAACCAAAGGGGTCATGCTATAAAATGAAATGGCACGAAATAAAACGTATTTTGAAAACGGTCAGTTGCAATAAGTGCTGCTACCAATTACACGAACTGGAAGCAGCACTCGACGAAAATCGTTCAGAATGAGTCAAAAGAAAATGCATAATCTTCCATCCAGATAACGCACGACCACATGTTTCTTTGATCACTAAGCAAAGACTGTTAGAGCTTCGCTGGGAAGTTCCGATTCATTCGCACTTTCGGATTTCCATTTATTTCGGACTTTACAAAATTATCTTAGTGGAAAAAAATGCGATTCCTCGGAAGACTTCAAAATTCATCAGGTACAGTCCAAAAGATAAAAAGTTTTAGGTAAAATTAGATTTCTAAAATTTTGTTTATCTTCAAAAAGAAAGATTAACATCTCTGGTCAACCATCTGAAACACAATTATCAAGTATTTCATTTTTTTAAGTCATTTATTTGACAGCTTTATTGTCGTCACTGGTTCGATGCCCGTAGCTGACAAATCCACCGCCGTGTACACTAATAGCAGCTGGCACACAAAAAATCTGTCGTGGCTGCAGTGTCCTTCATGTTCTCAAATTTACCTCTGGAGGTGCGGGGTCAAGTGGACAGGTCTCGTCACTTGACTCAGTTCTAAATGACGGGACCGGCTTGTAGGGAGTAGTGCTGGCCACCTGTACGGTGCCCCCATAAATGAATGGCCAGCAATCTCGTGGAGTACATACAGGCGAATGTCCAGCGACAAGTGTCTCTGCTTTCGGAAAGAAAAGCAGCTTTATTGTTAGATTTGCTGAAAATTCTTTATTTTCTTTGAATGGGTGTTGTATAATTGTTGGTGGCACAATATACGATAGAGGGCATCACGTTCGCCGATTGGTGTGTGTTCTCGCAGTTGCAATGTAGCTAGCAAGTAGAGGTTGTGAATAAAGTATATTGTGATCTGTATCCATCTGGGTCATTTCATAAGGAACTCTTGTAACTACTTCAGTTACTTCGGAATTGAAAATATCTTACCTTGATAAATATGATGGTAATGTTAGTGGGAAAAAATCAGTACTACGTTATAAAAACCTTTTCTTTAATTTTAAAATTGCTTACTTTTCTAAAAATACAACAACATGACTGACAGATGCAAATAATACATGTTTGATGAATGACAGTATTCACATATTTATAAAAATGTTTCAAAATGCATCAGTTTCCAAGAATTAAGGATTTTACAACTATACATAAATAACACAAAAACTATGCACATATAAAACAAACAAAAATAATAAAAACTTTCATTAGACAAAGATCAAATGTCTGATGTTTTTATTTGTAGATCTTACATCAAAACTGGACTTCATTATTATTTTTTAAATATAATATTGCTTAAAAAGTTAGACATGTAAGTGAAAAAATTGACTTCCAATTTTTTGTAGTGAAACTTATCTGAAAATGACTCATTCTATTGAGAAAATATCTGTGCATGAAATTAAACTTTTGAAACTGTAATTTATGATACCCATTTAATTTTTTTTAACCAAGACTCAGTCTTGATAATCATGGTCTGGTTTATATTTCATATACACTCCCAATTCCCTTTTTTGTCTAACTGTTAATGTAAAAAAAAATGCATACTGATTTATAATGAAATAGAGACTGTTAAAAAAATCCATTGAACCTAAATGGAATATTATATACAAGACACGTTTAAAGACTTAATGATCTAACATGTAAAACATTATTTGTTTTTGTAGTTAGTCAACTACAACCAAGATATGACCTAACAGAAAAGCAAGTTTATACAGCCTCCTAGTTAAGATCCTAGTTTTTTTTTTGGCCACGAGCAAACACATTAAATAACTAAAAACTGGTAAAAAGTGCAAAATAACTGAAATCTATTATAATTCCTTCAATATTTTTAGTTAAAAAAATCAAAAAGAAACATCATTCAAATCCAGGCTGAGGAAAAATGCATTCATAATCATCATATACTGTATTTACAACAATAAAAATATTTGGTTCATCTTCCGACAATTTAAATTTAAAAAAAATCTTTTATTGTATTATACATTTCTACTGAACCATTTGCCTAGTTTTCCGGAAAGCGTTATGAAGTTAATCAGTGAGGATTGTGATTTAGTAAAGAATTTTTTCTCTTTTTAATTAGAGATAAATATGTTTTAGAATCTATTTTGTTATTTTTCCTCTATGACACACTTCACCCCATGTTACGTATGTTACTAAAACTTATTTGCTAAATTTTGATCTAAATCTTACTTAAGAGATACTAAGTACATGGAGACTTTTATGCATTTCTGACAGCTTCAGCAGATCCAAATAGTGTTACAGAATGATAAAAATATTTTGTATATTAAATGAATAAAGCCCAGATGTTATCTTCATCGAAAAAGATTGTAGATGCAGTGACGTAGCGAGCATAACTGGCACCTGGGGCACAATACCTTTTTGGCGCCCCATCTCGAGAAACATGTAGTAATATAATATATAGAATTAGTGAAAAGGACTATTTGGCGCCCCTCTGCGAGTGGTGCCTGGGGCATGATAGACCCCCTTGCCCCCCTCTCGCTACGCCACTGTGTAGATGGCCCTTGTTATGCAAAAACAGAACCTTATCATGCTCTGCAGAATTTGATCTCGGATAACACAAATGACTTAACTGTATTTACAGATTCTGGTATGTATCTTGTTGTAAAATGTTCAATAAAATATGACATATTTATAGATGCCAGTTTGCTGTGGAAAGCCTTAATGTGATTATAAGCAAAATGATAATATACACAGATTATAAAAACTACCATTTGCTGTAGTAACAAACCCTATATAACTTGACCTCATTCAGAGCTTGATGCAACTTCATACATATATCACAGATGGGTATTGATTTAACTTTTGGATAGCAATGCATATTCAACAGGGCCGAACGCATGATCGGTCAACCGTTTCACCTTCGGATGCGTTTTTTAATTGCCATCAGGTCCAGGTCCAAATCGGAAAGGAAAGACATCGCAGTGGACCTGAATGGGAACAGGTACAGGAACTTGTTCCATAGGTTTAGGAGCTCTGTCTACTTGTTTCGGAAGCTCCTGCGGATACTTGTGGGGATTATCCTGGGCACATTTTGCAGAATTTTCACGTTTGGATTTTAACACCAACATATCTACAAGATGTGCAAGGTTTTTCACAATGGTATCTGGTTTTATGATTTCATGTTTAGCATCATCAGGTCTGGGAAAAAAAAAAAAAAAAAACTTAGCAGCTGAGATTCAGATAATATTATACGTACATAAATTAAGATTCATATAAGACAAAGTTAAGTTTCAATATCCATGAATTCCATCACTCAGCCTGAATTAGGCAGGAATATAAATAATTTTTGCTTTCTTTTGCAATGGTAGAGATAAGCGTGACAAATAAAGAGGAGTTGATGGTGACAAGGCAAGCTTACAATGAAGAAAATGTTAAGACATGTTTTCTCAGAGCAAGTTTGACAGGAGAAACTATTGCAATACTAGTATATAACCCCTATCAAAAGTGGTGGAATGTTGATCAGCGTTTCCTTCTCATACGAGTTCATATGAACAAACAAACAAACAAAAAAGAGCATGAAGATTCTATTTTTGAATGTAATGAAGAAGTAGAATGAATTCGAAATTCAAGTGAATGACTCAATTGAATAAATGATTCGTTTTCATAATTAGCAAAGTGAAACACAATTTAATTAACATTAAAATACAGCAGGCATTGCTGAAAACGAAACGATAAGTAGTAAACAATTAGTTTTCATGAATGAGTTTCAAAAGTGAATGACTCACCACACAGCAGTATTTATAATAATTTATAATAATTAGCAAAGTGAAACACAATTTAATTAACATTAAAATTAAACATTAAAAATGTAGTTATTTAAAGGGAATATGAAAAACCAGAATGAATTCGAAATTCAAGTGAATGACTCAATTGAATAAATGATTCTTTTCAATGGATATTTTAATTTGAAGAAATTTCAAAAACTAAATGGTTTTGAGCTAGAATATTCACTTGAAATTTTCATATTTTTTAAAGAGTTTTCAAAATATGTAACTTTTGTGGTATTTTTCCAGAAAAATTTCAGAAAATGGCATTGCAATGTTAAGATGTTCCCTACCTGGTCCGTCCCAGAATGGTTACCTACACTTTTCTACTCTAGGCTTTTATATAAGTGGAGCTTGCCTTTTTGTATTGTTAAATGGATAATAACTTAACAATGCTAATGATAAGTTGTAATCTTATTTTACCAACTCATGAACCACGTCAATAACAGAGGATATGGTAAAGATAAAAAAGAATTCAGAATGTTAGGTTTCCTGGATTATTTGAAAAACATAAAACAATTTTAGCTTATAACAGCACCACTTATTGAATAACATAGGTACATATATTTTTAGCACATGTTTAATAAAAAATTTAAGAGAAAAGTCATGAAATGCAGATTACAGTATAAACAAAGAATGACAGACAAGATGCATACATTTCTAATGAAAGGTACATACAAGAATAAAAGTATAACCTAAAATAGCTTTAACACATTACATCCAATAAACAAACTTATCTTTTGATTTCTTTTTCACTTTTAAACTGTTTTCAAATACTGTCAGGCGGTGAAATATTTTACACTGAAATTATCTGACAGAAATTTTGGTTTTAAATGTCCTTTAGGCCAGGGGTGGGCAATTTTTTGGTTCGGGGGCCACTTTGTGGAAGCGGAGGGCCACACCTTTTAAAATTATTACATTTATTAGTTAACTGTGCATTTCAGAAAAGGTATAAATTGCATCGTAAAAATCAATAAATATAAATTAAATAAAATATTGGCAGTTTTTCTGGCTGTCTTGGCAGGCCACAAAAAAATCTCTAGCGGGCCGCAATTCACCCACCCCTGCTTTAAGCACATTAAAATACAGCTAAAATTTTCAGGAACGTTTAAACTGAAAGTGATACAAGGGTAATTTCTGATCACAAGAAAGTTAGCTATAGTGTGAATATAGTATTGTGTATTTTTTTAATTAAGAGCATAACTAGCACATAGAAAATAACATATTAACTTCCCTTCATTTACAATCATAAGGTTTAATCATTAATAAGCTTCTTGGCTGAAGTCTGTTTTGAACACTGGCTAAGTGGTAAGTATGAAAATGCTAGTACATGACCAATTGTGAAAATTTAGCATCAGTCAACAGCAATTTTTCAATAATAAATCTCATGGTTCTGAAGAAATGGTTTTCAGGAGAGTTCCTTTTGCCACATTCCCATTTGATAAAAGGAACTCTCCTGAAAGAAAAAAAATAATGGGGCTGACATATTTTATTATTAGAAAAAAGATCATAAGACTTTAAAATCGTAATTTCAACTTAATGTAAAAATATACTTATATAACAAACTGATCAAATGATGTTATACAAAGCAGTTAATAACAAAGGCAAAAATGCAAATTATCTATTAAACAGAAGCACAGTAAATTAGTTGTACCACATACCTAAATTTTCCTGTTTTAACCATAATAGCCCGCATACCACACCGTTGAGCTGCTTGTATATCATTTTCGAGGTCATCTCCAACCATGAGGATCTACAACAGATTCAGTTTACAACAATTGAAATGGATTTCAAACAAAGCAATCGCACAATTTTTACAAAAGGAGAATACATTAAAATAAATGAAGATAAGGGAAACAAACCTCTTGAGGACAAATTCCCATGCCATTAACAGCATTCATGATAAAATCGTAACATGGTTTTCCAACAACCATGGCTTCAGAACCACAAGCATACTGCAAAAAGTTATTAAAAATCTATTACTGGAAATTAAATTTGAAATTATGACTGAGAAATACGAAAATTAATTTTTAGACAGAACCATATGATTTAGTTTAAATTTATTTAAGGGATATAAATGTTTTCATTTTTTAAAAATTTCGCTTTTGAAAATGATAAAAAAGGGAAAAATTATTTGAACTATAAAATATATCTTTGGTTTATTATTGCAACTTTTTTCTTAAAACTTTTCCTCGTTTATATTTCTTAATTTTTTTTACAAATAAGCTAACAATTCAAAGTGAAAAAACACAATTATATCTTCACAAATTTCAGACAAAGAGTGTAATCTAAATATTTATATGAAGCATACAGTGATACATTTTAATAACATCTTTAACATAATACACATTTCAGGTTAGTTCAATATTTTTTAACACTAGAGACATGAAATTTTAAATATGTAAGACCATGAAAGGGGGTTTTATTTCTCTATCACATTTTGTAGTTTGCATACATTAGATTCAGAATTTTGTTAAAGAACTGAATGATTTCATTTTAATGTAGAGATAAAACAGATTTATTTTTCTAAATTCTTCTCAAAAATAGTTTAGGTTACTCCCCCAATTTAGACTCACTGTTGTAAAGAAAACTAAACATATCTTGATACTTTAATTTCACTACCCAAACACAAAGGCATTTTACTGCTGTGAACCTGAATTAGGCTGTTTCAAGGTAACACTAGCTCATAAATAGAAAAACTTTGACATTATATTTGACTAGGCTTTTAAGCAAATTTTGACTAAGAGCTCTAGATTCACTTCATTCTTTTTATGAGTCACTAGATGAAAACCCGCACTTCGCTACGGAGTACATTCAAATTAAATACAACGGTCAATGTAAGCAATTAATGCCAAAAAAAATAAATATATATATTTATAATAAATACGGTGATCAATGTATACAATTGATGTAAAATAAATATATATATATATATTTATAAAAAAATCCTAAGGGATATTTATTTTTTTTGGATAATATCCAATCATCTACTGCATTAGAAAGAAAAAAAAAATATTTTTTTTTGTCTATTTAGTTGTTATGCACGTGACGATAAATTTATTTAAAGTACCAGAAAAAGAAATCGCGTGATCAGCATTTAATAAATAAAATTCTAAAAATTAATCTTTAAAAATTCACCAAAAATCAGAAAATCGAGGTAAAGATTACAAAAGGATTTCATTTTAAAGGAATTTTTATGATCTTTCTCGTGATATAAATTTTATAATGCTCAAATTATTATTTTAAATGCAAACTTAAAACAGTTACAAAAACAGCTTAAAAATTTAATTTAAAAAAATCTAAGAAGAATTTTTCAAAAATCTTAGTGCACCCCTACACCACAAGAAAAATCGCCATGCAACATTTCAGCCCTTTAGGTCCAGTGGTTTGGTCTGTGCATTGTATGTCAGTGAGTGAGTGAGTCAGTTACGGAACTGTTTTATATATATAGATTATATCAAATGTTTACTTTGGAATAAGAAATCTTGGAAGAGCATTCTTTGGCAGGCATATTATGAGCCATGAATCTTAATCATTTCTACCGTTTCTAAATCACAGTACAGAAACAGAATTTTATTTTCTATTCATCATTATAGCCAGTATTATTTTAGATTAACAATTATCATCACATTATCTGTAACATTTGATTTAAATGAGAGATAATATACTTGTAGTTCTTAATTATCAGTAGCTTCCCTTTCAGATTCATTTTCTAACAATTCTTGAAAATACTACAGAATCTCTTTAATTATAAGGCTATGGACTTTACTAAATAAAATTTTTTTCAGCAAAAGATTTAAAACTAAACAAATGACTCAGTTCTCTTAGACCTGTAGGCAGTTTGCAGGCAGTGATGGTATCTTTCTGCCTATAATTTATTTTAGAGAGAACTCCCACTGCTGATGCAGATCAACAAAATGAATGAAATGCTTACATGCTGAAAACAACAACAGAAAATATATGAGGGGTTTCCCATGGTGATAATGACATAGCTCCAAAAATTTAAAAGGTAGAAAGAAGTTCAACAAAAACTTCTACCAAAATACATCTACAAAATTACTCTAATCTTTGTGTGTAAGTGGAAAAAACCGAATAAACCTTGTTACACCTCCAATGTTAAAAAATATATTTAGTTTGAAGAATTCTATTCTTTTTTGCTATTGATTCTACGTAATAAAAAGGAAAAGAAATACTCCAATAATCACTCACATGGGGCTTTACATTAGTATTCTACACATTTCAAGTTATACAGTATTTAACTGATTGATCAGGTAAAGATTTCAGAACACAGCTTTGAAAAAAGTGCACCTTTCATTGTGCATATTTGATAAATAACTGCCTCAGAGGAACATTCAAGCTGCTAGCACTTATTTATTCACAATATACATCATAATATGCAATACTGTGTTATAGATTTCCAGATTGTCATCATATTAATATACTTCTACAGAGTACAAAAATAACAACATTTTTTATTAGAGCTCCCTATGGATTAAAATTACCTCAAGGGCAGCAGCATAAGATGCAGCACCAAGAACTAATTCATTTTTCTCTTTATAATATTTTCTGAAATAAGAAAAACATTTTATTCTAAAAAAACATGTATCAATAAGACTTCAATGAGCTACCTAAGTATAGCCATTTAATTACAAAAAATCTAACAACAACAACAAAAAACAAATAATTTTTACTCCCCAATTTGCATACAAAAGAATAAGATACATTTCTATATTTTTACATACAAGGTTACACTCATTTTCTTTAAAAAAAAAAAAAATTCCAGTCTCTTCCCCATTCATTCCACAAATTAATTTAATATTACATGTGCAAAAATCAATATTGTGTCTCAACTTTTAACTGTATTACAAGCAAAATAAGATGCAGCACAATGAATATAAAAACATTAAATAAACAAATATACTTAACACTATTCAATGACAAAGCCATCAAGCCCATTACTTGCAGAAATACCTAACCCCATATATATATATATATAAAAACTAAACTAAACTCATGGCAAAACAGTCCGCTGTGGACCAAGGCCGGCGGTGCTCATCTTCATTTTCTTGACCATGGGCTTGGGATGCCATAGAGCATATGTCTCAGTCAGGTGGTCAACCTGATGTGGGACGCCAGAGTTTAGTTCCCAAGCAAGCTTGGTCCTCATTTATCGACCCACTCAAGGGATGAAAGGCTGAGTCAGTGGCGCACCCAGGAGGGGGAGGGGCAAGGGGCCCTGCCCCTCCAAAGAAATAGAAATTGCATTATGAATATTGATTTTGCATTATAAATATTTTTATCCATTCATCTCGCCCCACCCCCCCAAGAAAAAAACCTGGGTGCGCCACTGGGCTGAGTCGACCCTGCCCAGTCACAGGGTTGAACCCTGGACCTGTGGTGTGGCAGCTTGAAGCTTTTAACCACTAGGCCACCGGACGTCATATATATACATATATACTAGCTGAAAACCTGCACTTCGCTACAGAGTACACTCAAATTAAATACAGCGGTCAATGTATGCAATTTATGCCAAAAAAATAAATATATATATTTATAATAAATATCACGATCAACGTATACAATTGATGTAAAAAAAAAAAAAATATATATATATTTATAAAAAAATCGCAAGGGATATTTTTATAGACAAAATAATGTAGAAGAAAATATTCAAATTAAATCTAATAGGACATGCTAAAGAATATAGTACAGTTTGAGAAACATAATATCTTTTACTATATTTTAATATTTTTTTGGATAATGTCCAATCGTCTGCCGCATTAGCAAGGAAAAAAAAATTTTTTTTTTGTCTATTTAGTTGTTATGCACATGACAATAAATTTATTCAAAATACCAGAAAAAGAAATCACGTGATTAGCATTTAATAAATTAAATTCTAATAACTAATCTTGAAAAATTCACCAAAAATCAGAAAATAGAGGTAAAGATTCGAAACAGATCTCATTTGAAAGGAATTTTTATGATCTTTCTCGTGATATAAATTTTACAACCCTCAAATTATTATTTTAAATGCAAACTTAAAAAAAGTTACTAAAACAGCTTAAAAATTTAATTTAAAAAAATCTAAGAAGAATTTTTCAAAAACCTTTCTTAGTGCACCCCTACACTATAAGAAGAATCGCCATGCAAAATTTCAGCCCTTTAGGTCCAGCGGTTTGGTCTGTGCATTGCATGTCAGTGAGTCAGTCAGTTACGGAACTGTTATATATATATATATATATATATATATACACACAGTTGGCTCTCCGTTTAATGACTTTCAAGGGACCGTGAAAAATTGTCCTTAAGTAGAGATCGCCCTTAAACAGAATTTGTGAAAAAATAACATTTCCCATAAAGTCTGAGGGGCCGGGACTGGGAAATATCGTCTTTAAATAGAGATCGTCGTTAAGTAGAGCATCGTTAAACAGAGAGCCAACTATATATATACACACACACACCCAAAACTTAGATATAAAACAGATGCTGTTGCATCTCACAAATATTTACACAAAGTTTATGAATTAACAGAACAAAAAACATCATACTTCTTTATTTTTTTTAAAAATGATATATGTTCATCAAATGGGACAGAAAAAAAAATGTAGCTGGTATGCAGAAATGATCATATCAATTTGTAGAAATATGATCATTAAATTATGATCACTTGTGTTCTTATGATATACGTTATAATCTGTTTAGGTAGATTGTCAACAATTTCAACGAATGAAGGACAGATGTGAATATGTTTATGCATGTAGCATATTTTAAAAATATTTTACCAAATTGACAAGCAATATTAGGTTTCATAATAAAAAGCTTCATCTGGTTTCTTTACATTTTTTTCAGACCTTTTTCGTAAGAAAAAAAGACAAAAAGTTAAAGTAGAAAGTCTGCCGTAACAACATTTCTGGGCCTTTTTTCATTTTAATTAAGATAAACAACTAGATTGTGAAAACACACAAAGTGTTTATATGCTTCTATTTCATGGGGAATTTTAATCATAACTGTAGATCAGTAAATAACCTCTTTGCTTTTACCATTACACCCCTGTATAATGCACATTGATTGTTGCTCTCAGTACCCTGAAAAATACTAGAGATGGAAACATTATGAAATGGAAAATGATTGTACATGATCGTTATGAAATATATCTTGTCCATCCCATTACAAACAGTGTGGCAGCATATGACTAAGTTAAGGACTATCATTTCAGTTTTGGTTCTATGCCAGATACTATTTTATGCATGATGAAAGTATACATAAAACTTCTGAAGGAGGGAATAACAGTAAGCCCCAATGAAAACATTTGCTTTCTCAAGCAAGATAATGATGGGAAAATTCATCAATCCCTGATCTGACAGAAAGAGTTCTAGATTTTTTATCAAATTCTAGATATGTTCCCAAATTTGGAAAATAAAAATAAATTTCCAAATTCCATTAGAATCCTATACACAGGGGCACACAGGACTAGAATTATCAGTATCACACACATATCAATTTTGATATTCATTAATTTAAACAAAAGCCATCAATTTCTATTGCAATACATTGTATTAAATTCACTGTCTACTAAAGAATTATAAATATTATATTATCCAAATTATACAGCAGTAATTTGGAATTTTTTGAACAATTAAAAATATAGTTTATTGAAAACTAACAGAATTTTCCCATTAAGGTATGTATAGCTAACAGAATTTTAATAAAAAAAAAAAGCTTTTAAAGTAATTTTTGGTTGTTTTGGATATTTCTTTTAATTTTTTATGACTACTACTACTTCATAAACTTTGCACTTTTATCAAAAAATTATGTGTTCAACATTTCCCTCTTGGAACAAGTTTGTTTAATGCTATTCAAAAACACTATGAAATCAAATTTCATTATAATCTTCTAATACCCCATGTTGTAAACAAACTCCATGTAATTGTAGCATATCTAATTGTCAAGTATTCCAAACTTTTATATTGCATCATTTAAAATCCAAACTTGGAAATTCATTAATAGATAAACATGCCATTTGCTTTGAAAACCAGAATGAACTTTAATTCATACTTCAAAGTATGCATTTAAGTAATGTAAGCTTTCAAACTATTGTGGTAACTTTCAACAGCCTTATACTTTTTACAGTCTTAAAAATAAGTTATCTGCATGAGATATAGTAAAACACTTTTTATTACATAATTTAAGTTTTTTTTCATAAATATTGTTTTAGTAAATACCATGAAAATAGAATTTTCTTGAATGATAGTCTTTACATCTGCAAGTACAATAATTTAAGAATTTTTCAAGAAATCAAGGTAGTACAATGAAAATTCAATGGAATCAGAAAAGACATTAATTTAATAAAAACTATTTATGTCTCAGCTCCATAAAAAAGGAGAAAAAGTAATAGCAATTTAAATTCTTTTAGACATTAGATAATCATCAATGGGAATGGAAAATTAAATTAATCTCACTCTCAGTAACACATTTGCCAATATATTTTTAGACATACCTTTTTTGGATACATTTATTAGGGTATCTACACAGCAGCTACTCAAACAATGTATTGTTAACTACCATGACCAAGTTCTATACTAATGAAACATAAAATATTAATAAAGTTACCACAAATGTTCTTTAAAAAAGCATGAGAACATAACTTTCAAAACTTTGTTTTAAAATCAAATATACCTTTTCAGAATTTTTTTGAAAGTCAAACAAAGTGACTTTATTTAAATATGTCCAGACTACAGTGTAGGGAGTAATTTGTCTCTTGTTGTAAATTCTATCTTTTCACTAAAGTGAATTAAGTTGCAATTCTGTAAGGAGACTTATCATTAATAAGGAGTTTCATACTAGAGATTTAAGTAAAATTTAAGGAATTATAAAACAGTTTCAGCTGAAAATGAATTTCAAAAAGATACATTTTCAGTGCGTCATTAATCCTTGCCATGACTTAGCTCTTGTTATGGGCTCCTCAGCAATGCATAACTCATGAGTACATTGGAGGGAAAGGAATTTTGGCACTTTCCCATTATATCGACCTGCTACTAACCTCTTGGCAAGGCAACATTGTTCTCATCAGCTTACAGAGATCGGGGTTTGATCTCCGGAACATCTACTTATAAATTGCAGACTCAGTCACCATACCATGGCAACTCTAAATGTATGTAAGAAGTGGACAGAAATGTACATGAAAATAAAATTTAAGATTTACTTTCTGAAGTAGCTCTGTCCTTTTCTTATAGACACTTAAATAAAGTTGTTTTGCCCACTTCTCACATACACTTCTTCATGTAAACGAAATATCCACATGAAAGAAATGATATAAATGCCACGAAGAAATATAGTTTGCAAAAGATAATATGCTATGTAAGTGTCAGCATTAACTTCTTCTATTTCTTTTTAATTTCTCTTAAAACTTGAACTTTACAATGAAGTTTGTGGAAATGTGGTGTCAAAAGTGAGTACTTTCTAATATTACTTTTATTTAATTGGCAACTTTTTGTGTTATGTAGGTGACAGATCAATATAGTGGGTAAATACCAGAATTTTAAATGCAGAATTTCTCTAAATTTTTACAGGTAACTGACAAAGGGTAGTGATCCAGCACACTTTGGAAAGAACCACTGTTTACGTCAAATTGTGGTACAAAATTTATAGAGCATGAAAATGACAAGGCTCCATGATATGCTGGAAATATATATATTTTACAATTGCCAAGGCAACTTGGTATACTGGAAATGCATAATTTAGCAATTGGTTCCACCTAGCTAAGTGTGATGTATGTATTTTGTCCCATTAAAATGAATGTTATAAATAAAATAAGTGAAAAAAAAATCAATACCTTTCAAAAAGGAAGAAGCAAGATATATCAATTTTAGATTACTGCTTATTGTTTGCAATCATCATTAAAAAAATAATTGCTAACACATCCACTGATAAGATATTAAAAAAAAAGTCACCTTTTTTGTCTGAAAGATCTTTTAAAGTATTAAAAACACATTCATTACAACTGAGACTATTTGATTAAAAATGAAAGCATTACATAGTTTACTTTTATATCCTATGTAAAATTTTAGTATCACAATAACAAAGCAATTAAAATTTGTCAATACTTGAATTGCCATTGAAAGAATAGCTTTAATTTCTTCTCTGACAAGAAAATAAAACACTGCTTTATTAAAAATTTGGCTGTCCTAAAAACTTGAGCTATCAGAAAGTTGTTGCAAGGCAGTAGTAAAATTTTATACTTTGTTGCTATATAACAGGCTTATATCAACAATCATTAGTACCCATAAGCTTTTTTCTTTTGGGCGTGTATGCGTGCATCATATGAGTCAACACAATTAACAAACTCGCTGTAAATACAAGAAGGCTGGCTCATATATAAAATGTCCTTTAAATACAAGTTTAAAGTAACAGTAAACGAATGAAAAATTTCTGGCAAAACAGCCCTCAGAAATTAGCTAGACTTTTTCTTTTTTTCATCAATGAACAAAAATCACTTACTCATTTCCTAGCTTTACAAGCACAGGACTAGGAGATGATATTAACACTTGATATGCCTTATTAAACATTTCAGCAGACACAGTGCCACCCAAATCCCCGATGACAACACAATTTGGGGATGTCTGATCAAGTTTGTCAAAAGCTGGCCGTATATCTGTGTAGAGAAAAATATACTATAAGGTAAAGAACACTTTATACCAGCAGTATTCAAACTACAGTGTGCACACAAGCAGCTTTCACTAAACAAAGAAAGGACCCAGAGGTAAAAGAAATGTGTACCTTGATTACTTGATAAATTTGTCAAATTATTATTTTTCTATCAAAGCATGCACAGTTTCAGAAATTTTATTTTACTCAAATGCATTCTTTTATTAAAGTATGGAATATAATCATTCACCTCACATTTTTATGTTAATCACAACAGTTTCAGTGCATACACATAATCACTTTTTATTTCCCTTTGGTGTTTTAATCAACAAGTGGTTTTGCATCACTGTTGGTATTAAAAATACAGTTGCGAGTTATGACCAAGATTTTTTTTTCTTTTTAATTTTCAATTTGTTTCCTTTTCTGCCCTATTGGGAAAGCTTGTGACCTTTCTTAACTTTTTTTCCAACATGAGTTAAAATCAATGTGACAAATTAAACTTGCATTTGAAAATGAGATTGTGACATCTTCCAGAGCCCGGAGCTGAATAAGAGTCTAATGGATTGACTTCCAACACATTCCATTGTTCACAACTAAAGCATTAAAACAATTTTGAATTGGCAATAAAAGTAGTTTTGTATGGATCACTGCTAAGACTTAAAAAATTGTTTAGAAGAAAATAACTTATAATTAATTTTTCAACAATCAATAATATAAATTGTCTCGATTTGATTGAAGACTTTTCTGAGAATTAAGACATTGAGTGTTTGCTACAAAGAAACCTCCACTGCAGAGTATGACTCCAGCCTTTCAGACTCCTTTTACAAGAAAAGATAAGGGAGGATTATTGAACTACCCATTATAAAATCTCAAATCAAGTTTCAAGAAAACATCTTGACAGACATTAAGATGCAGATTTCCTCATAATGCAGACCCTGTCTTATAGATTATGATGTCTTTCTAAACAATAATTCCTAAATGAAAATGCTGTTGTCAGTGACTTAAGTGACCCCATATGCTATATGTGGTACCGACCTTAACTTGAAAGTTTCAGTTGGACATCCACAAATAAACATATCAAACCATATATGAACTAAAAATATTCATCTTATCAAAAATTATTTGTGGATTTAATATCTCTCATACACACAGCAGTGTAAAGATTAAAACTCCTGATGAAAAAACATCTGTGAGCAGAAATTTTGTCTAATTTATTTTTAACAAATGGCTGAAAATTTTTTTTTAGTGAAATTATTTTTTTTAACAGATCATAACTATTCATGAAGTGGGATTCTTTCAATAACTTATCATATTCAAAATAATTTTGTTACATGTGTTTCTCTTATTAATTATGGAATACTCCATCAATAATTAATCAAGAAGTCATAAAAATTTTTAAACACATGATTTGGAAACATTTTATCACAGAAATGCATTGCACTATTCATTATCATGAAGGGATACAATGCAAAAAAAGGTTGAGAACTACTGATTTATATCATAAAGAACAAAATTTAAAAGGTAAATGATTTGATCAATCAATTAATTTCATAGAGATATGACAACTTAAAAACATTTTTCCAAACTGCTGTAGTTTGAAAAAATACTTTAATTTTATTATTATAATAATAAATTAGAAAAAGTGAAATTTTTAAAGCATTTTTATGGACATTTGTTACACAGTCTCATATATACACTATCTACCAATAAGTAGTTGGATACCCATGTAAATGACGATATCTGCGGTCCTGATATATGTCACACCCTCTGCCATTAAATATTGTGTAAGAAACAACATTGGCATTAGTCGCATGCAAGATGCCACAAACTACAGAGTTATCTGATTTTGAGAACGGTGTAATTGTCGGGTGTCACAGAAATGGCCAATCCTTAAGGGACATATTTAGTGAACTGTATTACCCAAAATCGACAGTGGCCTATGTGATTCAGAAGCGTCAGTAAACAGTGATTGTCGGAATGTGCCCCGAGTTGGTAGATCCAAGAAACTGGGAGATAGGGACTGACAGGTGCTGTCCAGAGAAATTCGGAAGAACCAACTGATGGCCCACATACTCCAGGAGTTTCAATAGTCATCTGGGAGTGTTGTTTCGATGAATACCATCTGTAAGAAAGCACATCTGCTTGGTTTTCATGGCCATGCTGCCGCCCATAAACCTTTGATCACAAAGTCCAACCACGCTGATCGGTTAATATGGTGCAAAGCACATTGAAAATGGACTGTAGATCAGTGGAAACAGGTTCTCTGGAGCAACAAATCAAGGTTCACCCTCTACTGTTCGTATGGTAGGGTCTGGGTCTGGCGTCTGCCTGGAGAACACCTCCTGCAAGAATGCATTGTGCCCACAGTAAAGTTCGGTTCAGGTGGAATTATGGTCTAAGGGTGTTTCTCCTGGTATGGACTGGGACCCTTAGTCTCATGTCATGGTAAGCTCAACACCGATGCCTACTGCACTATTTTGGATGACAGTGTGCTTCCTACGTTGTGGCAGTTTTACGGGTTAGACCCATGTTACTTCCAGGACGACAACACAACTCTAATGCTGTGAGATCTATCATGGATTGGTACAGTGACAATGGGGTTAACCGAATGGACTGGCCTGCACAGAGCTGAACCCTATCGAAAACCTCTGGGATGAGTTGGATCGCCGAATTAAAGGATGTAACAACCGTTCAAAATCAGCGAAGGAACTTACATGTCTTCTTCAAGCCAAGTGGAAGAAAACACTACTAGCCATCATACAAGGACTTGTGGAAAGCATGCCCCAGAGGGTTGAGGCTGTAATTGCCTCTCGTGAAGGTTCTACCAACTATTGAATATGAATAAATTTTATTTTTCTCTTCTATCACAGGTGTCCAAATACTTATTGGTAGATAGTGTATAGTTATATATAATCTCGACATTAGACAAAGGGAAAGTTTTAATTTCAGAAAGTAATAAAAAAAACCAATCAGAATCACCCTTTCCTTTGAATTCTAATCCAAGAGGTCTACAGCATTCTTTTGCACTGTCTCCTGCCTTTTCACTGTTCTTCAGTTTAATAAGTAAAAATTTGAGTGAAATTAATTTTAAATGGACTTTTATAATGAGTAATTTCTATTCACATACTCTGAAATTAAGCTGAACTAAAAGAGTGAGTTTAAACTGAAAATTAGCCTGCCTTCAACATTCACAGGAATTAGAAGTGCAAGATCACCTATGAAAGTAAATCCTATCTTCAACCTTAACTTATAATCTGTTGACATATTTAACACAAAGATAAGAAGTAAAAATGTTACAGTATTTCTAATATGATTAAAATTACAATGAGAACAAAGTAAAATGAACATGAGCACATGTGAGAGAAGCAATTCAGTTCATGATTCATGAAAAATGAAGTATTTCAGTTCATGCCTTGTTTTCTAAATTTTAATAATTTAAGTATAGCAGTAGGCAGTAAAAGCCTAAATAATGAGCATTATTTGAAGCACTTCATTTAATTATTGGTGGCACAAACTTACAAATAATCTGATCCATAAAAATTGAAGAACAACTGTAATTCTATTTCTTGTAGGATAACAGAACAAGATAATGAAAGATAAAAAAAGCTATAAAAAACTTGATACCAGATTAATAAGTGCATAAAGAAGAATAAATAATAGAGCATATTATTAAATATTCCATATTTAATAATATGCTTCCTAGTTTTCAAGGTATGAATATTTTTCAGGCAGTATATTTGATTTCAGAAAATTTTAATATTTTAATACATTCAATTATGAATCACAAAATATTAACTCAAAAGCCAACCACTCTTAATTACTCTATGGCTTAGTCAAAAAATTTATCACTATACAAAGAATAAGATCACATATTTACCTGGATGAACCATTAAATAAGGCCTTAGCCCAAGAGTTAAAAGTGTATTTATAACAACAGGAATAGGAGAATAAATTTCTTCTTCAAACACACTAAATCCTAAAGACTGCAGTTTTTTAACTAGGTCAGAAGGTGTTCTTCGTGTATCATTTGTAAGAAATCTAATGGTTATACCAAGCTGTCGCAACCTAAAATTTAAATGTAGCAATTATAATATTAATAATCCTCAATATTCAAAAGCATAAACTTTTAAGTTTACTGAACAAAATACATGTTATTCAATATCATCTAAAATATATATGACCACATTTATGAATTCTTCAGTTATAGACATTAGTATTTACAAGTTAAATTTTTTGGTCTCCATGATTCTTTCTTTGCTTTGTTTAACAGATAGCATACTGTTAAAACATGCTATATAATTTTAGGTCTTTCTATCCAGATAATTGAAAAATGAAATGCAGAATGTTTTCTAGCCATTGCTTCTCATCATTGTAAGATACCAGCCCTGTTCATAATTAGAATCGTATTTGTATCACCAGCATAAAACAATGATGCAACCCTATATTCCTGTTCATCAGAAGTTCATTACAAATAAATGAAATGAATCCTAGAGATGAAAGAACACTTGGTATTCCAAGTTCAAGGAATGATTGTTTATTTTATGAGAATGCTAAAAAGTCACCCTTTTTTTAAAATTTATTTTACATGCATATCATTTAAAGAAAAACAACTTTATAATACATTAAAGGAATTTTTAATAAAATGATGTCAGCAGGTATAAACAATATTTGCTGTAAGCATGCATAAATTAAAAAAAACCAATGAAAGATTTTATACATGTGTTATCTATGCTTTTAATAGCATAAATACATTCGTTTTTGACACACCTAGGTTTTGTTTTGTTTTGTTTGGAGCGCTACGTTCAACTTTTTGCTACACGAGGGCTAATTAGACCGGGACCTACAGTTTAAAGCCGATTCAAAATGGCTACAAACATCCATGCCAATAGTGGGACTCAAACCACTGTTCATCACCCACAGGATCTAAACTGAATGCCAGCGTGCCAGCCATTCGGCCATCACCTGGCTTTGACACACCTAGGACCGAAACAAAAAATGAACATCAAATGACAATAACTGGGTCATTAAATAAAATTAAATAGTAATTTAAAAATAACTCTTTTTAAAAATCACTAGAAAAAAAAAGATTAAATGAATAAATTTATGGCTCACTCAAAGGTGATGCAGAATATTTCATATTCTGTGTAGTTGCAACAACACACAGACATTTCAAATATCAAACTTATGCAATAAAATGATGAAATAAGTGCAATTATATAAAACTTTGATGATGATAAGGGGGTGGATATATTAACTTACCTGTCCCTTAACATTTGTGATTTATGAAATAAGAATCATATGATTTTAGGAAAAATATATATGAATTCATTAAATAAGGGTAAAATACAAATTAAAAACTTTATTCGAAACTTATCTACTATTTAGATAGGAATGTCTGTAATGCAATGATACTGAAATTAAATACTATAAAATGAACATGATGTTAAAATTCATCCTTACTTCTTAGACATAAAAATAATAGAAAAATGAAAAAAATCTTGAATTTATATAGTAAAGAATGATTTCTCTAACAATGTAAAAAAACTTAGATAATTTACCTCTCAACTGCTATGACAGATCCCTTAATAGCTTCATATTTTCCATTTTCAAACAAAACTCCTGTTGTACTAATAAGAATTCCTCTAACTGGGTTTGTTAAACATTTGGCAACCTATAAACAGATTTATGCATTTACAAATGATTCACTGATAATTAATATATATGTTACACTGATAATTAATATATATGTGCATTTGTATTATGGCTGAAATTTTTTATCAAAAAGTGTCTTTCATTTTTTTTAGGTCATAAAAGTTTAAAAAATTAATTTTACCACCCTGAACATGAAAATAAATAAATAAATGAAAACAATTTAAACACATACTTATCATCAATATTATTCAGCATACTATTATTTGAAGCATATTTCTATAATCACAGAAAATAATGCTTAATACTTTTAATCCAATAAATATTTATACAATCCAGATGTTTAAATTGATATACTTTTATTAACACAACTATGTCATCCTACTGTAATTCTACTGCACATTTTCATGAATTTGAATTTTCTTAACCTTACGCAAATACAACTTAAGTTGAATATGTGCAAACATTTCCAAAAGTTTTCAATCAAGAAACTGGATCAGAATGGTCAAACAAGTTACTCTACAAACCTCATAGATACAAGCTATGTACTCACCAGCTTTAACAGTGTAAAATCCTTTCAAATTATATAACACAACCAGTTATTTCAGCACATGCAGTTACTTAACAGTAAGACTTCAGGATCTACCTTACATTAGATTAATTAGAATTTAAAAGCTCATTAGAGAATTATATGGAAGTTTTATTATTTTTTTTAAACTTTCACATATTAAACATGTATCAAGTTTAAATTACTTATTTAAACTAGTCTTTAATACAGGTCTCTGGTACACAGAATATTCTTGTAGTTACTGAAAAAACAATTGACATAAGTGTCTTATTACTGATTTCTAAGGGACCTATTTACTGCACTTAGAAACCAAACCTGAAGTTTAGAACAACCAAAATTTTACAATTATCTATATATATAAAACAGTTCCGTAACTGACTGACTGACATACAACGCACAGACCAAACCGCTGGACTGAAAGGGCTGAAATTTTGCATGGCGATTCTTCTTATAGTGTAGGGGTGCACTAAGAAAGATTTTTGAAAAATTCTTAGATTTTTAAAATTAAATTTTTAAGCTGTTTTAGTAACTTTTTTTAAGTTTGCATTTAAAATAATTATTTGGGGGTTATAAAATTTATATCATGAGAAAGATCATAAAAATTCCTTTAAAATGAAATATTTTTCGAATCTTTATCTCCATTTTCTGATTTTTGGTGAATTTTTAAAGATTAATTTTTAGAATTTAATTTATTAAATGCTGATCACGTGATTTCTTTTTCTGGTACTTTAAATAAATTTATCATCACGTGCATAACAAATAAATAGACAAAAAAAAAAAATTTTTCTTTTCTTAATGCGGCAGACGATTGGACATTATCCAAAAAAATATTAAAATACAGTACAAGATATGTTCCTAAAACTGTACTATATTCTTTAGTATGTCCTATTAGATTTAATTTGAATATTTTCTTCTACATTATTTTGTCTATAAAAATATCCGTTACAATTTTTTTATAAATATATTTTCCATTTAAAAAATTTTTTTTTAAAAACATCAATTGCATACATTGATCGTTGTATTTATTATAAATATATTTATGCATAATTTGGCATTAATTGCATACATTGACCGTTGTATTTAATTTGAATGTACTCTGTAGCGGAATACGGATTTTCAGCTAGTAATACATAGGAAGATTGGTTTGGTTGAGAGCAAGCACTATAGTAATTTTTTGCTACACAAGGGCTCATTAGACCAGGACCTACAGCTTACCAAAACCGATTCTGAACATCTAAAAACATCCATGCCAATGGTGGGACCTGAACCCACAGACTCTGGTATTAAAAGCCAGTACCCTAGTCATTTAACCATCATCCAATCCAGTGGCACACCAAGGATTTAATCTTGGAGGGGGCCTAGTTGAATGGATAAAAATATTTATAATGCAAATTCATTATTCATAATGCAATTTCTATTCCTTTGGGAGGGGCCAGGGCCCCTTGGTCCACCCCCCGGGTGCACCACTGATCCAATACATAGGAAGAATAAAATAAGCCAAAACATGATTATGAATAATAAATGTGTGATTTTATTGTCATTCCATAATACTTTGAATCTGTTTAAATATAAAAATAAAAAAACCATAAAACCCAGTTCATAATTTAAAACATGCACCAAGATGCAATTGATTAAATTCATTACTTTTTTTTCCTCTGTTAAATATTGTCAAAGTACTGCTATATTACTTGTTTTATCAGAAATTTTGGAAAACTTGAAAGGCAGAAATGCATATTTGTCAAAGTAATATCCATAGTACCTTAGTGCTAATTAAAACAGGAACTAATTAAAAACTTACTTGAACTTTAACTTTTTTTTCTTCTGATGATGATACATCATGACCATAATGATCTGGATAAAGTTCAACATTATATTTTTTACTATTTTCATTAGCTGTGTCAGATATTGTGACTTTTAAATAAGCTGTACAAAAGTGTCCAATTTTACATGATTTTAGTGCTCTTCTCTTAGCACCATTGCTTCTGAATTTGCCACTTCTATGACATATATATGTAACAACAGTACTACCAGAAGCTTTTTTTTTTGCTGCTTGTTTCACCCATTTAATATTACACGCTTCTTCAGCATTTTTCTTCCATGAAAGGAACTGTTGTTCAGTGTCTAATTGATTTTTTACAACTTGGAATATAAAGTTATGTTTATTTACAAGATGGTTTCTGAGTTCAGTCGTACTTTTGAATTTCTGGTTATCACAACCTTCTTCATAGCACACAGCTCCTTTAAATTCATTAGCTAGAATAAAAACAAAATATTAATAAGCTAATGACGGTTTATCCAGAGATTATTACTAACTGCAGAGTATAGCAAAAGATATTTGATTAAAACTGTATTTAGATATGAAATGACTGCCTCATGCATCTCAAATTCTGGATTATAAAACAGCTTTATAGCATGTAACATTCTTGAAATTAAAAGATGTTTTTAATCTTCTACGGGATGAGGGCTTTTGGAAAAACTATACACCTGCTTACCCTAGATTGAAAACTCAGAAAACATTTCTGAGTTTGTCCAAGGAATTATCCGAGAGATTTAAGATTCCGAATGTAGATAGAGAACCTCTATTTAGACCTCCTAACTTCCGAAATCTTGTTTTTGGGGCTGATTGCCGTCTTGACCTAGTACTTCCTGTAGGTAAAAATGTTTCTATTGATTCTGAGCTAAGGATGGCTGCCCTGGCTACTATTGATGAGCGTTATCCCTCACCAACTTGGTTTCATGTATACACAGATGGCTCTGTAGATGCCATTAGAAATGCTGGTGTAGGTGTATACTCAAAACGATTTAAGCTTGGCCAAGCTATTGGTGAATACTATAACAGCTACAATGGTGAAGTTGCAGCTGTGTATTTGGCTCTTGAGGAAATAAGCAAAAATGGTGAGAGCAATATTGTATGTTTTATCGACTCACAGGCCGCCATCAAATCACTCACATCAATTACACTCAGCAATATTAAATCTGTTTACCTCTGTCAGATGGCTATTAGTTCCCTTCTAGAAGAGGGTCGTCAAATCGTGCTGCAGTGGATACCCAGCCACTGTGGCATCGCTGGTAATGACTCAGTTGACAATTTGGCCAAGGCTGGTTTGAACTTACAACAGCCTTGTCCACCTTTGGAATATCATACTGTTAAAAAGCTTGTAAAGACAAATATTGCTTCCTTTCGTAAAAATATTTACAAAGATTCCACGAGAGGGAAAGCTTGGGCCTCTTTGCTAACTAAGCCTGTTCCGTGCAACCTCCACAGGGCTGTGGGCGTTGCAAACTTCCGTCTCATGACGGGACATGACTATTTGCAGAAACACCTCCACCATTTTGGTTTGACAGACTCTCCGACTTGCCCCTTGTGTGGGCTTGACAACATGACTGGTAACCACCTCTACTCTTGCCCTGGACTTATTGACGTTGCAGTTAGAAATTCTGCTGAAGATGACTTTTCGTTTTATTCGAGATTGTATTGGGCTGCTCGACAGAGACTGATGGCTGAAAAGCCAAGGTCAGGTGTAGGATTTTAATTATAATAATAAAATAATTTAAAAAAAAAAAATTTAAAAAAAAAAAAATTCTTGAAATGTTGCATATCTAAATTTATGAATTTATTAGGTTTATAATTTATGATGTAGCATACATACCCCACTTAGGATAATAAAGGGAAATAAAATTAAATAAAAAAAAGAAAACCCCCCAAGAAATTACATTCAATTACAAGAATTTTTCATTCCTATCAAATTTGAAATCCACAATAACGTAAGAAAACTTACCTAATTTGTTTCTATTCTTTAATGGCATTAATATTCTAATTAAAATATCAATTAAGAAATATTCTGGTAACTCAACCAACTCAACTAATTTATTTCAGTAAAACTTTTAATAATTTAAAACTTCATTAATGGTACTTATCTTTGAATAGCAAAGAGAGACAAACTGTTTTGTAGTCAACGAAATATCTCTTTCTAAACCGTACTAAATGAAATAGAGCCAAAATATTGTTTAATAAATGAGGCGGTGAAAGGCAAAGTGGTGTAAGTCACATTTTCAACTTTTTTTTTAAATTTGAGGATAAAAATGTAATCTCCATGTTTAATTTATAGTGGAATTGCAAATAATTATTATTTGCAATATTATAATAATTATTATGAATTATATATATTATAATAATAATTATGAATTATATATATTATAATAATTATATATTATAATAATAATTATGAATTATTTGTTCAATTTACAGTGGAATTTTTTTGTATTTTTTTGCAGTAAAATGCTTTGGACTTACACCACTTTGCTTTTCACCGCCTCAAAGGTCACATTAATATCAAATGAGATGACTAGAGAGATATACCGATTTTTATCAAACCAAAAGATTGCTGATGGCACTTATGAAAAAAAGGTCCATTTGTTTACAATGTGTTAAATATTTTATTTGGTTTATTTTACACCAGTCAGCCAAAATAATTACTTCATTCCAGAACAGGTTTTCTCTGACTGTTTGCTGTCATCTAAATCCTGATTTATTTTCTAGAATCTACTGATTCAGCATACTAATTCAAACATACAATCTTCAATTCCAAATAGGAAGGAATGTATATATATTCCTTCCTTTCTTTTTTTTTGTGGGGGTGAGGGTGTTTTTATTATAATTATTTTAAGAACTTATTCCAAACTGATAAAAGAGTAAACTAAAAGTTTAAAGCCTCAGCGACACCTCTTTATTCCTACTTTATAAGTTCCCCCTTTTCCCCCCCCAGCAAATAATCCAAGGACAAGTAGAACAACACGGTAGATTATGATTAATCAAATAATCATGATTACATATTACTTGAAATAAATTATCACTTGTTTAATTCTTATAATGTATTGATAATGTTATTACATCAGAGTCTAAATCATACCACAAAAGTTTAACAAATAATTTTCTTTTTTATAAATAATGTAAGAAATGGTTTTATTGGGTAAAAGAGATAGCCTAAAAAAAAAAAAAGTTTTAAGAGAGATATGACAGTCAATAAGCTTATACATGGCTCATTTGTATATATGATAAATGATCCAATCAAACTTTATTAGAAACACGAAGAAGCAAATATACAATATCAGGGTGTCTTTTAAGTTTATGAAAGCTGATTTTGTGACTTTGTACAAAAATTTCCTGAGACCTTTGGTCATGTCTGGACTAAAAGTCTGTTTGGAAGAAATGAAGAATAGTTATAGAAATTTTATAACTATAAAATTTCAGCTTAAGATTATAAAAGATGAAATTATACAATTAAAAAATTTAATAGTATCAAGATATTTTCATTTTTAAAAATACATTTTTATAAATACAGTGGTAAAAATATCTAATAAAGTATCAAAAACTTTATAGGTACATTTTTTAATAACATTAAATATTTTTGTAAATATTTTTGTAGATTGAAATTGATTCCACCAGATACTATAAGCTAATAATCTCTCTATTCTAAAAAAAAGTAACTCCCGCTACCGCTGTCAAAAGCTTGTCACGCTATCTCCTCCGAAACCGCTGGGGGTTTGGGGTCGACAGCGATGCCAATGGATGCAGAAAAATAGGGGACCAAAGTAAGACATGTCTCATCTTCGTCGGACTTTAAGTTTTTTTTTTAAAAAATCTTATGTTTTGTGGGAAAATATTGACTTTTTCATCTTCAGATTACGATAACTTGCCAAAAAATAATCGTAGAATTTTGATCTTTTTACAATCTAAGACTACAGACATTTCTCTTTCAAACTAGACCTCATTTGTTTAAAAATTTTTTAAAACAGACTCATATTTTCATCAAAAAATGAAACACAGTTTTTCAAGAAATATCGTCCCATATGTGGATGTAATATCGATGCTCCTCGAGTTTTTATCTTACAAAGAAAATATTTACATCATCTGGAAGCTGAAAGCTTTCATATTCATATAAGCTTTCATATCACTCATTGCAAGTCTCTATCTTAAAATTTCGATTTTTAATTGAATTTTAAAGCTCATAATTCAACAGTGATGAAAAGCCTAAGGGTGACAATAGTAAATGGATGGAGGCTGTTACATTGCCCGAGAATCACCCCTATGTATATTGCTATTAGCCTTAACAGAGGAGCGAGCATAGCGAGTCTAGGGGCGAAACCTCTAGTGAAAATAAATTTTGGATATTTTTTCAGTTATTCCCAGTGCATACGATATGAAAGAAGTACTGAAGCAATAATTTTTTATTGATTTAAACAGAATCCTACTTGTAACAAACAGTGGCGAAACACTAAAATAATTCTTATACTGATCATTTTCAAGAAGCAGTGGTTTCCTCATAAATTTACTTTAAAGACATTCATACAAATTATCATTCATAAATGTTTTTTCTCCTTCTAAAATTTGAAATGCTGTTTAAAAATAGGGAGTTAATTTTGTTTACTGGCATTCTGAAAATTTTAATAAAATACTGTAAATGAAAAAAAAAATCTTCCACAGAGAGGATGCAAAAAGGCAGAAAATCACAAAAACTGCTGCTTGAGAACACTATTTTCCTGAAATATTTCTTGGAATTTTTTTTATATGCTTGCTGTCAATAAATAAAGAAATCCAAACTTAATATTGAAGATGATGCAGATAAGATCTTATGCAATTTTCAAAATTATCATGTGAAGAATTTTACTTAAATCATAAACAGTAATTGGCTTTAAAATAACATTTAACAGAAATTTTTGCATTTTACACAAAGGAAAAAGGGGAAAAAGCATTATTTGGAACAACATGAAAGTCATCAAATAATTATAAGGTAATATTTCGCTTACTGCCATAAGAAATTTCTAACAAATTATATGTTGATAAGTCAAATTATTTCAAATACTGATTTTATAACAATCTGTCATAAGAACCATACCAAAATACATCTAGAGTATCTGAAGTATATATATAAAAATGTATGTATGTTATAAACCAGTATAAAGTTCAAGAATCCTGCTAAAGAAAAATCTGCTACACAGATTTTTGCACCTCAGCAGAAAATTATAAAGCCTAGCCAAATATTATAAAAAATCATTTGGCACAACATACATTTCATGGACTTGAAACTTGATGGAATTGGATTGCAATTTAAGCATGACAGGTGAAACAGGACTAATTTTTGCAATCTGTAGTACGAAATTATACACATTTTACAACTTAACTTGTCACAAGCTCTTTTGTATTCTGAAAATAGCATGCCATAAGGTATAAGTGGAAAAAAAACATGCAGAGATATTTAGATTTCATGCACAGGAAAATTCATTTTATCAGTGTAACTAGATTTTTCATAACTGATTTTTAGTTTAAATGATATTTTGGGGACTTTTGGGTCCTATTCACTGATTTCTCGGCTTTCAGAACTTCTGTGACTGGCAAAGACCAAGAATGTACATTATGAAAGTATATTTTAGAACAAAAATAAAGCTTTTTTATTTACTTAAAGCATCAGGAAGTTTCTTTCTAGCTGGAATACGATGAACTCTGAATATATGGCGAGAGAGATTAGTTCTTGAAGGATAAACACGATCACAGTATTGACATAAATGACGTTCTTCAACAGAAGTAGAAGAAATTCTAAAAGAAATACATTTATCAACAATTAATTAATCAATATTGATGGATTCATAAATATGCAATACTTGACAAACATTAAATTTTGTTACACTCTGCTATAGAAACATAACACCACAACAACACTTAATTTATGAGATACTTACATTTACCTAATCCTTAATTTTTCTCCTTACAAGCTGATTTTTACTGGATTATTCAGATAAATCGTAAAAACCAACTATAATGTTATATGTATGTATCAGCCCTATTAGACATTATGCTACATTCATGATCTATAATCAGCTTAACTCAATGCAAGTAGTTTGTGCTGAAAAAGGTAATGTCTTCACCTGTATCAATATATGTATTTCATATTCTATTTAATTGCATGGTAATTGAATAATATTTAGAACTTGTGAGCAATATGAAAGTTTAAATTTCCATTTATCCCTTTCCGGCATGGTGGGAATAAAAGAGTCCCACCTAATTAAACTCTTTTTTCCTTAAATTCTATTCACTTGAGCTGTATTTCAAATATAGAATACAATTGGTTTTTAGTTATAGTTTTAGGTTGTAAATGGCAGAACATAACAAGGTTCTTCATTTTTGTATGAAAATTGGCTAAAGTAATCGGTAAAAAGTGTTTTTAGGACTGCTCATTTTTTGAAGGATTTTGAAAATATTTATGTATGTAAAATGTTCTTAACTACATTTTTCATTGATTAAACTTATTTTCTAAACAAAAAAATATATCATTTATAATATTTTTTAACGTTTATTTTTCACTTGAATTACGTGGGACTAAAAGAGTTCCGCCACACACTTGAGATTTTCACAGATAGATGGCAGCACTGCAATTTTCCATTGTTTAGAATTAATTATTCCTTTTTTCCGTTAATTTTGGTTAGTTTTTCAGCCATTTTAGTATCAGGTGCCTTTATTTAGAGGCTGTCACTGATACTAAGATATAGCAATAGTTGGTGAACAGCAGATGTCTCCCAGGAACCTTTGTCCTCACAGGACAAAGGAGTTGTATAAAAAGTACCTCAAGAAATTGCTTCCAAGAAAAGCGATTGTACGACATTGTGGGTGGTCTAGTTAGAAATTCTAATGAGACAGGTGTAAACCTCGACGATTGCTGAAAGCCAAGGCAATATATTGACAATCGAGATCTGGGAAAGCCAGAATTTTCCATTCAGAACAGGAATTTTTTTAAAATAGATAATTTTAAATAATTGTTATTATATATAAATATGTGTAATAAATATCAAAAATTTATTTTAAAGCAATTGTTGATGATATTTTATTGTATATATCTTATTTTCATTGATTGATATTATATACTGCAAAACTATTGTAATATCCACTAAAGGTGTAGGGAATGTCTTTGTTGCATGGTGGGACAGACGGTATCCCACCTACATTCCCCTGCAAAAATAAAAAAAGCAGAAATTTTTTGGATGACATAAAATATCTATGTAAGTGCATCTGATCCTTTATACAACATTTTTTCCAAATTACAGTTGTATTTTAATATAGCGTGTCGCAAAGGGTTAAAGTAGATATACAAATTTTAACAAAAAAGTACCTGAAACTTGTTCTATCTAATTTACTTGAAAAGCCAACAACACAGCAAAGAATTAGCATGATTACATACTAATAAATAAAATTTATATTAGAACATATTAAATTAGTTTTATATTTCTTTCCAAACCCTTGTAACACAAAATACCTTGGTCTAGAAGAATGAAACACATTGTATAATTGATATACATTATATAGCAATCATTGAATGATACACACTGTATAATAACATTGTATTATAAGGTTATAGAACTCTCAAGATCAGTTATGATAATATTAATCTCATTTTTAAGATAAAACATCCTAATAATGTAAGTAAGAAGGATGATGTACAGTAAAATAAAAAGTCATTCAATTTTATGGAATACAGACGGAAATCTGAAAATTATATGTTTCTTCCTCTTAATGAAGCAAGGTCAGAGAAATATTTCAATTTTTTGCCGAGATGCAAAACTTACTACAGTAAAATTAGAAAACAATCATCAGGAAGATCTTCTAGCCAAAAAATTTAAAATTTCAA
This sequence comes from Dolomedes plantarius, assembly GCA_907164885.2. NCBI lineage: Eukaryota > Metazoa > Arthropoda > Arachnida > Araneae > Dolomedidae > Dolomedes > Dolomedes plantarius. Next base: position 217,208,428 of record OU015493.1, read on the forward strand.
CAAATATCAACAAATTTTTTTCAGGTTTTGCTCCCCATAATTTTCAAGCAGTTTACAAGCGAGTTTTTATATGAGTAATTAACATTCTAAAACAGAAATAATAGATAAAGAGGTTTTACTGAAGACATCTCAGTATGAAATTATATTGAACTTACAGTTTGCCATTAACATTTCTTGATGGTTTTTAATATACAAAATGAACAAAATACTTCAGAATCTAGGATACAAAAAAGAATGCAGATAGACATAAGCAAACCAGAAAGAAAGTAAGATAAAAAATAAAAAAAAAACTCTATAATATCTAATAACAAAATTTGAGTTCCCTAATGGAACAGCTGTGTCAGACGCACCCCGTTGGTGAAAAGTTCACCAAAAATTTTTGCCGCCAACTTTTCCTGTTTTCCCAGACCTGTTAGGCTTAAGTGTAAAATAAAACAAAAACATCAATGGCGAACCAGAAAGAACAAATAAGTGTAAAGCAAACTTACTGTTGGCTGTATGAAACTTGTAGGAGCACACGGGATCTTCGATTCACTCTGTTATGCATCAGTCCAAAAACATTACAGAAATCCTCACCCGCTGGTTTGTAGCAGTCAATAACACACCTTCTGCTGGCTATAGTGGTCAGTAAAACAAACCTTTCGCTGTCTATATTAAGTAGTAGGCGTAAACGCCAATTCTCCATACAAAATCCTTTTACACACCTGTTTTCCATAAAATACATCTTAAACAACCACCTCAATTCAATCATGTCACTCATTTTGCCACAAACTACACTCTAGAAGATACAAAATAACATTTAACTTCAAGTGCCGCATTTAAAATCAACCACCACATTATCAAAAACTGAAATGCACAAATGCATAAAAGCAAGCAACAAGCAAGTCCATCAAACGACATCTAAGTTAACCATTCAAATTAACAGTAAATTTCAAATAAACCACTAAAAACCTCATTTAGCCAATAAATTTGGAAGATTACAAAATAGCAATGACACATGCACAAGAAAAAAGCACAGTAGAAATAACCCGAAAAATACAAAACATTAATCAACGCTTTTAACAGAAATTTTAAATTCCTCCCACTTTATATCCCTAACAACCCTAACAGTATGCCTATGTCTCAAAAATCTAATACTATCCAAAATATGTCATTGAAATTTCATAACAACATGGCTGCCATAATAAACCACATAATAAACAAGCAATGGCCACAAGCCCACACGACTAAATGGACAAACTGGGTTGCCACAAAAAACAAAATCTTGCCTAAATCGTATGGTTACCACACCATACACAAAATCACCAAATTCGACAGGGGGGGTGCTTCTGACGCATCTGTACTGTGCTGTTAACACTAAATTTAGATATTAGACAATTAAATTAGTTCATTTAAAGTCCCGGATACTTACAGTAATACATTCATATACACACACACACATATATATAGATATATTTAAACTGTTAACTGTTTGTGTTACCAGTTTCACACATAAAAATATAAATCTGTACCGTGCTGTTAATACTAAAATTAAAAATTAGACAGTTAAAATATAGTTTATTTTAATATAGTTCAATATAGTTTATGTGATACAACGCTTTAAAGAAGAAAATTGGATCGAAAACAAGATAAGAAAGGTCGTCCGGAAAAGTTAACAAAACGTGATCAGAGATTTAAAATTAGAAAATTTGGGAAAAGTCCACGTTTGAGTACTGTAAAAGTTTCTGTAGAATTCAATGAAACATTTTCTACTACAATTTCACCTGAAACTGTTCGACGAGTTCTCAGAGCAGCTGGATTACATGAGCATTCTGCTCGTAAAAAATATTTTGTGAGTGAGAAAAACAGAAAGCCTAGGCTTTCCTTCGCACTATCAATGATAAATAAGCCCCAAACGTATTGGAATAATGTCTTATTTGTCGATGAAAGCAAGTTTAACATTTTTGGTTCCAATGGGCATATAATTGTATGGAGAACAAAAAATGAGGAACTTAATCCCAAGAACTTAGTAGGAACAGTTAAGCATGGCGGTGGAGGTGTCCTTGTGTGGGGGTGCATGTCAGCATCAGGACTAGGTAATTTGGTATTTATTGATGGCATAATGAATTACGCTGTTTATATAAATATTTTAAGAGACAATTTAAAATTATCAGCTCAAAATTTGGGTATTGGAAACAACTTTGTCTTTTATCAAGATAACGATCCTAAGAACACGGCTCTCAACGTTGGCCTCTGGTGTCTCTATAATTGTCCACAAATTTTGAAAACACCATCTCAATCGCCAGATTTAAACCCAATAGAACATATTTGGAGAGAACTGGAGGTTCGAGTATGAAAACACGACATTCATATGAAAAGCAAACTAAAAACAATTATGATGGAAGAATGGATGAACATTGATGCAGAAATTACAAAAGAACTAGTGCAATCTATTCCCAGATGTTTAAAAGCTGTTGTGGATACTAAAGGATATCCTACTAAATATTAATTTAATGAAAAATTAGAATATTTACTAATATGTAGAGATTTTTTACAAGTGTACGTTGACTTTTGTAAGATAAAGTTTTACTATGTTTTAAAAATATTTCATGTAGTTTTGTTAAGAATAGATTATAGATCTTATTATTAAATACCCATTCTGAAATATTCATTTTAATTAATGGATAGACCCCTATGCCCTTGAAAATCGTAAGTGTACGAACACTTTTGGGAGCCACTGTAGATATATTTAAACTGTTAACTGTTTGTGTTACCAGTTTCACACATAAAAATATAAATCTGTACCATGCTATTGATACTAAATTTAAAAATTAGACAGTTAAAATATAGTTTATTTAAAGTCCCAGATACTGCGTAATACATTCATATATATATATACATATTTAAACTGTTAACTGTCTGTTTACCAGTTTCACACATAAAAATATAAAAGAAATTACAAATGATTTTATAGTTAAAGAGTATCTTTAATTAGTTATTTTCACATTCTTATTAAATATAAGCTTGAAATTTAGAGCTTAAGATACATGAAAATAATTCTAAAATTTTACTCTGCAAGCTCAATTTTTAAAATTTTCTCAATACATTCTTTAAAAAAAAAAAAAAAAAAAACTATAATTACTTTTCTCCATTAGTTTCTGGTGGACTATCAGGGTTTTCATGCAAGATATTATTATCTTGAAATGCTAGAGGCTGAAGATTACTCTTATCAATCACACGTTGATACATATTAGCCAAAACAGGTGGCTGTGAACTAGAGAAAAAGAAAGATTTTTAAAACTATACACTCAAATAATCAAAATATCTGATTTTAATTAATCAAGATCAAACATTTACATAGAGATAATTATACAAAATTACTATATTCATAAATGCTGACAGACTAAAATTTCTAAACTGAAAACAGTCCATTCATAAATGTGAAGCTTTTTGAGATTTTTAATGATTTAAATTTATTAAAAACAAAGTGCGAATATAATTAAAATTTTTTTGAAGACAATAAAAAAATTCTTTAATGTAACATTTGATATTCTTGCAGATAATCCAATAATTTTCATGATAAATGCAAAATTTGTTGTAAAAATTTCATCAATTGACAGAAAAATATGAACTTCCAGTTTATTCATGAACACTTTATCCAAAGCATACAAATGCAAATAAGCTAAAGGTAGATCCTTCAGTTACCATCAGAACTTTAAGGAAGATTTTACTTATTTTTCATAAATTCACAAATGGAACTTGCAGAAGATACATAAAGGGAACACACAGCTTCTTAATATCCATAATAAAAGCCAAGATCTTTGTTTTTATAATGGATATAAAATTGTTTTTTATAATGGAGTAGCTGTCTGCAGATGCATTCCTGTTACATATACACATTCTCATAAAATATTTTCTTCATAATCTTCATACATATTACACAGATAATTACATATTTATTCCTATCTAGATTTTATTACTTTCTAATTAACAAAAATTAATATTTTTATAAATTTTAATACTAAACTTTTAGCCTCAAAAATATTAAACAGATGTTTTAATATAACCAAAGTTTTAAGTTGCACTCGAACAACAGTGGAAAAGGCTATAAGAAAGTATTTCAATAACCTTGATGCATTTGCTCCAACTTAAACATTTAAAATTATCTATTAATTTTACAATTACAATTTTATGTTTCTTTAATTGTTATGATTTATATCTTACCAAGGAAGTTGATTTATATATTATGGGACTTTATTAAACTATGGATTTTATACTCTCAAGTAATCACTATGAGTATGCTAATAATTTCAGCTGTTACAATATAATTGACAGATTTCTAGTTTATGCATATTCACTAAATTATGAAATAAACTTCTATGGAAACTAAAACAACAAAACTCCATGATATGTAAAATCATCAGAGAAATCCTTAATATCAATTTAAGTGTTTCTGTAACATAATTCTGAAAAGAAAAACTTAGAACAAAATGAGTAGTTATGTATGGTCCCTCAAAAGTATAAATGAAGAATAGACTGTTATCAGATTTTTCAATTATTTTCCAGGTGATTAATTTCTTTACCCCATATTCTAAAATCTACCATGTTGTTGTTTGCCAAAGTGAGACACTTGTCCATTAAGACATTCACACTAAATCCACAAGAATCATTGGTTGCTTACAATGGGGTTATAGGTGGGGCTGTATAGTTGAACCAACACCACCCCCTTGTGCTACTTCAATTCTGACCAAGCACCCACAGGGGAGACATTGAAATGAACATTTATTGTAAACACATAATTTTTCTAGATATTTGTTTGATAAACAAATTAAATTATTTAAGATTATAAAATAATAACATGCAAACTTTTAGATTTTGCTAATTTTCACTAACTTTAACATAAATTATCACAAAATCTATCTGTGGTCTTATAATTTTTTTCTAACACAATTATTATGAAATAATTACTTACAAATTAGGGAAATTATCCTCCACAAATTATAGGATACACACATTCAATGTCAAACTTTTGGATTTTTCTCAATTTTAACATCAAATGCCATAAAATTGAATAAAATTGTTGAGTAATTTTTTCTAGTATAATTGTTATGACATAATTGTTTAATAGGAAATTATTTCCAAGACATAACAAGATAATATCAGTTAATAACAAACTTTTGGATTATGACAATATTAAACCTTTTAAAATTGATTACCACAAAATATATTCCACCATAGTTAAATTTTTCACACATACAAGTGTTACAACACAATCATTTAATAATATTGAAATTTTTGTCAACAAATTATATCATAACATTTGATGTCAAAATTTTGGATTCTGACAATTTTTTTCACACACGTCTACTATAATATAGTTGTTTAAGAATAGGGTATTTATTCTTTAAAAATTATAAGAGAATAACAACATTCTAAGCCAAACATTTGATTTTTGCCAACTTTAAAATCAACATCTCAATATATATTTATCTTAGCTAAAATAATTTTTACAGAAATAATTCAATCCTGCATATATATAATATTATAATATTTATACACAAAATATCAACTTTTTGTTCCCTTTTCAGAATTTTAAATTTACTTTTTTTTTTATGAAGAAAGTTAATTTTATGTTGAATTTTTTTTAAATACTTTTTAATTCCTTTTTTCCCATTTCTTTCAAATGTATTTGTATTTTTGAAGCAGTATATCAAAACTTAAAAGATATGAAGAATTCTTAAGAATGTATTAATATAAATATATTTATGAATAATTACACAGATAAAATAATTATGATATAATTCCTACAGGATAATTTTTTCAGTTAAGAAATATCATTGCAATTGAAGTTCCTAAGGATTCTAAGCTACAATATAAAACAAACCAATTAAAAGTGAATGAGTAATTTAGAACAACAGCATCATTAATATATAAGTTAAAAATTTCTAGAAACTACCTCTTACTAAACCTGCTTATTAAATAATTTCTGTATTAAAAAAAATATCATAAATGTGAATTTTAACTAGATAACCGTTTCTGAACAAGCTTAATTTTTATTCTCTCAGCAGATAACTGACATTCAGTCATATCAAAGAGTGAATAATTACTTTTTTCCATTTGTATCAGATGCATTATCAGGATTTTCATGTATGGCACGATTATCCTGAAGTGACAGAGACTGGAGATCATTTTTGTCTATAGTGCTTTGATATGTATTTGCTAGAACGGAAGTCTGTGATACTGGCTCCAATGCTTGCACATGAGTACTACAATCAGGAATCTTAGGTAATCCATAAGCATTAAAATCCATTTTCAAGCTGCTATAGATGCATGATTGCTGCAAATATATTTAAATTAATACATGTACAAATTAGAGTTAATAACATGAGCAAATCATATATAAGTATTCCCAAGAAATTAAAAAAAAGAAAAAAAAAAAAAAAGCATTAAGCAGTTTATCAATCTTGGTCTTCATCTATCAGAATATCTATATAGATATTGCCAAGCCAAAAAATATAATATGAAATCGTTAGCTATATAAATATTAGTACACTTATCAGTCTAAGATATGTATAAACACATAATACTCTGTAATACATTCAGATAACATGTGATGAAAGTGTATAGGAGAAAAAAAGCTTAACACTTTCTTTAAACCGGAGATAAACATGCATCAAAATTACTGCTTAAATTAATTTTACGATTCTCCCGCGTTAATATTATAATATTCAGTTTTCTATGTAAAATATGTGTTCATAACGAATCTATGCATAAAGCTACACATTTTTATAGGATACATTTTTTAAGTCTAATGTTAATTAATTAAGAATACATGTAATCATTAAGGAAAATGATATTTTGAAACAAAATCTCAGTGACACTAAAAATTTACAATTGGATATTCTGTCCCTTTTCAAATTATATATGCTAAGCATAAGCGTAAAAAGCTCTACGTAGAAGCAAATTTTATTTCTGTACTTTCACATGGTTTTTGAATTAACATGAAGAAAAAGTTTAACATGAAGAAAAACAGTTTAGAACATGCTCATAATGTTACACACCTCTTTGCTACCATAAAATCGCAGACAATCGTAAACAAGCTCAGCTTTGGATCATGGAGTTTTTAAAATTAAATGACTGTTGAGTTATTTAAAATTTATTCTGTGCTAGAAACTAATTGCAATGTTTTATTAGTTTGTTTAGTACTTTCAATATAAACATAAAAGACTATTTATTTTGAACATCCCTTTACATTTAAAATCCATTTTGTCTGTTTTGATAACGTACATTTTCCGCTCCCCCCCCCCCTTTATATATCTACTATCTACACTGTATCCTTAGCCTTCTTAGAGCGTAGCAGACAGCAAACGTCCTTTCGATTTAAAAAAATTGTCGATTCATGAATTTAACTTCATTCAGTAAATGCGTTTTTCTTTAATAAGCCATATAACATCAAAAATGGGTGAGGCATCTGTAAGAAAACTAATTATTATGAGGCATGCTGAAAGGGTTGATTTCACTTTTGGATCTTGGATACCTTCGAGTTTTGATGAGAAAGGCAGGCAATTCATCATTTATAACTTGTGATTCATGTATTTGAAAACCATTTCGATATTTTCAGCTTTTAATAAAAAAAAATTAGTCGAAACTTCGTGACGAATTTTTTTTCTATTTTGAAATTAACCGGAATATTTTCTTTTTACAACTAATATTAATGAGTCGTCGGACGTTCAAACTCCTTTTCTTATTCATACCTTAGATAAACACCTAAACAAATCGAAGAAACCTATATTACATATAATTCATTAAAACTATAAAGCTAAACTTTTTTTTTTTAAATTTCCAATGCCGAGTACTTTAACTACTTTAAGTTCAAAGACGATGATAAAAAGCAAAATAGAAAAGGACATGTAAAGAAGAGAAGGGGTTTTGGGGGGGCTATAAGAGTTCCACCCACAGTCGCTAAACTGATTTAATTTGTATACAATAATACATTAAAAGTTTAATAATTTGCAGTAGTTTCGTATTTGGGATATTTGATCCCACCCTCTACACAAAAATTCTGGCTAAGATGCCACATTTGTTATAGTGTATCGTATCAAACTTACCAAAGAGAGGGTTTCTTAGGTTTTATCCTTCTCGAAACAGCCTAAAAGCTTTTTAACTGATGGAGTAGTCTAAATTTCCTGGAGAGATGTATTTTTGGTTGTGTTCTAGACTTGATCAAGGCTTAAGTGTTGTTATATATTGCTTGAAACTTAAATTTTCAATTGCAAAAATAAATATTAAATCTCTCTAGGTGTATTTATTGCAGATTATTTTATTTCTTTATCAAAAAAAAGTTTAACATTTGAAAACTAATAGGAAGTAACATTCTCCTTTTTATTGTTAATCTATTCATTTATGTTTATATATTTATATTTCTAGTCATTTTTAAAAATGTTTCTTGTCTCATGTAGGCAATTACATTTGTAGAAATCTCAATATGCCTGTATCTGTACCTAAACGTTCTGGTGGCCCCATGGATTTTTTTAAAGATTGTCCACTTACTCGTATAGGATTATTTCAAGCAACACTTACAGGTTATTTTTTGCATTAATTCTTTACTTTAATATTTTTGATTTGTATGCATCTGTCAATTACACTTATAGAGTGACTGCAAATAGATTCAAAAATAGTATTTTAACTAAAATGTAATTTAATCTGTTGTATACAATATTTACTGTCAAAAAAACATTCTGTATAAATTTTTCCTTCATACTTAAGCTTATATATTTCTGAACCAATTGATGAAAATGTCAATAATAAATTTTACCTTTGAAGTATTAAATTATTAGCTTTTCCTATTTGTGAATAAGAGATCTCTGTTATGAATACTTGATTTTACTTTCAAGTTTTCTGTTTATAGAATTGTAGGATTAACCCTTTCACATTTGAGCCTTATCTTATTCTCATAATTATCAAATATAGACTTAAATGTATTTTATACATGCCTATTATAATGCTTGCTTACATTCAATCTGTATGAAGGGATTTACAGACCTAGGAAGTGTATGATCATCATTTTTAATAAATGACAAAATTATTACATTGAAGCAAGTATTGCAAACTCGAACTGTGAATGTCATATTACCTATTGTGTTTTCATATAATTTTAACCGTAATTTAAGGGATTATTAACTGCATTATAGGGGATCATTTAAAATTTTTATTTTATACTGTTGGTTATCATTTGAAATTGAATTTTAAACTTATGATTTGGATATAAATTTTGATATTTTCAAAATACTACACTTTGAGTTATGTTAAATGAATGTAAGAAAGATATAAGTTTGATAAATAAATATTTAGATACATTTTATTGAAGTTTCCAGTACCAAAGATTAGATATTTCCTTTTATATATCTAATGAATTCAAAAACAGCATGCTACAGAATAAAATTTCCAGCATCCTATACTGCCGTGCAGGATTCAGTAGTGACAAGCAAAAGCACAAGGTAATATGACTTTAGTTAAGAGATTGGAAAATTTAAATTCCATTAAATAGATAGTTGTGTACCTATGAAATACTTGTGTTTATATCTGTAATTGAGCATAGCTCTATGAATGATAAATTTCCATAAAAGAAAATTTTTATTTATTAGTTATTTTCAATATTATATACAAATCCTGATTCTGCTATGCTAATTCTTGATGGAAATTCTTCAGTGTTAAGATATATTTTTCTAATTATTTTTTCATCTACCATATTTTTGTTTAGGGTGAAGTGAGGTAAATGAGAATGCAGGCTTAAAACCCTAAAAAGTATAACTTTAAAAATAAAATATTTTCAAATGTACTTTGTAGGAAAATTCTTGCTCTACTGTTATGTTTAGTTTTTATTTACAGAAAAAAGCAAATGGAAAATTTCTATACCTACCAAGCCCTTGCATTTTAACTAAGGTACCCAAGTTCGAATACTAGTGAAAAAAAAATAAATAAAAAAAAACACCCACAACACTTAGTTATTTTGAAAATACCTACTTATTCATCAAGAAATGAAGAATACAAATAAAATATATAAAACCCATTTTTTTGCAATATTACTTCAGTACTGCAGGGTTTTCACTTGCCCCATAAAAATGTTGTGTCGGGACAAGTTAGAACACAAAGGTTAGGGCAAGTGAGAGTAATGAAATTTACCAGAAAAAGAAACAAAAATGAAAGAAAATCAACTAGTTTTATGTGGTCTATTCTTGATAATTGCTCGAATGTACCAGATGATGACTTATTAGTGTTCCTGGAAAAGCCGAGACCTGGAAGGCACAGTGAACTATTTTTTACCGTGTCTTTTTGGTCCTACATTATTCAGTAGTACTTAGGCAAAGGAAAAAAAAAACTTCAAGTAGTATAGAACATGTAAATAAACAGCAAATTTGAGTAGTAAGCTAGTGAAAAAGATTTTGTTTTGTTTTGAACTTTTAATAGAAGTTTTCATTTGTTACAGTATTCAGTTAACTAAAGGAAAAAAGTTCAAGTAGGATAGAAGATGTAAATAAATAGTAAATTGACTAATAGGCCAGAGAAAAAGAATAACTTTTTGTTTTGAACTTTTAACATACATTAGTAACTCTAAAACAAATATATACAAATATGCTTATTTTGTTAATATTCGGATGTTGCTGACACTGCTAACTTGAACAAAAAATACCTCCACAATGAAAGAATTTAAAAAAATAAATAGCCTTTTCAGCATGAAATATCTATTCTTTCCCTTGCCCCACATATTTTGCTATAAGCAACTATGATTTATTGGGACCCATGCTCTCACTTGCCCCAAGTGTGGAGGCAAGTGAGAATGCAAAACGAAAAAACTTTAAATATTTACTGCAGAAAAAGTTATGAATAGATTTTTTTAACAATAAAACTGTAAATGTAGAACATAACTAAAAGTATATTTACAAATTTTCATACAAATACAACAACTTGTTAAAAACTTATTTAGATTCAAAGTGGAACTATATGATTTTGTGTTCTCACTTACCTCACTTCACCCTATAGTAATTTCAAAAATTAACTTTTGTGTATAAAATGTTATAGCTAGAATATAAATTTAAGTATAGTATAATCTAGTGAATTTTATGAAACAATCAATAAAAACTTTTTACCTATGCAAATAGTCTCACCTACCTGAGGATGAAAAATTGGCACTTTAAAAATGATCTAAGCATAAAAAATTTAACTGTATTTATGGGTATAGAACCCCCCAGAAGTTCATCTTACTATATTAACTAGTGCTCTTGAATCAATATCTTAATATATTCTTTAATGTTGTTGTTATTTCATTTTAGGGGAAGCTATGAAATCATGTAACATGAAATTTGATTATGTATTTTGTTCTCCATCATTAAGATGTCTTGAAACTTGTACAAATGTTTTAAAAGGTAATTGAGATTATCTATCTATCTGTACATATATATAGGGGGCTGAAAATAACTGTCCTACAAATGAGTTTAGTAGACAATAAAAGAAGTTATACATTAGTGATGCTAAATCAGTTTGATATTAAAGGTACAAATTTGATTACTGCATTGTTCAATTAACCTGTAAATGAATCAAAGAACTTTAAAAAAGAATGTAACTAAATACAGTGGTGTTCCTGTTTAAATGGGATTTCTGAGCACCCTATTTATGCAAAATATAAACAAAAATATCCTTAATGAATTGTTAGTTAGATTTATTATAAATTAAGGTATAAATTATACACTGTAATAGCTTAAAATGAAGCATTTTACTTAAGAACAGCAATATGACCTTAAGAACAGGAAACAATAATAAGGAAAATCTCAAAGTGGTATGATTTCAGTATTGAGGATATTGATGCCCATTGAATAAACTACATTGCGCATATATAATTTCTGTGTTCATATCTGTAGATGAGCATCACTTCATGAATTACGAATTTTAACTTAAAACTTTAAATAATGAATTATTATGAATATTTTAGTTATTATTTCTTTTACCCTTCAGTTTTCTATCCTGATTTTAACTATTATATTGCTTCCAGTTTGTGAAACTATTTAGCTTAAGTTTTTTTTTTCTCTTAGACAATTTTAAGATTAGTAACAGATTTTGCTATTGAATTACCATAAATTGGAATTCATTAATAAATAAACAGTTAAGGGGAATTTTTAGTTTGAAGATTCTTCAGTGTTCAGTTTCACTTAAAATTGTAGATGAAGTATATTTAAGAACTAGCAATCTTCCATCAGAACAGACTGACAGAACAACAGATTGAACAGAACATAAGAGTTTAGTTTTTTTTATTATATGTCTCTTGTGATGTAACTCGACTCTCCTTGAAGGAAGTGAGGATTCTCCTTGAAAACTGAGGTGTCCATTTTGGTAAACACCCTGTTCCCAATCAATTGTAAATTGGACACTTAGTTGCACTTTTCCTTTCTTATAATTAAGGACTAATTTTATATTGTTTAATTTTGTTGCATGCCAGTTTTATAGTCTTCTGTAAAATATAATGTTTAATTTTTGATGCTATAATATTTCATCTAAATTCTAAATGAGTTCAAGAATAAGAAGAAAATAAATTGTTTCAGATGTTTTCTATTTATGTCATGGACATAAATACTAAATATGTGTATATTTCACAATAACACTCATTCTATGTACAGAAAATATGTCATCCATCGTCTGTGACTAAAAGGTATTTTACATGACTATTTTAAATAACTTTCAGATACATTTGTAAAATACTTTTGCTTGATAAAGGGCATCCATGGGTAATCCACCAAGGAAGGACATAAATACTCTACTGCTTCAAAATTAGTCATAGGTCTTATTTTCATTATTCCAGAATATTAAGAACTTTTATATTACTGGTTTGCCTCAAGTTAAACTAAATATCTTAGCCCTATGCATTTTTAAAGTACAGGAACAGTTTGTTCCATATGTTAATATTAAATAACTATAATGTTAAAAATTGTAAAAATTAAACACAAAATAAATATTTTTCCTAAATTTTTCAACATCTTCTTTCCAGCAACTAATCAAACACACCTGAAAATTAATATTGAACCTGGTCTTTTTGAATGGTGTGGCTGGTACAGAAATGGTATGCCTACATGGATGAGCCTTCCAGAACTACAAAATTGGGGTTTCAATATTAATTTAGATTACAAACCTGTGATAGATAGAATAGCTCTGAATACTTCAGAAACAAGTGAAGAGTATTATATGAGAAGTTTTTTGTTATCTTCAAAGTTGTTAGATTCTTATTCTGGTGAGTAAAATGAATTTTAGTTATTGTTAATGTTATCTTTTATCTCTGAGTAGAAAATACCTTAATCTAGACAATAATGTTACTAAAGTTATTTCAATAATTCCTAAAGTTATAACTATGTGCCTCAGATTTCATCTTAAATACACAATTAAAAAAACCTGAAATTTCCTAAATTCTTCAGTGTTTGTTATTCTGTTGTATTGTAATCGTTTAAAATGAAGGTCTTTGTAAAACCAAAATCATTTCATTATTAGAATTTTTTAGCGATAACTATCCTACTATGCATTTCCATCCCATCAAAAAATCCTGATGAATTTCAAAATTTTTCTTTAAATGCCTAATCTGCTGCGTATTATACTTTATAATTAATTAGAGTATGCTAAGACCTTCTTGATTATCAGGGATGACACTCAGTCTAATCTTGACCAAGGTTTAAGATTTTTGATAAAGTATGATTTCAATAGCTTTAAATACCCCTAACACTATGTTTTCTTACCTTTCTACTGAAAAATACCTACACATTGCCAATTTTTTTCGTTTGTAAATAATTGAGAGAACTGTTATAATCTTAATGAAATCCTTATTTTCGTATGCTTTTATAATGATATATCCATAAAATTATATTTTATATTGCATCATTTTAAAGATTAAAGTTTATATTAGTATAAATGTTATTATGTTGATTACTGCATATATTTTAGGTGATCTCTATTTTGTTGGACATGCTGCTACATTAGATACCTGTAGTCGACAATTAACAGGAAGAGCACCAAGAAATGATAAAGAACTGCAGTATCTTGTTCAGAAGGTTCCGTATGCCAGCATTTCTATGGTAGAACAAAAATCTGATCAGACATGGCATATCGTCAACCCACCTTTTCCACCTTTGAGACACTGTGACAATTTAAGCTTTGATTGGCATGTGCTCTTAAGCTAAAACACAATTTCTATTTAGATTCAAATTGAAGTCTTTGTGTGCTTTTAAAATTATATATCAAGCATACTGTGAATATGAAGTGTTAACTAGGTTATCATACTTGTCAAAATAACAGAAAATTTTAATTATTTGTGAAAAAAAAATTAAATTTCTATTTAAAATTTGTTATGATGTAGGATCACAATTTTGTTATTAGTTTAATTTTTATCTAACAAATTTAACATAGAAATTTAGTTTTGGAATTAGTTACATTCTTGTATTGAGTGTAGGCAAATTAAGAATTTGTTTAGTTACTAAATGATAGTTTCTCATTTTGTAATTCGTAAACTTTGTTTACTTATTATATTTGTTGGCATATTTGCTGCCACCAGTATATAAGACAAACCCTATTTTCAAACAGCATTTTTTTAAGTACGTTTCTCGTCTACTTAAATGAAAAAATAAAGTACTATAATTTTCATATAAATTGAGTGTAAAATGTATTTAGGTATGAAAACAAAGAATATACAAAGTTCAATCAACAAAAAGATAATGAAGCACAAAGAACAAAATAGTTGCCTTTGAATGTTTTATTCATCATCATCTTCACCCTGAAAACTTTAAAAATTTCCTTCGGAACTTTCTTTCTTCTCTTGAAATCTCAGAAACTGGGCTACCACTGTGATCTTCAAACAATTCATCATCCTCAGAACTATCAAAAGCATTACTCATTCCCTGTTTCTTAAATGATTTTATGGCAATTTCTCATTTCACTGCATCCCATGATGCTCAAACCAGTTTGCACATTTTGGGAATACTAGTCCTTTTCCATCTTCCTGTTGGAGGCGCATCAAAACTGGAAACTGCCTTCAGGTATTCCACTTCTCCCTTAAGAATCCTTTGAATGATTTGTTAATGCAAACATCTAAAGGTTGGATCTGGCTAGTTAAACCTCCTGGAATTACAGCTGAGTTTTCATCTCACTAAATTTCTAGCTTCAGTGTTGTGGCATCAAAATTGATCCTACACCTGCGAGGAAGGTATTTTTATCAGTCCACTGGGATGCCTATACCACACTTTTTGAAGCCATAATTTAATTTTTTCCATGGGAATAAGCATGAACAAAAATTCCTGTTGGTAATTTTTCCTTGGGTAATGTTCTTCTCTTAAATATCAAGAAAGAAGTCAATTTTGTTCAATCAGCAAAGCATCATAAAACAATAGTATAATGTATTTTTTCGTGACCAGACTTTTGACAGTAACAGTTTTTGCATGTTTGGAATCCACTGTTTTGTTTAAAAGAACATCATCCATATTTGACCTGTGAAAGTTTGAAATTCCCCTGTTTCCTGGGGGTTAATATGTGCCAAACAGTCATTCTGCTGCTCTGTTGCCATTTTATTTTACATACAGCATTACTTTAAGTTTAAATGCTTTGTCATAGCAATGTCTGTTGGGAATGGCTTACAAAATTGAAACATTTGTGATTTATTGCAACTTGAAGTAAGAATTTATTTCAACACAATCAAGAACCATTGTATATCATAGTAAAAACACTGCAATAGCTGTTGTTTTGCTCAATTGAAATCCTATATTAGCCTGTTCAAACAGGCTCAAACCAGTAATGTCTTGGCATCCAAAGGACTCAAGTTAATTGGAAACAGTATTTTTTTAAGGGGAAAAGTGCTTCTTATATGCCAGCAAATATGATACTTATTTTTTTTTTTCAATTTTAAGCTGTGGATTGAGTTGTGGTGTGCATAATTGATTATAATAGCTGTTTAGGATACTGATTTACTGTTAATTATTAATCTAACAATAAGAAAAGTGTATATAGTTTGTATAAGTTTGAAAAATTGAATCCTTACAAATTCTTTTTCATAGAATTATATTACCCTGTCATGCATAGGCCGAAGCAGTTTATTTACTCTTAGAAATATTTGTAGGATGAGCAAACTTAATTATGATCTAGGGCTCTCGCCTGCTGTTTCTTTATCTAAAGAGTAAAAGCAACTATGTGTTTTAAAATTTACAGAATTTCCCCAAATAATGTTTACTTATCATTTTTAAAAATTGATGATAACGACATATATTTTGTAAATATATATATGTAGACCATGCATTCAATGATGCTGTTTGAATCTCTTTCTGTAGGAATTTAGTTTTCTTGTGTTTAATTTTTTTGGTAATAATGGAGGAACTAGTTTCATCCTATAGAGGTAAGATGTGTTTATATAAATATAAATTTATACATAAAATGTAGGATGGGGAAACTGTTCCAGTTGTGATATAAATCAAGGAATAGAAATATCATTTGTTATTGTGTCATCATCAGTAATGGAAAGAATAGCAATAGATAAAGGGAATCTCACCTGTAAGGCCCCATTGCTGTGTGAAACCCTATTAGATGAATTGGTACAGATGTGTTTTTGAATATTTTTATCTTTAAGCTATACTAATTATAGAACTAAATAATCATCAATAATATAAATAAAATAAACTACAATAATAATAGTAATTTAATAACACTGGACCTAAAGGGCTGAAATTTTGCATGGCGATTATTCTTATAGTGTTCTAAAATAACATATTTGGAATTATTTTACGTATTTGAATTTTTTTATAGCCCCTTATTTTAACCAAATGTTATCACTATCTTAAAGTCCATAGAACTTACAAACTTAGAAGTTACAAACTTATGATAAAACCAGTATCTGTTGCAGAAAAAGGTAAAAAAAAACCCACAAAAATGTAATGAGAGAATTTTTAAAAAAAATCATTAAAACCATATTATCATATCCTTAAAAAATGTTTCTAAAATTATCAGTTTGATGATTATTTCAAATGAACTACATTGTTTATATGAAGAAGTACCCCCTGTCCCTAAAAAAAAATTAAATAAATAAAAAAATAAAATACAATAAAAATTGTTCTTTAGTTTGCTATTTTTGTGTTCTCAACCAAATGGCCCAGTTTTCACACCATTTCATGTCTTCTTGAATGTTAAAAAATTATTGAATTATAACTAAATTTCAATATTTTCCCAATTATTACTGAATGTTAAAATTCATAGCCTTAGTATGTACTCTCACTTTCATTTGAACCCCCCCCCCCCCCCCCCCCCATACACACACTCCCAGAGAAAAAAAATAACATTGCAGCTTATTTTTTAGCATAAAGCTTAAATTTATACTTGGGGATCTAGTGAAATCTAGAAATACATGCTTATCATTTCTCTAAATTCCTTAAAGTTTTGAATTACTATTATACTCTTTCAAATTTTACAGAAGAACATATAAATATAATTTCAACTGTAAGAATAACAGCCAGTTATGTCATTTGTTTGTACTTCTCAACAGGTAAGAGAAAATTATCACTTCCTTTGACTCTTTTGTCAAAGGAAGTGAAAACAAATTAGGTATAAATTTATTAATTGTACAATATTACTCTCTTTTTTCTTCATTTTGTTTAGCTCTTCTGTTACTTTTAAGTTGTACCATAAATCAGTGGTTCCCAAATTCTTCCTCATGGTACCTTTAGTGAACTATCATTTTTCCAAGGAGCTCCAGTGTAAAAAAATAGGTCTACCTAACAGTTGCAGTGTGAAGTTGTTGCAGTTAGGTTTAATAATAATAATAATAATAATAAAAACACTTATAAATTATAAAATTAGTACATATTTTGAATAATTATATCATTGACTGAAAAAAATCATAATTAATGGGTTTGATGAGCTTGTTGATCATTACATATCTTCTGCAAGTACAATCACCCCCATTTCTTGTGCCATGTCATATTCATATGACACTTGCTTTTAATCACAGTAGATGCCAAAAACCCATCTTCACACAAATATGACACTGTAAATTGAATTAAGATTCACTGAGTTGTACCACATAGCTGTGGATAATCATCTTTTACTGATATCCAAAAGTCAGTTATCTCTGCCAAATTTTGTCTACAGTGTATTACAGGGGTCCCCAACCTTTTTGTACCCATGAGCACATTCTAGAATACCGGTCGGATGCCGGGCACCATTTTATTTTTTCAAGGGGAATTTATTGTTGGACATAGTTAATAATGCACACACATAATGTACAAAAAAATTTAACTCCAAAAATATAATTTAACATATAAAAATTATTGTTAATATTCTTGTGTAAAATAAATGATTACTAAATAATGCATACAAAATCTACAAAGTATAAAAATTCTTTACAAAAAATATAAATATCAAAATCAATGTGATTTTTGGCATTGCATTTCATTGGCCATTGCTTCGTAATTAGGAGAGTATGATGATATTCCTGCTCGCGTGCGCATAAGCAATCATCAAAATGTTCATTTAAGTCGTGATCTGTACTTTGAATTTATGATATTCATTGTCGAAAATAATGATTCACACAAGTATGTGGAACCGAAAAATGATTTTATTTTATATGCTGCTCTTTTCAAGAATGGAAATTTGTTTCTGTCAACTATAATCCAGAAATTCTCATCTGATACAAGGGATTTTAAGACAATGTGGTTCTGAAGATCCAAAATTTCTCTCTCCAGTTCTTATGTCCTTACTTGAACAAGCTCTGAAATGTATGTAGCTAGTTTGGTTACATTTACTTAGTAAGTAAAAGGATTAACAAAAAAGGTGGCCATTGGCTTGATGATATTAAACTGCTAGAAGCGCTTTTCAAACTGGTCTTGAAGTAATTGAAGTTTTATAACAAATGTTGATAAGTCATTTTCCCTGTCTCCTATCATTTTTTTTCATATTTGGAAAATGCACAAGGGACCTCATCTTCAAATGTGATATCCACAAAGCCAGTTTAGCTTAAAGAGTTTATAGACACTATCATTGTAAACATATGTTTGTCCTTTCCCTGCAGGTCTAAGTTTAAATAGTTTAGTTTTTCCATTATATCTGTTAAAAAAGCCAAATCTGCTAGCCAACAAGAATCTGTTTAAAAAAAATTTTATTTTTGGCAGAGATAATTTTTTTTCTTCAATTAAATCTATAAATCTAGGGCACAAATCGGGTGCACGTAAAACGATTGGCAGGCATAGGGTTGGGGACTCCTGGTGTATTGTCACAAAGTCAAACAATGAGATTTTCATCTTCTAGAGAAGTAAATTCAGATAGATCTTTGGCCCTGAACCTAGCTTGAATCCATATGAAATGATCATATTATTTATTATATGTATTTTTCAAACCCATTGATAAGCTGTGATATATGCTTTTCAAAAACAAATTTAATATTGTGAGAAAAATCATCTTCATTAGATTACAAACTGCTTCAAAACTGGAAAATTACCTTTGGCAATAACTTTGTTCACATTTCTTCTCCCTAGCAGTAATTTTTTCTGAAAGATGAAATCTACTCAATGAATTTCAAAATATGCATGTTGCTTTCTCACTAACAGAAATAAAACTTCTTAAAAATATTACATAGGTATGCTAGTTTTACCAAAAGTTCTTTTTCTGCATACACATACATGTTTTTCCTTTTCCAGAAACTCAAATAACTAGAAATGTTGCCAGAAGAGAACCATTGTAGGGGGCAGTAGTACAACAAAAACATGTATTTGGCTCCTATGGTTTCAGACTTTTTTTCAGATATCAATCAATTCAATTCTGAAACCTTGTAGACTAAGAGACATTTCAAGAAAAATATATTTAATGGCACCCCTGTAAGCCAGATACAGCACTGAGGCAAAGTTTCAGAATCACTTTTAAAAATTAATATCTTTTTATGTTTTCTCTGTGTTGAACTATGTAGGTTTTTCTGTTATAGTTATTTTTAATATTTTTCTTGTTTCTTTAACTGTTGTAGTGCATTTATATTACAAATCAATGTTTTCCTTTATCTTCACTTTTAGAAGTCTAAGTGTATTTTTATTATTTACTGTTAAATGCTATTGTTTACACTTTTTACTTTTGGTTTTTGTTGTGTTATATTCATACTTTTGTTTCCTACAATCTGTGATATTACTCCTTGTGTATTATTTTTATTTGAAAACATATGAAATTATATTCAGCAGTAATTGAGTATAATGATGAAAAAAGCTCAATCAGAAATGCTGTATTTTTTAAAAATTAAATAAATTTTATCTTTATGCATTTGTGATAATCATTGCATTTTGAAAATCATATTTATTTTCAAATATATTTAAGCATTTTATGAAGGGTTATATCTGGATTGTTATTTTCAGAAGTCAGCTTTAGAACAAAGCTGACCAAAGACAGAAAACATATCTCACCTAAGATATTATTGTGAGTAAAATAGTTCCCAGTGATTTGACTCATCTTTTTAATCTAAATCAACCAAGACATATTTACTGGCGCACACTGAAATTCTTATCTTGTATCATGATACAATAAATGGAATTTCATGTCACTCACATCAAATTTAGTTAATTAGTAATGCTGTCATTCAGAATAAAATATGTTCAAAAAGCTATTTTGGGGAAAAAGAACTTCTTTGAACTCTAAAATTATCTATTTTTTTCAAGATTTCAGTGCACTAAGGATTGCTTTGATATAATTTATACAATGATAGATGAATGGTAAAATTATTTGAAAAAAAATTGTTAGGCTGGTTATTTCATTGAACAAGTACATTGAATAAAATAGTTTAAGCCAATTTTTTCCATGAAGGAAATAAGGGCTTATATAAGCCTTGTATATAGGGTTTCTGATTGTGGGGATTTGACCAGGTCAGTTAATGAATTAACATATATATTTCTAATAAATGTTTGTAATTAAGCTTAATGCAAAGATGTATTGAAATTTATATATTGGCTGCAAAGAGAGTGTAATTGCAGATTAAAAATTAATGGTAAAATTTTTTCAAATGAAATTTGGAAATTAATTTTATACATGCAGTAAATGTACCTGGTGGTACTGCTAAATCTTTTTCTGAAAGAATTTGATATCTTCTGGTTATATTTCCTTGGCAATAAAGATGAAACTAGTTTCCATCTCTGTAGTGAAGGGAATCTTTACATGAATGGAAATTCGTATATAAAATGAAAGATGAAAGTGTATTCTGAATGTGATGATGTGAAGAAAGAGAAAAATTATTTCTTTATCACTGGTGCTAAGAATAACTTAATAGATGAAATGATTTATCTCTGAATAATGTGATCTTTAAGCTATAAAAACATAAGAACTTAAAATGCTTTTAGGAGTTAAAGTAATAATAATGTAATGATGCTAAAAAAACAGCAAAGTCTAAAAAACTAGTATCATATAAAGTATTTTCTTCTGAGTTACATACTAACAAATAATTTGGATTTTATACCTATTGACAATAACACTAAAGGCGAAAAAAATCTAAAAACTTCATCTTTCATTTTTTTCAAGTAAACAGTTTCATATTTCATTAATATGTATGCATATATTTGTGTATTGCAAAATTAAAACATATTTGTGTTTGAAAATCTAAAATTTCTTTTATATAACATGGAAAGAAGAATTACAGTTGAATAACTGTAATTCATTTCCTTTGTTAATTTTATTTTAAAACTGTCTTGGTTTGTACATGCAAACCTGTAACATTTAAACTTTTCCCCAGTAATTTAGTAAAATAAACAACAGTTATCAATGGTTAATGTATTAATATTTTTGTAGATTAAATTTTATTTTAAAACTGTCTTGGTTTGTATATGTAAACCTGTAACTTTTCTCCAGTATTTTAGTATAATGTACACCAGTTATCAATAGATAATGTGTAAGGATATGTAAATTTCACATAAAAAATATCGCAATTTCATTAAAAAAAAAAAAAAAAAAAAAACTAAGCTGAGATTGTAGCAAAAGCTAAGATTGTAGTATTCTCCACATTATGTTGCTTAAGTCTTTGCCTTCTGTCATTAATTACTATGTTGTACATACTAAAATACCTCAGCATTTACTGTTAACGGGACTATAGAGGCTTTATATAGCTGCTTTTGCAAAGATAAGGTAGCAGCATTTCGTTTCAATTAAAATCAGTATAACATCAACAGGAGTCTCTTGGTTGAATACTGTAAGTAGCTGAAATACCCTTGACTTTGGCACTCAAGAGACGTTCTTAAACCTACAAGACTTGATGGTTGATTTTTACAGTTAGATTTTTAGGTTCGACTCCGGTACGGACAAACTGTCTGGGTGAAATATTGAGAAAATCCGAAGGAGAGTGAGATTTCTCAGTTAAAGGCCATGGATGTTCTTAGTTAAGCAATTATGTTAATAAATTATTTCTATTACTACCCAATTTTGCTTAAAAAGCCGTTTACCACTGAGTTTTTGCCGAAAAGTAGTAAAAAAATAATTATCACATTTATTTGCTCATATCGGCAAATTTTACATCTATTTAGTAAATGCGAAAATTATGTATCCCTAATAATATGTTAATATTTTTGTAGATATAATATAATAAGAAATACAAATAATTCTATCAAAGTGTATTAAACTGCTATCAAACTGTTCATTGTTGGATTGTTGATTGAAGTATATGTTTTAAATAATGTTATTTCTTTATATTTATTTTCAGTTTCAAAGTGTTTATAAAATTAGCTTTTATTTAAGAACATTTAATTATGTCAGATATAATAGCAATGGAATTCTTTATTCATGAACCTCATTTATATCTAATATTTACTCAATATAATTTGCAATTATGTATGAATGACGCATTTTATTTTAAGAATTACAGTGAACTTTTAGTAAGAATATAGAAGGATATATTTTTATAGAAAGATGTTTAATCCTAAAACTGAATTGTTTCCAAAATTGTGGATTTGTGAAACATAGTCTAGCTTACCAATTCTAAAATACTACTTTTTATTATTTTTTGTTTAATACGGAGGCACTTTGTTGCGAGACGATCACCTTTTGTTATTCATCATGTTTAGCTGGCTACTTTATTATGGGAGCACCGTACAGGTGAGTTAGCATTGCTCTCTATGAGCCTTATTTGGGATTTGAACCCAAGCCCACTGTGTGGCAGCTCAGATCGCTAACTACTACACCAAGTAGGCAGCTTAGTTTTTATTATAAATACACGTATTTCTGAGTTTTGTTTAATTTCTATTTTTTTATATTGAAAATTCTTAAGGCTTTTTTTCCATGTTTATTTTCTCCATTATAATTAATTTTAATATATTTTTTTTCTTGAATTATGGTCAAGAAACTTATATTGCGAACAATACTTAACTTTTATTCTGATTTTAAGAAGTTTTAATTTATTGTTGCTTGCTGTTATGCATATTAATAATTTCAGTTGCTTGTAAAATAAACAATTCTTTTATTTCATTGTATTATATTTTAGTAATCTGTGATATTGTATCTGGTTGGTATTGTTTTTATGTAGAAACCCACGACTTGAATTATTATTGTGATGGATAACATTTACCAAATACTGGAATTAACAATAAAAACATTTATGTATTTTAAGAAAATGAATTGCATTTAATGTGTCTTTCAGTTTATAGTGGTTACATTTTGAAAATCATATCTCTTCAAATATTTCTTTAGCACATTTACAACCTCAGATCAACTTTCAAAAGTTAACTAAAGGTAGTAAAAATTCTGCAATATATTATTTTCTATAAGGAAGATCCCAATATTTTGAATTCAACTCCTGTTTAATTATAAGATGTATAATGAAGTTTCAATTAAAAAAATGTAGAATTACATATTGCTTTGGAGAAACATATGGGTGCTTAATTGTATATAATGTTATAGTCAATAATAGTTATGACTTAACAGTGTGAATCAAAGGTTTCTCAAATTTCATTAGGTATGCACTAACATTCATTTTGTTATTTTGTAATTTTTTAATATAACAGACAAATAAATGCATTTATAACATATGAGGCGGTGAAAGGCAAAGTGGTGTAAGTCACATTTTCAACTTTTTTTATTTGAGGGCGAAAATATAATCTCCAGGTTCAATTTATAGTGGAATTGCAAATAATTATTTTCAATATTATAATAATTACTATGAATTATAATTTGCTCAATTTATAGTGGAATTTTTTGTAGTTTTTGTAGTAAAATGCTTTGGACTTACACCACTTTGCCTTTCACCGCCTCATATGACAGTGATCAGAAAGCTGTGTATATATATATATATGTGTGTGTGTCTGTATTTACTGTGATTCTGAAGTGCAAAAACTTGTCCTTGCACAGTAAATTATTTGATTAATACAGTATGGAGTAACTAAATGATTAATTTAAAATAGAATTTATAGATATATATAAAAAAATTGCAGTTTTCAATTCTGGTAAGATAATGAACTTATTAATGGTTTTATATAAGAAATCTGAAGTGAAATCAGTTGAACTTATTATCGAATTCATAAGATGTCTCAAAAAAGCAAGGATAAACCATCATTTATGTATTCCTCAAGAATGGAAATGGTTTGTATGAAAATAAGTTTAGAAATGCTTTTCAGCTATTGTTTACCAGTAGTCATAAACTATGTTTTCACATCTAGTCGCAGAAATTTTTTGCAAAGAATAATATCGCTCAGAGATCCCATTGACCTGCTAAACTAGTTACTGAATAAACCTAACTTCAGCTAAAAGAATCAACATTTTTAATTATTGAATCCCTTAGAACCATTTTATTCAACTTCTTGTCCCTTTTGTTTATTTACTGGTTAGTCTGACTAAAATTTCATGCTAGATAAACCCTCATTTTATCATGGATTAACAAATAAATAATTTGTATCAATAGAAAATCTAATGGTATTGATTAAAGAAAAATGCAATACACTTTCATGTTACTGTGAGCAGTGAACAAATGGGCAAAGTTTAACAATAGTGTACAAGATTGATTAATATTGCTGCTCACGTCAGTGTGATTTATTGAATGTCAAGAACATTTTGGAGCTATGGCACAATAAACTAGAATAAGAATATACTGTGATTTAAGAAGGTTATAAAGATAAAAAATGCCATAAACTTGTTTTGTTTTCATAACTTTTATTTGGAAACTTCATACAGAGCTGTGCATGTAAGTATATGAAAAAATAACTATGTGCACCACAGATTGAAAGTATTGTAATATTTTTAATATCACTTTAAAGGCATGTGCTTACTATTTCTCAATTTAGCAGAAACAGAAAAAACAGCCTCACATACTTTAATACTTAAAAAATTACAAACATGATAAACCAGTCAAAGCCCATAACAAAAAATATTTTTTCCATACGTATAAATATATAACTTCATGCAGAAACATTTTGCACACAATGAGCATGTAAAAATATCTCAAAAAATGAAATTGACAGTATATCTAAGGAAATCATTATATAGTGCGAAAATTGCTTAATTTTAAAACAATCTTTTAATTACTTAGGAAAATATCTAACCAATACTGGAATTAACCTCCATTTGGAAGTTTATACACATATATAGTAAGATATATTAAAGTAATAATAATAATGTTAAAGTTTTCACTTATTTTGTTTTATTTGTTAAATCACTAGTTTATATTTTTTAATAAGAAATTAGGTCAGTCTGCTCTTTATCAATTCTGTAAATTAAGGACTTAGAGAAATAATTCTACATTTTAAATACTACATTTTGCAAGCGAGGGTTTTAATACTGTAGTTTACAAACTAATCGATTTCTTCTGTCTGAGAGAAGTTAGCATATTTCATTTTAAAGAATATGAAAACATCAATTTCATATTTTGTTTTTAATTGCAATTAACAATAACATTTTAATGATAGAGAAGCTGTAGTTTTTCTCATGATTAACCACATATGTTAAATATTAAGTAGGAACAAATCCATGGATTTATAATAAGATAAATATATATCAAAATAATCTTGGTAGCAAAGATAAGATTCAAGGAAAAAATTGGCTGTTCAGGTATTAATAACTCAGTTTGAGGTTTTGCAATTTTAGTTGTGAGTAAACTGTTAAAAGAACTGAAACAAGAATTTCATACAAAAAAGATATTCTACAGAATAATGAATCAGCATCAAATGACAGACATGATTTCAACATCAAAATTGACTATGTGATAAAAAAAATAAAACATTCAGAGAAATAAAATATCTCCTAATGTAAAGAATATCAATATTTATATTACAATGAATAACCTTAAAACCTCTGACAAACACATAATGAAATTCTTTAAACAACCGACACAAAATTTATGAGAAATGACAAAAAGACATTAAGTCAAATTTAACATCCCTGAAAGAAATATATATATTATGGCAATCTACTTGAATAATGTCAATATCCTAAAATTAAAAGAAAACTGTAAATTCTCAAATTGTAGAATTTCCTTTTTTTTAAAAATGAATAATTCATGTATACAAAGTTACTTAAGACTCAGCTATCTACTGACAAAGAAAATAATATACATTTAAAACAATAACTGCACCAGGTTTAAAGCAGTATGTTTACATAGGATTCTTAAGGTCCTTTACAAACTCCTTCATTTTACTTTCTGTTTTAGAGTCCTTTAAAAGTTTTTAAAAAGTACTTCAAAGTCACTTTTTTTTCTTGTTCTTACCAGTCCACAAAAAGTACTTATTTTAGAACCGGAATTTTTGTGTCTGTGTGCCAGTCTGTCATTTATATCATTGTTATTCAGGATAAGAATGCTTATTTGATGTTATCCCTTTCACCTCCTCACAACAAATATAAAAAACTACTGGTTTTCCCTAATGACTTACCTTGACACCGATTGGCTATGTAAACTTATTCTGGTAAATGCTAGAAAAACTAAACACATCCCAACCTGTAAAAGTAATTTTGAAATAATATTTTAAATGTCATGAATTCATGAAATTAATATTTTAGCAAAAATTATCGTAAGGTTGTGATTCTAATACAGATATATTTTCAGTTATATAAACTTTGAAAATAAAACATTTTAAATCCTTTTTGATATCCTAAAAGTCCTTAAGGGCGCCTTATTTTTGATATCTCAAAACAAGTAGGAACCTTGTTATAGCTACACATTTTTTTAGAAATATTTTTTTTCCCAACTAAATTGAAAAAAAATTCAAAGTTTACTTGTTTTAATATGACATAAAAGTTATAGTACCATGCTAATAATTATCTAAGATGATTATAACTACCTTCCTAAAAATGTCTCAAAACTGAATAGACAGAATATAGCATAAAAACATGAAAAAAACTTTTGAATGACAAAACACAAATAAAATGTAGCTTTTCCATTCCAGCCTGTAGAACAAATGAACAGGCACAAAATACATGACAATAGATGGCACTTTCAACATTTTCATTCAAAAGAAAAAATTTATTTTTGAGAACTGTTAAAGGTTTAAAAAAAAAAAAATCATATAGAGAAAATATACTATGTATAATTACCAATAGATACAATACATATTTTATTTTGCATATATAATTTACAAGGGTGTCAATTAGATTATCACAATAAAAAACTATTAAGTTGTGCCCTCAATTTAGAAGCAGTTCATTTTTTGTTCAAAAATTCTTATAAATGGGGATAGAATGATTAAAATTTTTTTAAAGAATTTTTCAATACCCAGTATGTAACCATCAAAAGCATACCCTTTTCAAAAACTTTTTTAATTACAATAAAAAGAAAACTAGCAATGAAAATATTACAAATACATAAATACAATTAGTTTGTAAATGAATTTACATTACTTGATGCACGTACCTTCTAATTAATAGTTGTATATTCAGCAACCAGTTAAAATCTCTCAAAATAAGAGATCAAACTAATCATTAAGCTTAGACCATATAGAAAGGAATATTATACAGCTGTCATCTATATACATTATCTGCAAATATAATTATTATAAAGAATAATACAACCCACCAAGAGTCTAGCACAAAATCACAAGATATATAACAGAGGCTGTGTATCTTTTATATTCTTACGATTGACTTGGAAAATAGAAAATAGGATTTTATTATAAAAAATATAAGTAGTATCAAGAAACACATCAAACTGTAAAGAAAAGTATATGCATGATAGAGGCTGAAAAATTAGTAATTTCATTGCAAATCAATGCAATACTTTTATAGGGATGTCTAACTGGATAAAATCTAAACATCAATCACACAGATAAGAAAAACTGTAAATACTAAACCTTGAACTTCCAGTAGCAACTCACATATGAGAGGTAATGACCATTCAGCTGAAAGCCTATAATACACTTGTTTCCACCAGACTTGTGAACATTGATCAAGAAAACAACAGAACAATTTCAGTAAAGCAACAAATATTTTCTCAGGAATTTTAAAATGAATAAGTACTTGAGTATAAAATATCAGAAACCTGAATATTAGAACGAGAACAATGGGCAAAATGCTTCATGTGGTACTAGTATCAGTGTGCAAGCTAAATTTTCTCTAACAATCTCCAAGATAATTTTGATGAAAATGAGGTACCAAGTCAAACTCCTTTAACAAATGCTCTTTGACTTAGGATGGGGTAAAATACCTAACTGTTTAATCCCATTAAATCTGTATAAGTCAAAAATTCATTTATGACGTACTTCATGCTAACCTCAAATGTGTTCAGAACACTGAAATAACTACAGTCTGCCACAATAATGAAAGTTTTTTATATTGAGCATCTCACTAAATTATATTAATATTGTACTGAACAATAAAATAATTATAAGTGTGTTTACCATTGAGATTTACAATTGTAGGCATACAGGGTCTTAAGAATGTTTATGACTCATACTGAACTAAAATTATAGTAATAAATATATTGCATATAATAAGGGAAAAGAAAAAAATTCAAGAGTATAAATATGGTTTCAAATGAATAGCATATTGCTTCCCAATCAATCATAAAGTCGAAAAATCACACGTGAAACACCAAGAATCAGGGATTTGTTGAACTTTTATATCATATTTCAGTTAATAGGGCAAAATCAATTTTGATTTTATCCTAATTGAAAATAAAACCTATTTGAACAGAGTAAAACTAATGGATAAATATTTAGCATAAGGAGGTATTCAATAGATAATTCAGTAGGCATCCATCACTCTGAAACCTTGAAACATAAAAACACTGCCTTTAAAGAACTATTGCCTCAAGCTCAATAAATTTAACTACTTTCCAGAAAATGAACATCAATCACTTACAGATATATCAGATTTTACTTTACAGCCCAATGGATCATCATACTGAAAGGTGAGTAAGAATGATATTTAATTAGCAAAATACAAAAGGATATTGATCATATATTAAGTTCTTAATACACTAATGCTTCCAAGTCATGTTTTACGTAATTTTTTATTCAATATCTTTTCATCTTCAGCCTCATTATTATTTAAATGAGGCACATTTAATTATTCAGAGTTGCTATTTGCATTTGAAAATAAACTTTTAAGATCTATGAGTTATGCTTAATATAAATGTTTTGTGGTTGACTTTTGAAGGATAGAGTAGAAGACATATTCAGAATATATAAGTAGTATAGATTTCTAGAAAAGATCACTGAGCTTACTATGCTTAAAGTAATAATAATAATATTAAATTTATAAAGCTGAATATATTTTTTTTTGTCAACTTACTTAAGTCTGCAATAATTTCATTACAATATATTTTGATGCTTTTCAACTTTTTATACAGACTGATAAATACTAAACTGATGTTAATAGATAATTCTTTTAATGTACTAATTTTTGATGATTTTCAGGTTTATATAATAACATTTTAAGAGTACTATTAAAAAAAAAATACTGTATTAAATATCAACTTGTTTATGTTATAAATAGACCTACAAATCATGTTTCCAATGTTATCTGAAACTTAAGCTCAGTGAATTTTTAAAAGCATACCCTTCGGGAAACATGTATACTAGGATGTAAATAACTTAGATAATGCAATAAGATGAGTAAATACAATCACAGTGTGCTAACATCAGACATATAGTGTAAAATAAAACTTTCAAGAGAGGAGGTCCACCAAAAAATCATAAGGGGCTATTTATGGTTATTACATTTTCATAGCACATGAAGTATCTAAATTTCTTTGAGCAGAAGGGAAACCCCCTCTTGCAACTGCCAACATTCACCACTACCTTCAAAGATTTTATTTACTGAAGGGAAGCTACTAGTTCTGATAAGAACTTTAAATACCAATCTATACATCACTCTCAATGCAACAAGTGCTTATTTTTCAGGGGAAAAATCAAATGTAAATTTTCCAAATAAAAAACTAGGAAATAAAAACATTAAAATTAGAGAGAAAAGATAACAGCAAAATTTATGATAAACATTAACTATTTCTAAATTTACATTAACTACTTCCAGTTTTTTAAAATACCTCACTTCAACTTTTTCATGGAAGATTTTAAGTTAAGAAAGTGAGGTGGAAATTTCCAACAACACGTTCAGGACTTTATGCTAAGAAACCAAAGTACATGAAGCATCAAGTATGCCTAATCATTATTGTAAAGTGCTTTGTTAAAAAGTTAAACTGAACCATGGTGTTTAAATTTTACTTACTTAGTACTAAAGGAAACACGGTATCAATGACATATATGGATAAAATATACCACCTTATTTGATATTGATAAATATTGTATATGATCAATCATACATGAAGGCATTATTTGAATAGTGGGCCAACTCCATTTTTGTTCATTTTGAGATACAGAGCTGTAAAGTCTAATGAGTGCCGAAAAATGGCAGCTGAAGTCAGATTTGTGGTGCTCTCTGTTGGCAACAGAAATAAGCTGGAGGTGTACCAGTTTTAAAATAAGATAGAAATGACTTGCATGACCATTAAAGTGAGGCCCACTATTCAAATAAGGCCTTCATATGATATATGATCAATCAAGTATATTGATAATATATCAGACTTATCAAAAATGAATAGTTATATATACTAGTTGATACCCGTCAAAACATGATGGATAGATAGCAAATAAATGTACTAATACATAAATTATACTAAACACATCATTGCCAAATATTGAAAATCATAATAATGCGCAGAAACAAATTAATGTGTTTAAGCAGCCTCGTACTTAGTGAGTATCAAAAGCCAGATTTAAAATTGTCACTGAGCATGCACAGAAAGCAATTTTTTTAAAAATTGTAAATTATCGCTAACTAAACAGCACTTAAACAATTTCCATCAAGTTTAATCTTATATTTCACAAGCATAATTATCATAAAAATAAAAATGGCAGAGAGATATCTAAAGAGACGTATTTATCATTAAAACATGTCACTGAGCATGCGCAGAAATAAATTTTTAATTGTAAATTATCGCTAATTAATAGAAATTGCAGTTACAAAAACCAAATTTGACAAATCTATAAATTGCAATCTTTCGTTTAAGATCAAAATGAAGTAAATTGATACAGTAGTTTTCTCTCACGGACTGCCCAAAAAGTCTGCTTAGCAACTTAAATATATAGATAGTATTTTAAATTTAACATTCTAATATTTAATTAAAATACCATACCTCCATTAACCTTTATTGTATTTTTATGGTTTGAAATAAAAAAGAGTTAACACTACTGATATGAGTTAACACTACTGATATTTTGACAAATTGTTTGCCAAAAAATGAAAATATTTGACTGCTTTACACACAAAAATCTTAACATGATAGGATATAGGCTTCATTTCAGTGTACAGAAATTTGAAAATAATAATGATAGTAATAATACACATTTTATTTGGCTCAGGTAATAACCACAATATTAACACTTGCAGGTCTGTGCTTTCAGAAGACATTTTCTGACTATTAAATACTACATTTAAAAATAGACAAGTCATAGATTTATTCTATAATGTGAAATATTTAGTGAAGGATCTATTTACTGGCTTCTAGATAAGAATGAGGGCAGTATTTTTTTATAAAATGAACACAGTTTTAATGAGCAAGTTGGTTGTAAATTATAATACACATACATAGATCAACAAGAGAAAACAAATCGGTCTCATAAGAAGACAACTTTAAATGGACTAGAAAAATAAAAATGCACTCTGATACTGTCTAAAAGTATCTATAATCTAAAATTTTTGGTAAAATATTTAAAGAAAATGCAATTTTTAGTAAAAAGTATCATAAAAATCTAGCAAAATTTTTACTTTTATATACAATGTAAAAATGTAATTAGAAAACTAATCAAATAGCTGCAGTAGAATGTGATTTTAAAATACCACAAATTTGTTCGTTTAATAAAACTAGAACTTTAAAACCTATTTGGGTTTTATTTTGTTAAATCAATTTAAACTACATAGTTACAGTAAGACTGCAACTTTAAATTAAAGATACCTAACATTTTACAAATTAGAACAATAATTCAAATGCTTATTTTCTTCTTTTTTCAAAATTTCTTTCACAGATAAGAATTTTTTTTGGAAAGTATGAAAAATTTTATTATTAGCATGTTAATGTGCTAATATTGTGATCAAACAACTTGGTGAAAGTAGTATAGCTTATTAATTTAAGCAGACACATCATATAATTGCACTTATAACTGATTGAACTTTTCTCAAATAATTAAAAGATAAAACAGTAAAAAGAAAGAAAAGACATGAATTAAAATATACAAATATATATATATATAAATATAATCCAAGGTTATGTAATAAGCAATTAGTATAGCACAGTATTAGTAAAGCACAAGTATTAGTATAACACAGAAATAAGGATCTTCTGCGGAATTAAGAGTATATAATAATACATTCACAAAAATAAACTAATTGTAAAAGCCATATTATAATCAGACAAAAATAACTCTATAATGTATAATAAGGTTACCATACATCTTTAATTTTTTTCATTTACCATAAAATGGGGTTGCTTTGTGACAGATTTTAAGTTTTTTCCTGTGTCAGCCAATCAGTTTTAAAAGCAGCCCAAAACATACAATTACAAAACATTGGTACATCTTTTACTTACGTAGTAATGTATTGCGCTAACCTAGATCTTTAATTACCATTGAGAAATTAAAGTTAAAATATGCCACAAAGTTACCCTGCCGAATGGGGCTACTTTGTGACATCTGTGTTTTCGCCTTGAAATCCAAGAGGAAAAATTACTTGGCACCAAGTTAGACAGTAAAGTGCTTATCAAAAGCTTGATACACAATCTAACCAACATATTGGCAGTAAAAAATAATTACCTGTGGTAGTTGGTTGTATAAGGTGTTAGCCTTCAGCGCACAAAGTTTCCAAAGTTTGAGTCAATAGCTTGACAACAGGTTTGAACAATACATAGTCAACAAAGACAAAAATGGTGCACAGAAGCTTCGGACACTGGCCTCTAAGTGTCTCTGTATGTCGGACAAGTTATTGGTGTTGTTCGTTGCCTTCCCAGTATAACAGGCATGCTGCAAGATCCGAAATATTAAAAAATTACTATGTGTCACAAAGTAACCCTGTTTTACGGAATATACAGAATTTTCATTTTTACTTAGTCTAGCATTTTATGTTCATGTAAATATATCTAAATTTGACATTTTGCTTGATATATTGAAATATTTGTATTTTATTCAATGACTTTATAAGGTCTCCAGTTATAGATAACAAAAAACCAGTAGAAGGGCTTTGATGAGGGAGCTCTTTGGTTCCATAGTTACATTAAGGCAGAAGGAGGGATTGGCCATTTCTGTAGCAAATGATTTTTTAGAATTGACCATTCTAACTTGTCTATAGTATTAATAGTTTTACTTTTAGCTTTTTTTCTCCCTTGATTTGAAGAATTTAGGACAATTTAAATATTTCTGCAGTTTCAAAGTCGGAGACAAAAAGCCATCATGTAGTTACAGGTGGTCGGCATGACATCATACCTCCTAGAAAAGGACAAATTCTTTTCTTTTTCATTTAGTCTGAACTCAGCATTGTGACTAGGACTGTCTTTCACAAGGAACTCTCTTCAAGAATAGGTTAACAGCTTGTGTGAAGGTCAGATATTACCACTTGAATTTTTTATGCCTGTTAAAGGCATTAAAGCACTTAATGTCCAAATATTTTTGTACAATAAAATTCAAACAAATAATGTTTTGCGAAAGCAATTTTATTAATGTGACTTTTATCCTTGAAGGCTTCTCAGTGAAACAACACTAAGCTACAAACCTAATTTTTCCATCATTAATTGACCATGTGAATATCTTCAGTATCAAAAAATTTACTTCTTAGCAATTAATTATCAACTAAACTTTTAATGAATGATGAATTTTAGGTTAAAATTTAGAAGAGCTATGTTGTAGGATATGCAAATATTCATTTTAAAAGAGAACATTATAACAAAAGCTTATTTTCTAAATTCAAATGATCTTTAAATTATAAGGGGCTGAGAAAGAGTATCAACATATTGCTTAGGAATAATAATAATACTGAAATACAGAGAAGATATTGTGTGACTCTCGCCTTCATTTGTTTTTCTGCCAAAGAAAACACCTATTTTTAAAAGAAAATATAAATAAATCTTTAAACAGATGCATCTTTGAAACACCATCTTCTGACACATACAGTTAAAAGTTTTATAGTATGCACCCTTAAAATAATATATATCAAATGTGTTTCACTCATTGTGAGCAGCACTCAAAAGTATGAAGCATTTACTGCGATGAAGGTTTCTGAAGGAGGAACTGTACAGTTAGACAAATGATACCATGGTCTTTAAAGGGTTAGGTTGTAAAATTCAGACACTTTTAACAATCATAATCAACAACAGATACAGATGGCTAAAGAAGCAGAATTTATAATGTTAAAATTTTGCAAACAACTTCAAAATTACTCCCATTTCTTAATTACCAAATGCAATTCAGCAAAAATTAAAGCAATAAATTAGTACAAGGAAACTTGTATTTATGAAATTTATAGTAAATACATAACCATATAACTCATAACTATATATCATTATAAACTCATTCTACAAGATGCACCGTCTTCTTTCTTATAAAATTTAGATGAATGGTAACCTTACATATTGCATATAAAATATTACTCACAGAATAAAGCTAAATTAAAAACTGGAAACTTAAAAGTTGCGATATTAAAAAAGATAAAAATTGTGCTAAAAATTGTCTTCAAAAGAGTTATAATTGTAATATACGTTAGATATATAAAAAGATAAAATTAAGAGATTCTTTAAAGGCATATTTTCTACTAAAAGCTATATAATACAGTTCTTAAAAGAGTCACCAAATACGCAACATCTATCAAGATACATTTATACTGTACTACTTTTTCAAATGCAAAATAAAAATCAGTCATATTAATACTCTATACAAACTGAAACATTAAAATTTAATCTGAACTTTATTTCTTTCAACAGTCTGAAATGCACAAGTAATAAAGCACAAGTTACTACACAAGCAATAGTTTATACATAAAGCCAAAACTATTATCAGAAAATCTCAACTGATATTTATATATAAATATATATCACAAATAAACCTATACAAAATGTTTTCACAATTATATTTTGTGAGAAACTCACTTAAAAATCACTGAACTCAAATTTTCATACACTGTATTCACAATAATTAAAATAAATAGATTAAAATTCTTATAATACAGTATGATTTAAATTCTTTTTTTAAACTGCTAAGTATAAAATTCAACAGCAGTAATGCTAAATTTAGAAGTAGATAATATGTTTGACAACACTCAGAAATTAAATGTTAAAAACTCTGTAAAATTTTTCAAATTAAGATTCAATTTAATGAATGCAGAAAGGAAAATAAACCCTTAAACACACTATTTAAAATACACACAACATTTAGATTACTAAAATATAATTAAAATTACTCTTGTATTGATTTGATATGATATAAAAGTCAAACTAATACTACAATAACATGATAAAAATGGAATGTGGCTAAAATAAGTACTTAATTTAATTACTGAGCATGAAACCAACAAATTATAATATTTGCATGCTTTTAACATTTAATATTAAAAGTTCCACAACTAAAGTCCATTAGAATAAATGCTTTCAAAAATACAACATATACTTAGATATTTATACAGGATGTAAAAGGTGATACTCAGAAATAAATCACAGTGTTAATTACACTGATCTTGAATACCTAATGATAGATAAACAGCATGTTCAACAAATATTGTAATATGAAAAAAATGCTAATACTAGGCAAAGATGAGGGAAAAATTCTTAATTCCATAGACATCTTACAAAGATTTTACAAAAACAAAAGGGGGAAAATTCACAAGGTAAAATATTGAGCAAATATGAAGTCATTGAAATAAAGCTTTTCTTATCAAATATGAGTTTGCATTTAATTTGCACAGCAAATCTTTATAATAATAATAATAATGCCCATCTATCACACATATATATTCATGCAATAAAAAAATGAGGTTTATTTTAAAAAGAAGCACTGATTAAAATGTAAAACTTCAATTCCAACATATAATGAACACTGTGATTATGATATACTGATTTTTTGATCAACCAAGTTAAGTAAAAGTTTCTTTTAAAGGAATAAAATTGTTAAATAACATCACAGTCATCACCAGGCAAAACAACAGACATCTGGATAGGCTTGAGGTCACTTTCATTAATTTTAACAGTCATTTTTAAAAGTTGTTCAATTGCAATATTTCGAGCATCACTTTCTTGTTGAAGAGCATCATTTTCCAAAAGCAACTGAACAAGTTCGCTAGAAACTTCTGAAAATTTAAATGAATACAGACCATTTATATGACTGATATAAAAACATAAAACAAGTGGTAAAATGAAAAATAATATATGAAACACTAAAAAACTGAAAAATAAATATTTTATATTTATTTTTCAGTAAACAATTTATAAGTAATATCAGCTATTACTTCAAGTATCCAAAGTTTATATTTTCAAGTCAGAGAGGAATGATAATTACAAAATTTAATCAAAACTGAAGTGTATTTTCAGTGATAATCGTATAGGATGACAATTATATTTATTATACAGCCTATATTGCCCTATCTCATATATCTTTATCTTTTTGTAAAGAAATTTTAAATCTAGATTCCTCAGAACTTGGCATATTTCAAAAATTTTAATTGTAAATCTCGTCACCTAATCAGTAATCATGAAATAAAATTTTCATTAACATTTGAGGTAAAAAATATGAATTCCTATTGATTAAGTATATACATTTTTTAATCTTAAGATAGCAGGAAATTTCAACTCTTTAAAACTTATTTCACTGGAATATTCAACACTAAGAGAGGTTACAAAAACCATGCAATTTATAGTAACAACATAAACATTTAAAATAGATTTATTTTTGGTTAAGAATTCAAAACTTCATAAGGTTCACAATTTTTATCCAATAGCCCTAACTAGTAAAATTGTTTGAACAAACTGAATTGTTTATCAAAAATTTTAAGTCCTGAATTCTATGGTAAATTTCCATTGAAAAAAAATCACAACTTTAAAATCTGTAAAATAATTTATTAAATTCAACTCTTATACTACATAAGCTTCGACTTTTTTAGAAAATAAATAACTATCATTCAGATATTTACTAAATGGAATTCTTCAAAAAATAAAAGACTTACGTTCCACAGATTGTGTTAAATCTTCTATAATCACTTGCAGCTGCTTTAGTGTATAACTGTTTACTAAACAAACAATTTTGATGTATTAGAAACAAGTCAACAAATGGATATTTATCTCTAACAGGCAAAACACTCATTTAATATTTAAAATATACTTTACATAACATTATAACAAAAAATATAATTTAGTGCTGCTATATAAAATGCATCATTTGATTATGACTTCACTACTTTCATAATACATAGTCACTCAGTGATACTCACTCTACTTTCATCATACATGTCACTTATTGTGAGACATACATATAACATATCGTGGAAATTGTTAACTACTACTTATCTGGGAGCAACAAACAGGTGAATGAGCATTACTCCCAGGTGCCACCTCAATTTTGACCGAGTACTCCAAGAGGCAACATCTGGAGGGCTCACACCTTCTCCACCCACTGACCTGAAAGGACTTTCTGGTCTACAGATTTAACATGTCCATATCTGGCCTAGACAGGAAGGTATTTAATGGCATTTGTTAGGATTCAAACTAATAACCCCTAGTCTCAAGCCCAATGTGCTATCACTAGGCTACCTCAGGCCCTATAGTCTCAAGACTTAAAAGGATAGGAATTTTTAATATAACGATTTCATAATGCTTTTTTAAAATAGGAAATTAACTTTTGAGGAATATAAACAAACATTTCAAGGAAATGATTTTTAAAACATTTCTATAAAGTAATCATAATTTAACTACTTTTGCAGTCTTAGATTAATTAAGCAGGCATGACAAATATAGATGTGATGCAAAATTTTAGAATTTTTTAAAAACCTATATTTTGCAATAAAATTAAAGAAAAAAATATTTTTTTTTATCAAAGCATCAGCATATGTAAACTTTTCTTTTGGTTGAAAAATGGTGTGTAAAGGAATTCGAAGTCCTGATGCCAATTTTTAGAAATCATGAGCTGTTCAATAAAATTCAACCCTGCAGATATTCTATAAAAAACTACTTTAAAAATTCTATTTTTCTCACACCTGATAAAGTCAGGAATAAGTTTAATTTTCAACAAAATGTCTCATTTTCCAGAATTTTGCTGATTACATTGTTTAGGGACTTTTGTCTAAATAATAATAATAATATAATAATATCCTTAAGCTCTTCAATAGAAAAATTATAAGAGTACAGAGAGCAATTATTTCCCAGGGAAATTAAGAACAAAACCAACAAATTTAGAAAATCTTTACATAACAAAACTGTAGTGAAAACCATTCATAAGAATTCAATTTATGGCAAAATGCATGGACAGCTTAAAATTAATATATATGATTTAAACTAAAATTTCTAAAATTTAAGAATTTTCTAACTTGTTAATTGTTACCAAAATATTTCTTCTGATATTATCCTGCTATTCTTGGAGCCAAAGTAAAAATTTAAGCATAATTTTTGTGCAATACCTTGCCCTCAGTTACTTCTGGGGTGAACTATTAAAAGTATTTAGGATATTAACATATTAAAAATTTGTATTTTATCACTTAAATGTGGGTAATTTTTCAGGATTAGAATGGAGAAAAAAAAAAGAATATTAAAATAAGAATGAAATTTTAAAGGCTTTTAAAAATTTGTATTTTATCACTTAAATGTGGGTAATTTTTCAGGATTAGAATGGAGGAAAAAAAAAAGAATATTAAAATAAGAATGAAATTTTAAAGGCTTTTAATAGTAAAAATTAAAAATAGCGAGTACTAAGAGGTTCACAGATTATACGAACTTTGTTACAGAATGTAACAAAAATATTATGAATATACAGTAGCTCCCAAAAGTGTTTGTACACTTACGATTTTCAATGAAATAGGGGGTTCTATCCATTAATTAAAATGAATATTTCAGAATGGGTATTTAATAATAAGATCTATAATCTATTCTTAACAAAACTACATGAAATATTTTGAAAACATAGTAAAACTTTATTTTTAAGAAACCAGTAATCCAAAAAGTAACAAA
Organism: Dolomedes plantarius; assembly: GCA_907164885.2. Classification (NCBI taxonomy): domain Eukaryota; kingdom Metazoa; phylum Arthropoda; class Arachnida; order Araneae; family Dolomedidae; genus Dolomedes; species Dolomedes plantarius. The sequence goes on from OU015493.1 coordinate 217,248,089, forward strand.
AATTTTATCCCACAAAAGTCATCGTACACTGAAATATTTTCGCATAAATTGATAATTAAAATTATCGTCTGGCACTTTGTTTTTATTTTTGAATTGTTGTGGCATTTAAAATATTGTTTGGCTTTAATTTTTACTTGCCTACTTCATAATATTTTATTTATTATTTAAAAATGGCTTAAAGTCGAAAAGAAACAACAAACAGCATTCGAAAATTGATTATTTTTCATCATAGTAGTGGTAAATCAGTTCCGAATATTGCTAAATTACTTAATTTATCCCATTCTACTGTGTAGTATGTGATAAAACGCTTTAAAGAAGAAAATCAGATCAAAAACGAGGTAAGTAAAGGTTATCTGGTAAAGTTAAGAAAACATGATCAGAGATTTAAAATTAGAAAATGTGAAAAATCCACGTTTGATTGCTGTATAAGTTTCTGCAGAATTTAATGAAACATTTTCTACTTCTATTTCACCTGAAACTGTTCGATGAGTTCTCAGAGCAGCTGGATTACATGGCCGTTCTGCCCGTAGAAAATTTTTTTATGAGTGAGAAAAACAGAAAGCTTAGGCTTTCACTTGCATCATCAATGATAAATAAGACCCAAACGTATTAGAATAATGTCTTATTTGCCGATGAAAGCAAGTTTAACATTTTTGGTTCCGATGGGCATATAATTGTATGGAGATGAAAAAATGAGTAACTTAATCCCAAGAACTTGACGGTGGAGGTGTCCTTGTGTTGGAGTGCAAGTCAGCATCAGGACTAGGTAATTTGGTATTTATTGATGGCATAATGAATCATGCTGTTTATATAAATATTTTAAGAGACAATTTAAAATTATCAGCCCAAAATTTGGGCATTAGAAACAACTTTGTTTTTTATCAGGATAACGATCCTAAGCACACGGCTCTCAACGTTTGCCTCTGGTGTTTTTATAATTGTCCACAGGATATTAATTTAACAAAAAATTAGAATATTACTAATATGTAAAGATTTTTTACAAGTGTACGATGACTTTTGTGAGATGAAGTTTTACTATGTTTTTAAAATATTTCATGTAGTTTTGTTAAGAATAGATTATAGATCTGAATATTAAATACCCATTCTGAAATATTCATTTTAATCAATGGATAGACCCCTATTTCATTGAAAATCATAAGTGTACGAACACTTTTGGGAGCCACTGTATATATAGATAATGTGATGTTTCAAAGTGAAGAGCTGAAAATTCACGAGATGAGAAGAGAATTATCGAATTTTTTTTTTTATTGTTGGCGAGATTTGGGAAAATATCTGTCATAACTAGCTGTAAATGTGTATTTAATGTGAAATTTGATGTATTTAAAAATCAGAAGGATGATAAAGGTTTAGTTATAGGATCCGAAACATCTGAATTTGTCAAAGAATTGTCTGAAAGCGAACTTTTACAGTTCTATTCTTGTGTTAGAAAATATTATACAACATCTTGTTGCTCTTGTATGTAGAGATTTTTTACAAGTGATTACGATGGAACAACAATTATGATGGAAGAATGGATGAACATTGATGCAGAAATTACAAAAGAACTAGTGCAATCTATTCCCAGATGTTTAAAAGCTGTTGTGGATGCTAAAGGATATCCTACTAAATATTAATTTGACGAAAAATTAGAATATTTACTAATATGTAGAGATTTTTTACAAGTGTACGTTGACTTTTGTGAGATGAAGTTTTACTATGTTTTTAAAATATTTCATGTAGTTTTGTTAAGAATAGATTATAGATCTCATTATTAAATACCCATTCTGAAATATTCATTTTAATTAATGGATAGACCCCTATTTCATTGAAAATCGTAAGTGTACGAGCACTTTTGGGAGCCACTGTATCTGAAAAAATAATAAACTTTTAAAACAAGGAAAAAACTATATTTTGTGCACAAAGAAAATTAAAATAATAACTTAATTCAAAATACACTCAAACCTGTTTTTGTGCGGTGGATAGGGACCGCATAAAAAAAAACCTGCACAAAACTTCACATGTAGCTATAAAAAATATTTTTCGCAGTACATTTAAAAAGTATTTTTTTTATGTGGTGAATAGGGACCGCTTAAAAAAAGTCTCACGTAGAAAATAACTCAAAACCTTAAAAAATAACAAGGAATTAAATATTCAGCATTAAATACTTGATCCGGGCAATAATCAACCATCTTCAATAATTTTTGCTAACACTTTAGAATAATTTTTAGCGGCTGTTTCATCAGCAGATGCAGCTTCACCCTTTATCTTCAGATTGTGAAGTGCGTGTCGTCGTAAAAACCTGACTAACCAGCCATTGCTTGCAGAAAATTTCGGGCTTCGAGAGAGCCAGAAATTGATGAGAGACAATGAACTAGACGGCTTTAAATCCTTCAGCTGATTATAAAACCGTATTGCTTTCTCTTTAATTAATTCTCCGTCAATAGGGATTCGTTTTTGAGTTAATTCTTGAATCCACAATATGAGCACATTTTCCGTTTTCTCTATCAAAATGTTTCTTGAATATGATGCTCTTTTAGCGCTTTCGTTTGTGGCACAATTACTAGATTTATTTATTTCACCTGCATGTTTTTGCATGCCTCTTATAGTGGATTCACCTATTCCAAATTCTTTACCAAGAGGGATCCTTCACCATCTGCTATTCGTTTTAAAATTGTCGTCTTAGTTTCTAAGGAAATTGTTTTTCTCTTTGCTTTGTTTTTGCCCTTATTCATTTTCAGGGATTATGTCTCAAAATAAAATAAAAATTGTAAAAATTTATATCTAAATAGAAAAAAAATAATAAATTTACCTTCAATTTATGCTTTGAAATGAATCCTAATGGTCCAGAAATATGAAAGCACTTTGAAGGATGTCAATTAAATAATGTGATTATATAATTCAATACATATGTAATGTAATTGGCTGACACAATACTGCATTTTATTTGCAAATCAGTATCAGTACATATGTAATGTGATGAAATATCAAAAATCGAAAAAACTAAATGACCAATAAAACTTACTAATTTTTTTTATTGATAACTTCGTCGATTATGTTCTAATTTGATTGCAATTTTCATATACAGAAAAAAAAAAAAAAAAATCGCACAAAAACAGGTTTGAGTGTATATAATATTAAAAACTTTAAAAAGTATCACTACAAAGCAATCTTTGAATATAAGAAAACATACATTCTTGCACAGTTTTTTTAGAGTAGCTGCCTGGTGTATTTGACACTTTAAATTCAAAATTGTTTAAAAACTGTTCTGACTTTCTTAGGCACAAAAAGCTGTCTGGAGATGGATGACTGTTACATGAATCTATTTGTACATAGTCCACTACTGGTATTTCTTCTCTTGCAGAACACAGATCAGATAAATTACATTCATCAATATTTTCTTCAAAACTTTTCTTTTGATAATTTGATGTAACACTCATATTTTCAAAACATTCTTGAATGTCAGAAAGCAAAGCATTTGCTAACTCATCTTTCATATTCACTTCCATCATATGTATATGTATTTTATTAATGTATAACTTGTGACATGCTTTGAAATACATTTAATTTCAGCAGACATCATAATCCATCAAAAGTTTCAATCTGTAAATGAAAAGGAAAGTTTAGCTTTACTACAACATAAAATATTTCCCTTAAGTACCAATGCATACACATAATACACTACTTTTTTTTTCTTTCTACTATTTTGTAACTATGCATATTTGGTTTGGTATTTAACAGAAAATATATGCTCACAATAAATTTGTTTTGAGCCAGTTTCGTATTTAACAGAGAACTGGTCTCTGTTAAATACCAAAAACATTTTATGAGTAATGATGCTTGTTTTATAGTGTATATGTTACCGGCAAAGTATGCAATCCGGCATTCTATAGAATGCCTAGGCATTGTATATAATGCCTAAAACTAGCCAGCAATGTATGAAACGATTCATATTTCTCACATTTCCTAGGCATTCAATAGAATGCCAAATGAGAAATCGGCAAAGTATGAAATACATCTCCGGAATTTGTCAGTTGCACTTCGCAGTTTATTCGGGAGTGTCAAAATATGCAATTTTACTTATATTTTTCCACCAAAAAAATTAGTTTTTGTTTGTGCTTCATGAAAATAGAGGAGCAAGTTGTAGTGTTGGAGAAGAAGTCATGATCTATAGACATGAAACAACAATGAACTGTCCAAAATTCGAGTTAATGTTGCAAAACAGTTCTTTCTTACCGAAACTACTCACCAGAAGTTAATAAATGATGTACAAAAAGCCAAAATGACTACTAAGAAGGAACCCAGGGACTGTTGATTGCTGAATTGCTATAATGTGATGATTGTGGAAAACAAAAAGTAAACTCATTTATCCTGTTAAAGAAGGCGTCAGTACTATACAGTATTATGTCACGGACTCTGAGTTATTTCTCGTACTTCATGAAGCTCTTTGGCTATTGGTCATGGAGAACGTGATAGAATGGTGAAAGAACTTTCAACCAAATACAAAAACATTACACGTCATGATATTGAACTGTACATCCACCTTTATGAACCTAGCCAGAAAAAAACAGAAAGGTATTGAAAAGGGCATTGTTGTGAAGCCTATGATTTTTCCTGAATTTAATTTCCGTTGTTAGGTAGATCTTATTGAATTTCAGTCTCAGCGAGATAGAGAATACAAATTTATTATGGTGTACCAAGATCATCTCACAAAATTTGTAATTCTCGAGTCGCTAACGTCAGATAGAGCTGAAGAAGTAGCCTACAACCTAGTGGACATATACTCGTTGCTTGGAGAGCCATCTATATTACAGTCTAACAATAGTAGGGAATTTGCCAATAATATGGTGACCAGCTTGAAGGAGTTTTGGCCAGCACTGAAGATTGTCCATGGGAAGCCTCGCCATTCACAAAGCCAGGGTAGTGTCGAAAGAGCTAATCAAGATATCGAAAATATGCTCTGTACTTGGATGCAGGACAACAAATCTAACCACTGGAGTGAAGGACTGCGTTTTGTTCAATTTATCAAAAGTGGAGCTTATCAGTAGCACACCTAGGATTTTTTTTTGGGGTAGGGGACCGAGATGAATGAATAAAAAAATTTTAAGGATCATTTTAGAAATTTTAAGATAGAGACTTGAAATGAGGTTTATATGAATTAGAAAGATTTCAGATCTTTCAAGAACAGCAAAACAATGTTTGAGAGTTTTAACCTTTGTTAAGCTGTAGTAAATTAATTGATTAGTAAGTAATATATAGATCAATAAATAAATTAAATAATATAAAGATATGTATTATAAATATAATATAAATTTCAAACATTTCTTGAAGTCAGGTCACTTTCAAGAACAGCAAAAAAAGGTTTGAGAGTTTAACCTTTGTTGCCACTTTCTGCTTCTCTTTAGAGTAAAAAAGGTTTCAAGAATTCAGTATAAAAATAACGCTTGCGCATGAAGTATTTATTTTGATAAAGATACATTTTCCTTTCGAAAAAAAAAAAAAAACTGAACAAATGAACTTCTAAAATGAAAATGGTAACAAAGATCATTTTAAATTATTTTACATCTTTCCTCTGCTAGGGCTAATTGCGAGATACATAGGGGTGATTCTTGGGCAATGTAACAGCTTCCATGCATTTACTGTTGTCACCCTTATGCGAAGGGCTTTTCATCACTGTTGAATTATCAGCTTTAAAATTCAATAAAAAAATCAAAATTTTAAGATAGAGATTTGAAATGAGGTTTGTATGAATAAGAAAGCTTTCAGCTTGCAGATGATCTAAATATTTTCTTTGTAAGATAAAAACTCGAGGAGCATCGATATTACATCCACATATGGGACGATATTTCTCGAAAAACTGTGTTTCATTTTTTGATGAAAATATTAGTCTGTTTTAAAATATTTTTAAATAAATGAGGTCTAGTTTGAAAGAGAAATGTCTGTAGTCTTAGATTGTAAAAAGATCAAAATTCTACAATCATTTTTTGGCAAATTATCGTAATCTGAAGATGAAAAAGTCAACATTTTACCACAAAGCATAAAAAAAAAAACTTAAAAGTCTGACGAAGATAAGACATGTTTTACTTTGGTCCCCCCATTTTCTGCATCCATTAGTATCGCTCTCGACCCCATAACCCCAGCGGTTTCGGAGGAGATAGCGTGACTATCTTTTGACAGCGGCAGTGGGAGTTACTTTTTTTTAGAACAGAGAGACAATTGAACTTAAATTATGAATAAGATAATAGTCTTTTCAGTGATCCATTGCAACTGTTTTATGACTCTAATGGAAACATCAATAAATATACTGGGAACAATAACTCCATTAATAATAACATTCATGTACATTTGCCATTATTTGCAATGATACAACTGTCTAGGTGTAATTGTCAGTAGTAGCAATTTGTAATCTGTATAGCATGACCTATCAAATGTTATCTCCCTATAAATTTAGTTTTCCTGAGCAGTAAAAAATTTTACAATGCAAGATTGTATGATTAATTTAAACGTAATAACAAAAACAAAACAAAAAAAATACATATATTCATCCAAATTGGCTGACAACAAATCTATTGTGAGCATATTTTAATTTGAAAATGTTCTTATAAAATATCTATAAACAGTATTTACTGTTAAGTACACCTGTTTAGCAACCTTTAACTGATATTGGAAATATAATAATCAATAAACGCATAATTTAATAAAATATTCCAATACAGATTTATAAACAGAAGTGATATATTTTTACAGCAACAATATCAGTGAAAATATGAGTAGGCAATACTAATTTTTATATTTTACCATACAAAATATTATATACTGCATTCAGTCCTTAATAATTACGACATATGTCGAAAATTCGGACTCAATATACTAGCTGAATGCCGAAAATACCATTCCCGACTTAAACAGCAAAGATTTGAGTAATCCGTTAAATAATACGGGATAGCATGATCTTTACTTAATAAAACTTTAATAGTAGACTAAAAGTAAGTAAAACTGCGAACATAAAACATGTATTTACACACCTTGATGGCTCTAATACCTGACATTACGTCATTTAATTCCGTATATGCAATTCTCGGGAAAGACACGGATAAGCTAAAAACATCTGTTCCATTCGCTGATCTTTGAGGACAATAGAATACGATCAAAATAGAAGCTAATAGTTCGATTAGAAAATCGATTCAATCTCATGTTAAATCGTAATAGACATTTCATCGATTTTAAGATGTGTAAATCATTTAGATGTGTTGAAGTTCTAATTTAAAGCATGGCCCATTATTTTTTTTTCAAGCTAAAGACATGCTAATCCAAATTCTCGACCAAAGGTTTTTGATAAAAGAATACATACACCACCTCATACCAATAAAGACACACAACAATACACATCATTGGAAGCTCAGAGTTCCACAAGAAATCGCAAAAGCCAAATTGGAGAAAAAATACGTTTGCTTAGGTCTTAAGCAATGCTTCTTTAAACAATACGTTGATGTACCACAATGTCAAAATTGATATATGTTTACACATTACACTACAAATTTCTCCAATCAGAAAGTCTGTGCAAAATAATCAGCCTATGGTAAGGTGAACAGATTTAAACATTGGTAAAGCGGGACACCATTCACCGGGGGTGATGTTCTTGATTAAAAATTTGGTCTATATGGAGCAACAAAAATTTTCATAGAACTTCAGAAATAGTATTGTAATATATATTTTTAAATTTCAACATAAGTACAATTTACAAATATAATAAATTAAAAAAAAAATTATGTATAGTATTATTTTATTCTTTGGCATATTTCTCATTTGCGTGATTTTTTTTTTAGTAGATTGCTGTCGTTGTTTAAAAGGCCATAAAATTTTTCACAAGAATTTGTTAAATTATATTTCACACATAAAATGGTTTTCAAAGTCTCAACACTTAATTGTGATTTTTCGGATGTCCACACTTTATTTACCGTACAAAAAACGCATTCACTAGTAGCATTAGTTCCTGGCAAGGACAGTGCTTATTCCACAATATTTAGTGCGTTATTGTATGGAACATGGTTTGTTTCAAATTTCGAGTTCTAACAACTGATCAACAATGCGAACTTTGATATGCAGTTCTCGATAATCAGTTCTCAACAATTATTTGTTATTGTTAAAATTTAACATTATAAAATTAGCAAAAATAATATAAAACTCATATCCTGGCAAAATAGCCACATGGCCGCCGAAAACCGTATATTCCCTTCCCGTTCTCCCGCCGTTCCCTAGCTTGTCGTGCATTCTTTCCAAAAATCGGGACTTTTTAAAACTCCGCGGGACACGGAACAAATTGTTAAAAATCGGGACTGTCCCGCCATAAGCGGGACGTCTGGTCACCTTAGCCTATGCCCACATCTATGATATGTGCACGGCTATACGAACAAACTGTTTAAATTGTTCACGGATAAATGACAACAGGAGACAAAGGGTTGAAGACGCGGAAATACTTGACACACTTCATCCGGCTAGCTCAAAGCTATGTCCAAAATATAAATATGAATTCAATAAAAAACTGGAAAGTACAAGGAAAACACCTGTAGGCCAAAGAAAATAAGAAATTCAATTTCAATCTCAATCACAGACTAACGTGCAGGGTTAAAAAGAAAAAGAAAACACGCAGGAAAAACACAATCAACACAATCCAATGAAAAAGAAACACAGCAAACACAACAAAATAAAAGAAACACACAGTCACGCAAACAAAGGGGAGGACCCTTCATAGTGGGAAAAACATGGAGGGTCCCGCTGATAAATCCAAGAAATCAAACCCGTGTCTAGGTTACAACTATAACAAACAAAACTACAACAATAATAGTAACAATTACAACACGCGTAGGAACACAACAGAAAACTGCACACCACAACATAATTACTACACTATACACGTCTCAGAATACGCCATGACAAACCAACTAAGGGACTTTCTCAACACACAGCGTAACAAACATAATACACAATTTAATGGGGACAGTGGCAACAACGACCATATTACAACAACCGGAACTCATATAACTACAGAAGGACATAGAAGCAAGTAGTGGGGTTAATCCCCAACTTAAGCTTTTAACTGTCTCCCAACCCATAGTAAATACATTTTCCCAAGCACAACCCACAACACAATCACACGCAAGTGTACCAACAATAACTTCTAAACCTAAAAAAAATAACGATAAGAGGTTCCGGCTGAGCTTGCAAAGAATTAGGGCCTGTTCACATAGAAGTCCGGTAGCGGAGTGTTAAAGGAAAGATGACGTTGCGACGAAAATAAACCAATAATAGACGTTAAAAATTTCGTTGCTAATCGTTTGGAGGTTTGTGATTGGTTAAATATATTTCAATACTTTAACGCTTCGCTACCGGACTCCTATGTGAACAGGCCCTAAGGGCCTGTTCACATAGAAGTCCGTTGCGTTGCGTTAAGGAAAAGATGACGTTGAGACGAAAATAAACCAATCATAGGCCTCCAAACGATTAGCAATGAAATTTTTAACGCCTATGAGTGGTTTATTTTCGTCTCAACGTTATCTTTTCCTTAACGCTACGCAACGGACTCCTATGTGAACAGGCCCTTAGGGCCTGTTCACATAGGAGTCCGTTGCGTTGCGTTAAGGAAAAGATGACGTTGAGACGAAAATAAACCAATCATATGCCTCCAAACGATTAGCAATGAAATTTTTAACGCCTATGATTGGTTTATTTTCGTCTCAACGTCATCTTTTTCTTAACGCAACGCAACGGACTCCTATGTGAACAGGCCCTTAGTCTGTTCGTTTAATCAAACAACGGACGGTTAATAGATAATAGGGAATTAAGGTCAGAGGATAAAGATAACATTAAAAAAATTGATAAGAACCAACCTTTAACACGGGAATTACGCTCGGTAAACTCAGCCACTAGCTCAAACATTACAGTTGTTCAGTCTGTTGACAAAATTTAAAAAGCGCAACTAAATTTACATAGCAGCAGATTAGGTACAATTCAGTTCGGACAATATCCTATAGAACAACAGATTGGCATAGCCCTATTTCACGATGTCTCTATAAACAGGAGAATGGAAAGACCGCCTGGATTTGGCGTCGTATGGAAAATTTTCAGCTCTACTGGTGAGGCAGTGTCAGGAAAATTTGGAACTATTTCGGCGACAGCCATAAATTTAAACATAACACCTACTCTAATCTCTTCCGGCCGTAGTCATGTCGCAGTTCACTTAGAAAATAGTAAGCATAAAATAACAATAATCAGCACTTATGCCAGACCGGCATGCGATTTTGACCAATACCTAGGAGAAATAGAACCTGTGATTAACACAGTTTCGAGTGAACTGATTCGTGGGGATTTTAACACCCACTCCACCACTTGGGGCTATGCACAAGCTGATGCCAGAGAAGAAAAACTAATAGATTTTATCCTGAAACATGGCCTTGGGGTACATAATGATCATAATTGCGGACGCTACATATGAGAGCAATGACAAACATGGTTGACCGGGCTTAATGTTAACTAGAGGTCAACTCTCATTAAAACTAAACAATTGGCAAGTCATGGATAACCTTACTCTTAGTGACCACAAGTGCCTGGAATATATAACAGATTACTCCTTGGATACTCCCTTCCGCCACAGACTGGCAACAAAGCACGGTAATCATAAAAGATTCAAAAAACAAATAAAAGAACTTACTAAAAATGTATGAAAAAAATTTTAAACGTGAAAAGCACAAACACATTAGATGATACCGTGCAAGAATTTTTTCGGTATCTACTAAGGTGGCAAAAGATAAATATAAATTTAAAACTAATCCTGAATTAAAACCACCAAATTAGAGGTCACTAGAACTACGCGCAGAAAAGAAAAGAATAGAGTTCAGGCAATAAGAACAAAAGGGCAAAACGAAAGGGCTCCCAAACCGCTAGGGGTATGGGGTCGAGAGCGATACCAATGGATGCACAAAAATGGGGGGACTAAAGTAAGACATGTCTCATCTTCGTAGGACTTTTTAGTCTACGAAGTTTTTTAATTCAGTTTAGTTTATTTATTAATTAATTTAGCTATTAATTAAGTTTTTTTTTAAATTCTATGTTTTGTGGGAAAATATTGACTTTTTCATTTTCAGATTACGATAACTCGCCAAAAAATGATCGTAGAATTTTGATCTTTTTACAATCTAAGACTACAGACATTTCTCTTTCAAACTAGACCTCATTTGTTTAAAAATATTTTCAAACAGACTAATATTTTCATCAGAAAAAGAAACACAGTTTTTCGAGAAATATCGTCCCCTATGTGGATGTAATATTGATGCTCCTCGAGTTTTTATCTTACAAAGAAAATATTTACATCATCTGGAAGCTGAAAGCTTTCTTATTCATATAAACCTCATTTCAAGTCTATATCTTAAATTTTCGATTTTTAATTGAATTTTAAAAATGCTGATAATTCGCTGCTGATAATTCAACAGTGATGAAACGCCCTTCGCATTAAGGGTGATGTTAGCGTACATGTAAAACATGCACGTCAACAATTCTAATAATTCTTCTGTTATATATATTTAAATAGCAGAGTAAAAAATATGCAGTAAAAGCTATGTTTGTTAAAAAAAGGTATACGTTAAAACCATTAAAGATGCTCAAAATAATGTATAGACAAGCCTTTTAACAATAACATAAAAGTATTTATTCATTTGAAAAACTAGTTAAAATTAGTTAAAAACAACAACAATGTCAATATCTTCATTTTTCACTACTAACACTTAGTAATGTACGCCGGGTTTTCACATTGAATCAATTTCTTAAACAAACAGTCTATTTCCTATACTCTGATGGACTATCAAAAGATATTTAAATGTCGAAGTAATATAAAATACCTTACTTTCAGCAGGCTTAATACAACATATTGCTATCTTATCAGATCAGACACAAACTTCTTAATAAAAGCATTGATGACAGAGCAGCTTGACACTACCTGATAATACCCACTATCACACCGATAGTCATCTCATCTCGTCTCTTCCTGAAAGTGCCCACGTCTTATATACACGTGTCAAAAGCTGATATTCAAATATCGGGTTGTAACTTCTACGAAATACGCCATCTACTAGAGACTTTTATGTTTAATTATATGGCGTACGGCAGTTTGCCAAACATGACGTAATCAAAAGAAACTTGCGTCAGTGATTCGGCTTAGTTATGAATTGAATCGATTTAACTTGAACAGGTTTAAAAAGGAAATGCAAAATATGATGTCAAACTTCGGAAAGGCAAGTAATTAATGGACCTTTAAAGTAATTCTTAGTTCATATTGCTAACAGGTGACAACAGTAAATGGATGGAAGCTGTTACATTGCCCGAGAATCACCCCTACGTATCTCACTGTTAGCCATAACAGAGGAGCGAGCGTAGCGAACCTAGGGGCGAAGCCTCTATTCTATATATATATCATGAAGCTACAGAAGGAGGAGCAGCTCAGTGTTAAAAATGTGTCTCCCTTTTTGTCGCCGCCACTAGAGGGCGCTCGCGTGCACTAGCGGGCGGCTTAGACACGGACAACCATACGCTTTAATATGGATTTTTCGTATTTTTCCTAGCGAAAACAAGTTGTTTTATTTTAGTGCGTATTTAATATGAATTTATTTATTCAATTTAACAATTTTTTATTTTCATTCAAAATCTTTATTTCAAGTGTTTTTTTGCTACAATTCAATAAAATTCTTAAAGGAAATGAGTAAATAAACTTTTTCAGAATAATTGTGTATTGGTTTCAGAATAAATGAGTTCAGAATTTTGTAATAATTTAATAATTAAAGAAATGAAATTACAGAAAAGAATTGTGAAGAAATTTTTTTATCATTGTTCATAATCTCTTATGGAAAAAAAATGTGAGAAATAATACTGATTAACCAAAACACACACACACACATAGTAGAAAAGCAACATTTTCTATCAATCACAAATAAATTCTTATCAGGACTAATAAAATAGGAAGTCAATTCTGTATTTAATCAGACAATACTTTAAAATATCTTCCTTTGGAAAAAAAAATCAGTCAAAGCATCTCAGATTACACTTTTTAAAACCGGAGGTATAATCGTCAAGTTGGTAAATTACTGAATACAAATTTTTTCAGCGAATTAAAAAGAAAAAAACAAATAACTTTGACAAGGACAAATCAGCTATATTTTTGAATTTTCACAAAGTACGCAATTTATTGCATAAGCAGATTTTGTACGCAGATTTTGCATAAGCATTTATAGTAACAACATTGCTTATCATACAATGAAAACTTATTTACTTAAGGGGTGTGGTCACTTTTACGTACCTTTAAAAGTATCATTTTTAGACCTATGTTCGATTGTATGTACTACTCATGATTTAATCTTGATTTACATAAAATTTTTTGAGTAACTGCCTATAATATTGTTTATTATAGATGCAATTTTTCAAGGTAATTAATAAAAATGACTTTATATGCATAAAAAGTGAATTTTTTTTAAAAATCGAGCATTTTGCAGTCAACTACTGTGCGCATTCTGTCAAAATAAATTATTAAGGTACATTAGTAATTTTTTACTATATGTGATTACAATACTTCAGGCAACAATATCCAGCAACATTATTCTAAAATATATTAAAACCTTTTAGTACGTGCTATTTTTAATTAGAAATTTCAAAAATGACTGAGTAAAAGCTTATAAAAAATTCTTTAAAAATTAAAATATATTACGGTTCAAAAATTTTGGTAGATTTTGTTGTCTAAAGTGTTGTAATCACATATAGTAAGCAATTATTAATGTAACTTAATAATTTATTTTGATAGAATGCGCACAGTAGTTGACTGCAAAATGCTCGATTTAAAAAAAATATTCACTTTTTATGCATAAAAAATCATTTTATTTTTTATTAATTACCTTGAAATATTGCATATATAATAAACAGTATTATAGGCAGTTACTCAAAAAATTTCTTGTAAATCAAGCAAAAATCATGAGTAGTACATACAATCCAGCATAGGTCCAAAAATGATACTTTTAAAGGCACTTAAAAGTGACCACTCCCCTTAAGGGGAGTGGTCACTTTTACGTACTTTAACTAACTTAGGTAATTTAACTAACTTAATAGTGATTAAATTCAATATTATGGTTATTTCCAGCAGAACTTAAGATGTTGTTATCTTTGCGTTCACTTAAAACACAGCAGCTGTACTTTTCTCTCATTATTATACATCTTATATTAACACAAAACAATAATAATGTTCTTACCTTAGGAGCAGCAAATATACTAGGATTTCTCTGTCCAGTTTCTTTATTTCTTTTTAAGGCTGATCTATAGCCAGTAGAACAACCCGGAGCAAAACACGTGTTTGGCATATTTCTGCACACAGAATAAATTAAAAAATTTATAAAACAACTTTCACCACCACGCCGTATAACTCAATGTAAAATAGTCACTTCGCTTGCATGTCGCGCCCTCTACCGGTGAGCGACAACAATCGGTTCATTTTTCGAAAAATTCCCCATTGAAGCTTCCGCTCCTTCTGTAGCTTCATGGTTTCCTTGGTTTGTTTTTCGACGCCAGTTTTGCAATTTCGAGACAAAACCCCTCAGACTGTGTCGTACAGTTGGATAATAGGCGTATCCTTTCCTTGAAACTTCAGATTAAAATTATTCAATTGTTGAAAAAAATCTGCTAAATAAGTAAGTCTTATCTTCCACAGTTTATCACTGAAGTGAGAAGCTCAAGAAAAATACGACCTTTTGTCTAAGAACGACTTGATTTCGTCTTTCATTTCATAAACACGCTTCAGAACGTTTCCCTTTGATAGCCAGCGTGTAGATGTGCAAAACAGCAGAATTTCATGATCTGCATTCATGTCTTTGTAAAATTCTCTAAAATGACGGGTGTTAAGGGTTCCGGATTTGTCATAATTAACAATTTTGATTACTGAATCAAGTACATTTTTCAGAGGAGTTGGTAAAGTTTTGCTGGCAAGCGCATATATGTGAATGACACAGTATGTCATTCATTCACATAGCGCATATATGTGAATGACACTTTGCTTCAGGGGCAAGTTCTTTTACTTGTTTCTGAAAACCCGATTTTGACCCCAAAATAGCTGGAGCTCTACCAGTACAAACGCCACAGACATTTTTCAACTGTAGTCCTCCGGATTCAAAAAAAGTTTTTATCTTCGCCATAGCGTCTTCACTTAATGTTGTAGTTTCGAGTGCGCTACAAAACAGTAACTCTTTGATATCATCCGAATGAATATATCTCACGAAAACAAGCAACTGAGAACACGAACTTACGTCCGTTAATTCATCAACTTGGAAAGAAAACAAGGAAGAAGCTTTGATTTCGTTCAACACTTGTTCTTTCACATCTTCGGACATATCGGAAATGCGTCTTTGAATGGTATTGTTGGAAAAAGATATTAGTCTAATCTTTTTCTCACTAGATTCTCCAAACTTTACAGTCTTCAGCAAACAGGATTTGCTAAGCATTTCTCCAATCGTGTGGGGCTTTTTTTGTTTGGCAATTTCCAGTGCGACTTCATATGATGCTTGTATTAGGGATGCACTCTGTTGGGGAAAACTTCGGGCCTGTTCACATAGGAGTCTGGTAGCGGAGCGTTAAGGGACGGATGACGTTGAGACGAAAATAAAGCAATCATAGGCGTTAAAAATTTCGTTGCTAATCGTTTGGAGGTTTGTCATTGGTTAAATATATTTCAATACTTTACTGCAACGGACTCCTATGTGAACAGGCCCTTACTGTGCGATCAAATGTCTGACGTTTGAGACCGGCTTTGTGGTGTCGAAAGAATTCTAAATCCTTTTTGATATGTTCAGAATGCTTTGTCACTAAGTAATGTTTAAATTTCGAAGGTTTCATTGATTCTGCACTGAGGACAACGTTGCGCAAAACACACTGTGGCTTCTCATTGCCACTGCTGACTGAGATGGTAAACCCAAATTTCAAATATTCATCTGAATATTTGCGTTTTTTCTCCATATGAAAAGTAGAAATATAATAAGACTTCTACTTCATAAATAAATTTAGAATTCCAAATAATAATAAATTTGCCACAATATATATGATACGGCAATATATATGAATTGCAGCAATTGTCATGCAGGTATAAAGTGGATTAGTCAGTTTTTAAGAAATGGACTCAAGTGTTCCTCAGTCAAAGATGTATAAAATCAAGAACAGAATATAACCGCAAGGAAGATCAAAAGAACTCACCTTCTGTATTGATTCAGAATTATAAAACAGTAAAAATAGAAAAAAAACTCTTGCCTAAATAAAATTGCTTTACTTAATTGGGGAAGCTACAATAATTATGCCAAACGGCACTGCACAGACTAATGAGAGACAAACTGGCGGTAAGAATTTGTATACTGTGCGAAGGAAGTAATCGCGATTTTCATTTATCGCCAAATAAAGGCAGTAGATCTCTGAATTTGCGCTTTGAACAAGGCCTTTAAAAATCGTCATGGCCCACAGGTTGGGAATCACTGCTCCATACGATTAGCGACGAAATTGTTAAGGCCTGTGATTGGTTTAAAATATGTCAATACGAGTAACGCTGACGTTAACGGATTCTATGTGAACAGGCCCTAACACTGAAATTTTTGAGACAGTGGCAGACGATATGAACAAAATAAATAAATAAAATAAATAAATAAATAAAAATATATTGGTCGGGTATTTAAATTTGAACTCTTTCATATCCGCAGACGATAGTTTGTGGCAACAATTGCAATTTAGCTATCGTAGAATGCATTTTGAAAGAAGAGAAAATGGAGTTGACCCGACAGCATGATCGAGCTATGATTTTCTACGATTTTAAAGTGAGGCTAAATCAAGGAGAATGCTTTCAGCATCTACAATTAGCATATAAAAATGAAGCTCCATCTCGTGCCGCTGTATTCAGATGGTTAACAGAATTTAGAAGAGGTCGAAATTATCTCCTAGATGAAGAACACACAGGAGGACCTTTGTCCGCTGTAGTCGCCAAAAAATGCGTCGGCCGTGCGAAAATGCTAATCGATGATAATCGCTGCACCTACCAAATGATGCAGAAGGAAC